>CM021106.1:236669670-237096104 GCA_007115665.2 Sequoiadendron giganteum
AAGTCCCCTTGGAATACCCAGCATATTCACATCAACCAACTGATTCTATTCGCAATAAAAGGAACATTGGAGTTGAACGCATGAACTTTCACGCAATCTTAGCATGCAGAATACTTTGATCAAGAGGGAATAGAGTGACTGTTGGACATTTTATTCTGTGTTGGTGTTGTCAAAAAAAACATGTCAACAGAATTGGCACTAGAAGGAGGGCTAAATGGGAAAAGCTCGGTTCATTATAACAATCTACTCGCCTCTCCTCCTAACGCAGCAGAATTGGCACTAGAAGGAGGGCTGAACGGGAAAAGCTCGGTTCATCATAACAATCTACTCGCCTCTCCTCCTAATGCAACATAATTGGCGCTAGAAGGAGGGCGACTTCAGATTGTTCATCTTCAGAAGAAGAGAAATTCAACTAGGTGGAACCAGTATAAAGTTCAAAATGCCAAATCAGAGATATGTTAGATCTCTTCTATGTCAAAAAATCCAAAAAAAGTGAAAAGTTTGAAAAATAAAAAAATAAAAAATCAGAGATTCATCAATGGATGGATATCGACCACAATTTTCTCATGACCATGGAGGTGTTCAAGTTGATCTTGCCTTGCTACATCAAGTTTTGAATGTGTAGTTTTCTCCCGGAAATTTATTTGACTTTGCAACAAGTGATAGATGTAGAATTCACGGTACCACTTGGCACAATGAATTGAACTGTATGACGTTCTTGTCAAGAGTGCATCAAGCTTTGCACCAAGAAATTTTCTTTCGAGATATTTTCAAACCAGTCATGCCAAAAGGTCCAAGCCTCATCGAACTATTTGAGAGATACAAAGAAAGAAGCAAGAAGCTGTTGAGCGTTGAAAAGGTGCCCGTTGAATGCATCTTGTTGACTGGCTGGTGTAGAATTCACAATGAGAGGCTTTCAGAATCCACTTGTCAATTATGCAAGGAGGCCATCAGCCAAGTGCAACATCAATTAGGATATTTGGAGCATCCAAGTATATGCAATGCATAATTTTTTGATGAGTGCAAAGAAGCACACATTCAACCAGCATACCATGCACCAGAGGAAGAGTGCTTAGAAGACAAAACATGGAAGGAGAATAGCACCACATCATGTGACAATCAAGGGAGTGAGTTTCAAGAAGATCACATGTTTGAGCCAAAATAAATTGCAGTTGAAAGTGATGTTCCAAACATTGCGCCAAAAGAAGAGGGCATGGAAACAATAGAAGACGTTCAGGAGAATGAAGAAATAGTGGGAAATGATCAAGGTTCGGAAAATTGTCACGAAGACCTCTCGCATGATGCTTTGCCAATCCAAGAAAAGGAAGAAATCCTTGTTGAGTATTCATCTACACCGCAAAGGGAGAATCCAAATGAAGAGCTGCAAGTTGTTATAAGAAAAGAAATCTCAAGTACCCTTGGAAAAAGTGATCAAAAAGATGGGCAAGCTAGTGAGCATGCTGAACAACAATCATCATATTTTGAATGTCCCGCCTCCCGCCCACAAACAGAACAATTCGAAGGGGCGCTACCATTTATATTTGAAAACCAGCCTATTGAGGGGGACATGTTTACAAATGTGCATAATGATGCTTGGTCTATTCAACATGAGGATACAAAAGAGTTGTTCCAAGGTTTCAAGGTTGAGTCAGAATTCCATGAGCATGATGTTGGGGAAAATGAAGTATTGTATCACCAACTGCAACCGCTTGAAGATGAATGGATAAAAGAAGAATGTCAAATTGAAGGTCAAGTACCACCTGATGAAGCAAAGTATGATGAACAATTCAAAGGGGCACTGAGTCTACTTCCAAGAGGGTCTCAAGATGAATCGGCGAATGAAATTTTGCATCACATAGATGCAAATGGAACCACATATCACTAATGGCGACCTCCAGAGGGTGTTTGGAATCTCTCTTCACACGATAGGTTGGTGCACAACAATCAAGAGTCTCCGTTCAAGCACGAAGAACACTAGGTTGTCTCTTTCCTTGCTCTTGATTTTGAAAGTTATGAATTTGACTATGGAGGTCTAGGAAAAACAACTTGCTTGTGGATTAATCATGGTCTAGATGAGTTGCCTCAATTGCTAATCTTTCTTGAAGTTTTGCTTGTGTTTGAGATCTATATTGTGAAAGATTAATTTTGTGAGTTCAAAGATAAATTTGCTAGGCTCCGCACTATCACTACTGTTGTGCTGCCGTTGAATGTCCTAAGAAATCATGCCAGGATTTGCATGTATTTTTGTTCTCTGAGTCTTGTTCGTCCAAAATTTTGTCCTATTAAAGTAGGTTTTCATTTTCATTTTTGCTTGGCTTGGTCCGCTTTGCTTTCCTTAGTTTAGTGGTTGCTTAGTTTAGTTGAGAATAAAGGGGGCTCCCATTTGTGAAGGGGGTGTTGTGTCATTCAAGAAGCGCTTTAGAATCCAAGGTTGTTCTTTCGAGTTTTATCATTTGGTTAGGATTTGTACTTGACTCAGAAGAGAATCATCTATTGTGTCTTGACACCAAGTTTCATGATTACTATATTTTACACACATAATTGATTGCTCTAAGTCATTGGGGTTTCTTGGGAGAAGTTGTGGTGGGTGAAAAATCTTAAATCCTACTTAAACACCCCTATAATTCTCAAACCCAAATGAGCTTCACTGCTTATGAGCCAATTGTGAATACACAGAAACGAAAGGACAAAATGTGCTAAAAGGAAATATCTGAAAAAGAGAAATGAAAGAGATATCAAAGTATTTGGCTTTGGGAATTTGTGAATAACTCCATTGGGGCTATGGACGCCTGGCTGGCAATGGAGCAATATTCATGAGAATTACTAGATGCTTTTAAAGTTAGGATCATTATGTAGCTCGTCACGATGGATTCTAGGAACTTCAGTGGTCTTTTGGGTTGGAATAAATGCATGTGCATACACTGGTAATCAAAAGATGAGGTGCCTTGATCCAATTTAGGATTCCTCTCCCCTTTTAAGTGTGTCCCCTAGCTAGTTGACAACTTGGAAAGAATTATCCAAAGGTTCAAAGTATGAAATGGGTTTAGTCTTTGAAATGTTCAGGAACATTTATTTGAGGTGGTGCTAATGTTGTGACCTTTTCACACATCACCCCATTCAAATGGGGACCCCCAATTTTTTGCTCCATTTTGGTCTTTTGGCTTTTGGTTTTTGGTTGTTTTCTCTCTCTCTCTCTCTCTCCGATCTTTTGTCCTTTCGGGGATGTCCTATTGTTTGATCTGATGGAAATTTTGGCTGTTTGTGAAATTAGGGTTTCATTCTTCAAGACAGTTTGAAGCTGAACTAAATTGGCTAATTGACATTTGAGCTGAACATTGCAGTCAGAAGGCTCAAGATAGGATCCCACTAAAATCCTACTGAAATCCAACAACTTACTATTTTTAGTAAGTACTGAATTTGAGGTCTTCTCCTCAAGATTTCAGGATTCTAACTACATCAATGCTTCCAGGCAACTTTAGAGTGCCTACATGCAAAATTTGGGTAGATTCAGACAACTGGCTATTTTTAGCAGTTGAGCCTTCAGAGGCCATTTTAGGGTTCAAACATATAATTTTCCAATATATGATTAGAGGATCGAGCTGGGTTTTTCAGGACCTTTGCAGTGACGTGACATGCAAATCGAGATGGTGACTTTCAGAATTCAGTCTTCAGAGGCTATTTTTAGGGTTCTTCAATGCATGTCTAGATATACCATGTGGGTTTTGTGAGAGCTTCGTAACGGTATGACATGCAAGTAGAATGGAGCAGTTTTCAGGGACTTACTATTTTTAACCAGTGCCCGCATGCTGACCAGTTTTCTGGGTTTTTCTGGGTTTCTTGAGATCCCATAGGCACCGTGACATGCAAACTCATCCGACATTAGATTGACCACTTTCTGGACCCTTACTATAAATAGCAGTTTCACTCTGGCAGCCACCCGACACTTCAATTCAGCGAACTGAATGACATGCAACATAAATCAAGTCAAACGGAGGCCGTTTAAGGCACATGCAACTCAAATTAGGGTTTCCAGCTTCGATGCCTAAAAAGAGGGGTAAAAGGCCAAAATTTTGAAAAATGAAGATATCCCACTGCGATCAACATCCTTTAGGCAATCTACTAGTGAAATTTGGGCTCAATCCGAGCACTTACTATTTATAGTAAGTTATCTCCAAAACATGGCTATAAATAGCAAGTCAGCAGAAGAGGCAAGTGTGAACAGGACACTTAGGTCATCAAGATCTAGTGGAACAAATTTCAGGTCAAACGGAGCTGCAGAAGTCAACCAATTCTAGTGTTTGCTAAAAATAGCAGGAATGCTAAAAATAGCATGTCAGCATGGGCAACAAGTATAGACAAGGTGGCGAGGTCTCAGAAGGCATAATCGCACCAGCTCCAATTTCAGAACATGTGAAAAGGCATGGGAAGGCACACTTCCCCAAAAAAAATTACTAAGAATGGAAACTGGTAGGAGGATATGGAAAATGCGCCCTCATGAAGAAAGCTTGATGAAATTCTCTAAGTATTGAGAAATTTCTCTCACATACAGTGAAATGCACCTAGGGTATGACGAGGTTGTCTAAAATTTCTAAGACATTGAAGATTTCCTTCACCACCCCTCAAATGCGCCCTCAAGGGTTGAAAATGGAAGTGGCCTATGCTATTTGCGCCCAAAAGTTCCTTGAGCATGGGTGAAATGCGCCCAACTTGGAGGAGTTGATGAAAATGTTTCTAAGTGTTGAAATTTTCCTCCTCCACCCCCTAAATGCGCCGAAGGGAGGTGAAAGGTCATAAGGGGCATGGAAATTTGCTTCTCCCTATGCCATATGCGCCAAGTTGATAAGATTTCCTCCACACTAGGTGAAATGCGCCCAGCAAGAGGGAGGATGTTTAAAAATGTTCTAAGTGTTGGGAAATTCCTACACACCCCCCTAAATGCGCCCACTTTGTGATAGGTGTTGGAAAAATTTCTAAGTAAGATAAAATGGAAGCTTGGAAGGTGAAATGCGCCCAGCATGAAGAGATCATTTGAGAAAAGTTTCTAAGGCATCAAAGTGGAAGTAGCATGTGCCATATGCGCCCAAGGTTGAAGATGGAGGTTGACATAGGAAAATGCGCCCTCATATTTGAAGTTCCTCCTCCCTATGCTAAATGCTCCCAAGGCTACAAAGTGAGAAAGTAAAAACGTGAGAAGGCAAGGGTGAAATTTCCTAAGGCAAGGAAGGTCCTACACATTAGGTGAAATGCACCCAGGAGTTCCTTGTCCACATGCAGAAATGCGCCCACATGTGGAAGTCAACTAGGCTAAATGCGCCCAAGGATGGAGGTCTACATGGTGAAATGCACCAAGGCATGAGAAGTTGTTGAAGAAAAACGCTAAGTATAAAGATTTCTCCCTCATAGGGTGAAATGCACCCAAGCTTGAGGAATTCCTCCTCACACCTCCATATGAACCCAAGATGTTTTCCCCCTCCACCTAGGAGATGCGCCCAAGATGAAAGGATGTTAAAAATGTTTCTAAGACATTGAAATTTCTTGAGGACTCCTCAAATGTGCTCGTCATGAGGAGGTTAGGCTGGAGATATCCTAAGGCATAGGAAGTAAAAGGCTCCCTAGGTAAAATACGCCCAAGCCTAGAAGAGATGATGCCAAGAAGAGAAAGATGCTAAGGCATGAAGAGTTGAAGTAGGCACATAAATATGTGTCCAAGGGAGATATAAGACAAGGAAGTCTAGACATGGAAAGGTAAAGTGAAAATAAATGCATGGGGTGAAATGCCCTTCATGGGTGATTTGAAATTAAAATTTGTCTAAGGCATTTTGCAAGGCAGAAGAAAATACGCCTAAGGTAGAGATAAAGTTGGAAACTACCTCATGACACATGAAATGCGCCAGGGACAACAAGGAAGTTTCTCAGGAAAATCAAGGACAAATACTAAGGCAGGAAAAATGGAGATTACAGGTGTGGAATTCCTCCAGAATGAAAGTGGAATAAACCTTAGTAATTTTTATTATTTTTCAAAAATAATAAAAATTAAACTCACCCCTTCGTTTGGATACACATGGAAATTATGATTTCTGAGGGGAATTTTCTTCTGGGTATTGGACATTTACAATTAGGAGATGGTTTAAAACTCTTCCACGCCTTGTTCATGTTGTTTTGACAAGAATTCTGGCCTGGCACCCGTTCAACAAAGTTCCTAAGGTATAGATGGATAAATTTTCTAAGGCATGGAAAAGGAAAGCAGAGGGGGTCAAATGCACTCAAGCTCAGGACGAGTGGAATTTTATCTAAGTCACGAAGCTCCTAAAAGAAGGTGGGCCAAGCAAGTGAATGAAATTGCTAAGGTAGGAGGATGAAAACAACAGGATGGCATGCGCCCTGGCATAATGGGCCCATGATAAAAGTTTGCTAGAAAATGATGAATTTTATCAAACATCAAGTAGACCTTGGAAGTTAGAAAGTGGGAATAAGGTAAATAAAATGAATTTAGATTATAAAGTGTTTTGATGCTCTTCTTTTATTTTGCAGGATGAACGGTGAAGCCAAGGCATGAGGATTTGATGAAGCTGGACAACATTGCAACTTTGGAAAGAAGAAATGGTAGTGAAAATTTGGCTAAGGCATTAAGGACGTGATGTAAAAGAAGCTAAGTGCACCCAAGGCAGTGAGCTGAAGAAATATGAAATTTACAAATACATCCAGGAATTGAAATGACTGAGCAGATGAACTCTGGAGACAATCTTAGGGACTCTTTTACCCTCCTCCTAGCGCAATAGAATTGGCAGGTAGATCAGTGGGAACGCGTTTTCAGACGAGAATCTTCTAGAAGAAGATAATGGGCATTAATGGTAGATAATGGTTCCTTTAGAGGAGTGGAGAATATTCTATGCATTGATTGCCCAACTCCTCTTTGTGGCATTTTTTAGGGCAAAAACCCTAATTAGGGCGTAAATGGCTCAATCTGAGCCCTTCATTGTAATTCAATCTGAACCATCTGTTGGACTGGGCCAAGTATAAAAGGGGCATCCCCCCTCATTTTTAAGAAGTTAGATTAGATCAAGAGATAAGAGAGATAGCTAGGAGGTAGAACTTAGAAGTATAGATTGCATAGTTTAGATTGAAGAAGAAGGAAAGTCTTCCCATTGAATTCTTTGTAAGAAGTTGTTGTGAACACTCTCATAATGAAAAGGGTTATCATTGCTTGTGGTTCCATCTTTTGTTTTGAGTAGCTAGTGAAGCTTCTTCGCCCTTCTAATTCATTTAGAGTCTTAGAGTAGACTTAAAGTAAAGTAGATTTCATTTCATGCAAGTAGTCAGTAGTTGTGGAATGTGGTGTTTAATTTGAGCAAGCTTCGCTTATCCATACCACTAGCAGGTTCACTAATGGTGGGTTCGCCTTGCGTGGTCAACTGGAACATTATGAACTTAACTTCGATTACGGTTTATGTGTTGATATGCATCGTTGTGACGGTCTCTGCATGGTGAATTGTAGTTTGAATATCTCTTGTCATCCCTTTGAAGATTGCACCGGTTCTGTGGAAGCTATCCAAAGTGAGGCAAAGCCGAGCTTTGTTTGAAGATTCTTTAAGTCGATCCTCATCCTCCACCCTTTAGGAGTAGATGGTAGCATCTCTAATCCTTATATCCTTTTACATTCAGCATTATTTGGCTAGTTTAAGAACTCAAGCATCATTGACAAATCTCCTGAAATTTGAAGATCCTTTCTTCTGAATGAGCAACTCACGTAAGTCCCCTTGGAATACCCAGCATATTCACATCAACCAATTGAGTCTATTCGCAATAAAAGGAACCTTGGAGTTGAACGCATGAACTTTCATGCAATCTTAGCATGTGAAATACTTTGATCAAGAGGGAATAGAGTGACTGTTGGACATTTTATTTTGTGTTGGTGTTGTCATAAAAAAAATGTCAACATTTCCAATGTGTCAACAAATTGCTGAAATTCAATATTTAAGCATACGGGTGCAATCTGTTTGACAACGAAGACATCATAAGATATTTGGCTACCTAATTAGACACTCTACATGTGAAGAAAAAGAAAGAAGAGGGAGAGGCAGTCCTTACTAAATACTACCCTAACTGTAGACTGAGAAAACCTAATTGCAAGTGTAATATAGTAGAAAGTATTTCAAAGAACAGACTAGGGGAAACCAAACATTCAACCATTGGAAGGTGAAGATGGGAATTTTTTCTAAATTGCACAAAGGATGCCATGGTAATCGATACAAGGCATGCCTCAAGATCCTTTGAATTTCAATACACCATTTCTAGTCAACAATCAAAATTTCTCTAGTTGGAACCCCCAACTTGGGTAAACACACAAAACCAATGAAAAAATACTCAACTAAACTAGAAATAGCATAAAAAAACATTTAGCCACAAAAGAAATTTCAAGGACCCAACTACAACTTCCAGTGGCCACTACAAAAAAACCAATGGAAACCTCAATGGAAAAAGGGCCAAAAATAGAAAAACCAAAATTTGAATTACCAATAACCACAACAACAAGCCATCATGCCAATCCAACAAATCTATCATCCCAACCATAGGGAACCTCAATTTCCATCCCAACCTGCACCTAACCCAATTAATAAGATTTTTCAATAGGCCTACAATAAGAAGGATATTCAATATCCTACTTATGGGGTAGAGGTGAGTGATGTCCACCTCACATCGGGGAAAACATTGGTTGGACCTTCATCCCCTCAAATCACTAAGTTGGTAGATGAGGAACCCTCAACAAATACCTTGGACAACCCACCTTTGGAGCCCGAGTCAAATCAGGTCAACCAAACTAATTCAAGTCCAAAACCTCCATTCCCTAAATGATTAGTTGAAATTAACATCAAAACCAAGTTGAAGTTGACTTATTAGGATAGCTTCAAGATGTGTGTATAAAGATACTCCTCATCCAAGCAATCAAGGATATTCCCATTTACTCATAAATAATGAGATACCTCTGTCTTAAAAGCTAGGGAGAAAGAGAAAAGACCCTCAGATTGTACATGTCCTAAGGAAACTTGCAAAAATTATGTTGGTAAACATAATTGTCACAAAGTATACAGATCTTAGAAGTCTAGTGGTAGATGTTAAGATAAAGGACACTCTCATCAAAAACACCTTGATTGAATTGGGGGTAGCCATTACTACGATGACTAAGGAAACAATGCAACTATTACAGTTAATAAACCTTAGACCTATACCCACTACTCTATAGTTGGAATATAGGTCAATAGTGAGACCTGGGGGCATCATTGAGGACTTGATCATAACATTAGATTCATGGGATTACCCTGCAGAATCTCATGAATATTGAACAGAAACCCTTGTTGAGCAACCAAGATGAGGATGATTTAATAGCACACATTATCCAAAATAAAAATGGTAGGAACCCACAACAACAAGACTTCCTATCATGTCTACATGGTCCCCTACAAAATATTATATCTACTAGTTCACCAAAATCAATATCCCACATTTTCCATTATTTTCTACCACATCAATGTGTCCTAGACATAGTAGAACTTGACCTTTCATCTATACCAACAACATCCAAGACATTGGAAATCATGTCAGGTAAAATGTTAAATGCTAGCAATAAATTAACTACTAAACAATAGACTTCCCTAACCACTGTGTTAAAGGCACACAAAGTAGCCTTTGCATGGGATTACCATCACATGAAGGGGATTGATCCAAAATTGTGCATGCATGGAATATACATTAATTTTGGTTTGAAACCAATCAGACAACCCTAGAGGAGAATGAACCTTGCACTAAGAGACATAGTCAAAACTAAATTACAAAAATTGCTTGATGCAGGTTTCATTTACCCTTTTTTTGATATTCAATGGGTGTCACCTCTAATTATTGTCCCAAAGAAAGGAGGGAAATTGAGAGTTTGTGTGGATTATAGAGAATTACATTCAACCACTAGAAAAAACCATTTTCCACTACCTTTCATTGATCAAGTGCTTGACTGCCTAGCAGGTAAAAACTAATTCTCCTTTCTAGATGGATTAAGTAGTTACAATCAAATTAGAATAGCTCTAGAGGACTAGTATAAAACCATCTTTAAATGCCCTTGGGGCACATATGCTTATTTTTTTCTTCCCTTTGGAGTATGTATTTCTCCAACCACTTTCCAAAGGGTAGTGTTGAGTATATTATTAGATTTTACACACGAATCCATTGAATCTACATGGATGATTCCATAGCCTATGGAGAAACATATGATGAAGCACTTAATAACCTAGAGAAGGTCTTAAATAGGTATCAAAAACATAAGCTACCCCTAATTCATGAGAAATGTTTCATGATGATGACCCAAGGGATTGTGCTAGGAAATTTTGTATCAAGTGAAGGGACTCAAGTGAATCCAAATAAAATTGAGATAATCTCCACACTCCTTGTGCCACAAAAACAAAGAGATGTCAAGAGTTTTGTAGGACATGTTGGCTACTTTAGAAGATTTATTCAAGACTAGAAAAATTGTAACCACTTTATTTGTTCTACTCACAAAGGATATAGAATTTGAGTGAACCATAGAATATCAACACTCTTTTGAAGCACTCAAGACAACATTGAGCAAAGCACCTATCTTGACAGGACTAAACTGTACTTGTCCTTTTCACATACACATAGATGTTTCTAACTTTTCTATAGGAGTAGTACTTGGACATAAGGAATATAATAATGTAACGACCCCATCCTTGGGTAATTAAATTATTTTCTAACATTTCATTCCAAACATATAAAAGTAACAAGTAACAAAGACATTGCAATAAAATTCTTCCTTTCTTCATTGATAAATACATGCAAGTTACAATATATATTTCTGCATGAATTCCATTTTCATTGTAAATATAAATCAGAGTACAAAAGTAAAACAAATTACATACATAGCTCATAAGCTTTTGCACAAATAGTAGTAAGACGGTCCAGGTTCCCTTCCTTTCAAATCTTGGTGTATCCGTCGCCTGCGGTGGAGGAGAAACATCACTCAGGCGCTTTTCCGCCAACCACGGACTGTTAATGCGGTCCCCCGCATATCTATCATTCGACAGATGGCCCTCCCTTCGAACGAAGAGATTGGTAAAGTAATTGGCTGCGACAACCCAACTGAGCATAGTGTTGTGTCCTATACATCTAGAACTTGCTATTTCACAATCCTGAACTAGCATGATAGATCACAATGAATTGATAGTGTAGTCTTGACTATCTCACTTCTAAGTGGATGTCATACCTTCCACTACTTTGGCCAAATTATTCTCATTCAGTACTTCGAATGAAGGTCATCTATCATATACACTACTCAGGGCTGATTTGACTTAAGGCTATCTTACACTACGCATAGGTTTTAGTCCTTCATTGGATTGTCAATCATCCTAGACTATCCTACCTCAATTACTTAAACAGGAAATGGAGTACAGTCAACAAGGGGTCCCTTTGGTACCTCCTAACATGGAAATCTTTATCCATGGAGTACATAGCTTTCTCTAGTTAACCTATTTAACTCTAAAGCTTTAGACTACCTTGGTACTGAATCCACCCTCGTCCTAGTATTTAATAACTAGTTCCTTTTCCTTTATTTAAGGAGTTCAAGTAGTATTTGAGTAACACAAATCATAATATACTTCTATTAAAAAGTAATCAAACATTTCCTTTTTATGCTACTCCTTTTACAAGCTTTCCTATGAATTCAAGCTATCTCTATTCAATAAGCTCTTTCCTATGAAATTAAACTATTTCATTTCAACAAGCTCTTAAGCTATTTCCAAATCAACAAGCTCTTAAGCTATTCCGACATAACATGCTTTCACTACGAAATAGGTTATTCCCTAATTCAATAAGCCTTTTCTAATGAAATTAAGCTATTCCCAATTCAATACAATTCCTTAGAAAATAGAGACTTTCTAATATTTTCCTTTCATACTACAAAATAATGCAAAGCATAGTCAAGCAAACAAATAACTCATTTTCAAATCAATGACAAAAATTCTAAAAAGACATTTCTCATGCCTGATTCCCTTGCTACGAAATGAGTTTGATTGATAGCTTCTGCTCTTCCTCCACCATCCTTCACAGCCTTTACCAGCTACTTCTCATAGCATGAACAAGTATAACTCTCAGGTAAATGCAGTACAGTAAAGAGGGAATGTAGCTATCAAAAATACAGTCACAGCAAGATCATATATGGCTCTCACAACTCTAAACAGCAATGATGGTTTGCAACTCACAGAAAATGCAACAGCAATGATGGTGAAATATGGCTCTCACAACACTCAACAACAAAGAGGGATTGCAACTCATAGAAATGCAAACAGCAATGAAATTCATAATTGCAAATGCAGATAGGAAAGTGGTGTAAAAATAACAATGGGAACAACCTCTTATATAGGTTTCAAATTCTCATGTTTACTACATTGTAGGCATGAGAATTCGACACCTCTCCTATTGACATTGTCAAAATATGCAATGGCAAACAAATAACTAGACACTCGGCAAAATTAAGTGATGAATCAACCTCATTTTTGAAGAATGCTTCAACTCTCACATGGTAAATTCGTGAGACAACCACCTACAGGCGTAGTCACTAAAAATGCCCTCAAAAATGGCGGAATGAATGAATAGTGGCATTCAAAGTTCACAGTCAAAAATGTCAAGGTTATTTTTGTAGACATTTGGCCTCCTTCCACCCACGCATCCCAGAATGGTGGCGCATTCAACACTTGCGACCAGGTCCAGAGCATGCGAGTTGGGCACGGGATTCTTTCCTATCGATTTCCATTGTTTTTAGTTTCCACAGTCGCGCGTTTCTTCCTTGTGAAGAATCCTGCGATTTTTAAGCTTCATCAAATTTTTGATTTAAAAATCATTTAAAGACTATAGTTTCAAACATATAAATTTCCCTTATATTTTCCACGTATTTCCAATAGTGAAAGAATTTCGAATAAATTTCCCCAATAATACTTCCCACGTATTTTCCAATGGTTTATAAATTTTGAAATTCCTTTATTCCATATGATAAATGTATTATATCACCAAATGACTATACAAGTCCATTTCAAATATTTCCAAGGCAAAGTCATTTTAATTTATATATTAAAATGTTATTAATATATTTAGCATTATATTTAAATATAAACTATTATAGTTTTTATTTTACCTTTATTAAAATATATGAATATATCTATATAATATCTAAATATTAATATAGATATATCAATATATTTCATTATCGATAAAACTATAATAATGTCTATATTAAATATATTATTAAATATATTTATAAATATATCCACATTTACACTTAAATATATCTATACATGTTTATATTCAATTATCCAATTACCTGTATTATAGGCAAGTCAGAGTACCCTTAATACACGTATTTGCACAAACATGTATATATACATTTAACTGTAAATTCCAGGCATCAGTATAACTTATCAGTTCACATTTCACATTCAAGGTTCACAGAACAGTAAGTCAGTCAATCAAGTAACACCACTCATAAAGCATAAAGAAGTAATCCAAAACTCCTAAGCCTAAGGATGACTTATTACGACCACTCAAACTGAATCAGTTCCCAAAACCCTCAGTGAAGTGTGTGTATGCTCAACTTCATCAACTTTACCGGTTACTCGACTAAGCCCCTCTCCCGAGTGATGTCTCCCCTCTGCCTGGAGGAATAGTTCCCATTCCTGCATCCATAGACATACAATCTCGGCAGTTACTTGTTCATAACATCAATAGTATACAAAATGTCTTAAGTTAGAATATTCATAATTTAATACTATGCATGCTACATTCATCAAGGATAACATCGATAGAAGTATCAATCAGATGAAACGATCATTTAAATAGAACTTATTCATTTCGATAACAAAAACATGTTTTATTCATCACAAAGATTCAAACATTACAATCAATTGCCCTATGCAATAGTAGCTATACAATCGAGGTGTAACAAATAAGGAGTATGCCATATACTAAATTAGTAAGAACTTACAAGGGGAAAGAGTTAACTACACAGTCACAAAAAAAGAGATGTTAGCAGTTTCCTATGCAACTAACAAGTTTGGGCACTACATCACAGGGCATTCAGTCTTCATTTACATTGATCAAACTACAATAATGTATTTAATGAATAGACCTGTGGTTGGTGGTAGACTTGTTAGATGGTTGTTCTTACTCCAAGAATTCGACATCACCATAGTGGATAAGCCTAGAAAAGAAAATGTGGGCATATTTTCTATCCAAACTACCAAATCAATTGGTAGAATATGTTGTTGATGATTCTTTTCTAGATGAGCATTTTATTGGATCTAACTCTAAACACACCTTGGTTTGCCGATATTGCTAATTATCTAGTGGCAGGACACATACCACCTCATTTCTCCCCTAGAGAAAAGAGACAATTGGTACACAAATATTTTCCCTACTCCTAGGGGCATGTGCAAGATCATGGGGGTCCAAAAAGTGGCAATGAGGAAAAAAAATGCACTTTTAACTTGCCGAAATTGTGAAACAAAATTTTTGACTTTTTGTACAGGTTGGGTACAATATTCGTTTTGGTTTGGTAATACCAAACCAAAATGGATATTTGTTTCAAAATGGATAGGGTATGTGCAGGATCATCATGGAAAAAGCAGGCCCTTAAGTGGCAATAAAAAGACAAAAAATCAGAGTTAGACAACTTGACGTAAATTTTTGAATAAGTTATCTATATTGTTTCAAAAAAATGTAAAAAATAGAATCTGTAGAAAATTGAATGTAGTTTCTAAACTACTAGACCTTTATTTAAAAAAAAAAATCTATTTGGTGAAAATTTGAAATTTCAATGCAGTAGTATTTAAATTTCAGGGTAAAAATAAGAAGTAGGTGTTTGTCTGACCACCCTAACCACAATAAAATGATAATATTTTTTTATAAGCTTTTAGATATAAGTAGAGGACTCATGTCCTGATGTGATGCATATTTTTTATAATTGTTTTCCAAGTAAATAATTAATTATGAATTTTTATTACAAATTTTAAAAAATATAAAAGTTCGTTTGTCTAACCACCTTAACTTGGTCAAAAATTCATGAAATTCAATTTTATTTTTTAATCCTATTGTATGTAAAACATAGAATGTGACGCATGTTTCGGATTGAAAAAATGTGATACTGTTTGAAAGTTATAGATGTTTTTCAATCAGCTTATAAATAAGGACTTTATTGTAATTCTAACCGAAAATGAATAATAATTATTTATTAAATTCAAAGTAAATCATAATTTATATTGGTGGAAAGCTGAGAATCTCCTCTAAAAACCCTTTTCGTTTCATCAATTTTGGGTAAAAAAAAAGTCATCAGCCACATGGGCCATCATATGGCTTACATATCGCCACTTTTTGGCTCATCATGATCTTGCACATACCCGATATCTATTTCAAAATGGATATCCATTTTGTTTTTAAAAAATAATATCCTTTTGGAAAGCAGGAACCCATTTTTTCTAAACAGATATCCATTTTGAAAATTAAAACGAATAGCCGTTTTGAAGACCCAAAAAACCCTCTTTAGTGTAATGGGCATAACTTTTGCGTTTCTTATCAAAATTTTGACTTTTTATAGGTGTTGGAAAGGTGATTGAGAGCTCTACGCAATGGAATATATGGTTTTTCTATATTATACATAAAAAATATTTATAATCATTTGAACTTCATATTTCATTTTTAAAACATCAAATGCTCACTACTTTCACAGGCAAAGTCTTTTTTTTCATGATTTTTTCATAACAATCATCTCAAAATACTTGAAACTCTAGAAAAAGTAATGAATAATGAAATATTTATAATTTTTGTAGCAAGGAGATGAACAAATATTCATAAATCATCATATCTCTTTGTCCCTTTCTCTACCTCTCTATATATAATTGTCTCCCCTTAAGCTCTAGACCTATCCCTCCCTCCTTTCTTCTCTCTTTGTCCCTCTTTATACCTATCTTTCTCACTCTCTCTCCTTGAGCTCTAGACCTATCTCTCTAGCTCTCTCTCCATCCATCCTTCTCTCTCTCACTCCCTCTCCTCTCAGGTCCCTCCGACTCCCTCTCCCTCTCTCTCTCCCTCCATTTGAAGTCTCACTTCCTCTTAAGTATTTCTCCCTCTTAGGTCTCTCTCTCAAGTCTTTCCCAATATCTCTCTCTCCCTCTCAAGTGGGATGGAGTATAGAAGGAGAGGATAAAAAAAGGAAAGCCCAAGATTAGAGATTGGGTCAAAATTAATGAAGTTATGTGTAGCCCCACTATCAACCAAAACCGTGATGTGTTGGCCTTGAAGAATTCCTCAAATCCTGAAGGAGTTGAACTTAGGTAAGCCTATTAGAGCACCAAGGGAGCCCCTATTGTCCACCCCTTGAGGTTGCCCCTCATTTGAACTATTGTTGTCCTCAACTCCAAGTCCATGCTCATACTCATCCTCACTATCTGATGCTACCTCAATGAGATGAACCTTCCCCTTTCCCAAGCATTGATTTCCTGCCACTCATTGCTCCTTACAATGATAGCAAATTCCTTTCTCTCTACACTCCTTGTGGAAATCTTCATCCATTTTTTTTTTCTTATTATCTTTCTTATGGGAAAGCTTTTCCCCTATATCTTCTGAAGGAGATGAGTTATGGGAGGGTGTTTTGTTCTTTTGATTGCCTGGAGATTTTCTCTTTTGATTGCTAGATTCCATGTATCTAGCCCTCTTGATTACCTTTTGTAGTGAAGTAGGGTTGAGAGCCTTAACCCAACCTCTTAATGGATCCATCAAACCATCCATGAATAGGAACAACAATCTCCTCTTTGAGATATCCATCACTAAAACAACTAGCCTCTAAAAATCTGCAATGTATGTGTCTAATGATCCTGCCTAGTTAAGTTGTGCTAACTCTTTGAAATGGAGTTCTGGATCCTTCACATCAAACCTCCCAATCAAGCACTCAATGAATTCTGCATAAGAGGTAATTTGATCATGACCCATTGCGACTAATCGATGATACCACCACTCATGTGCAACTCCATCTAAGTGTATGGTAGCATATTTAATTGCTTCATCCTCATGCATAGGATTAAGCTGAAAATAAGTATCCACCTTTTGCACCCAAGCTCATGCTATTGTCTTCCCTGAACCATCATAATAAGGCAAACTCAATTTTCCCACCTTCTCCCGAGATCATTGTGCTGCTCCCTATTACCTCTGCCCAATCTATGTCTCATTCTTAGGGCTATGTAGTCTTTGAGTGACATATCATGTTGAAAACCAGCAGCAAAATCTTGTCTGAATTGATCTTGAAGCTCAAGTATTGTGAGTTCATTTTTTACTTTTGGTTGCTCTTCTCTAGCTGGAAAAATAGGCATCATATGTCTCATTCCACTTTGTGTAGTGAAGTGATTAGTGACCCTGTTATTATTAACTAAATTTTTTCCATGGCCATTGTTACCACCATTTGTATTGTTATTATTTCCGATTGAATTTCTTATCAGCATGTTCACAATGCTGATTTGTTCTTCTTTGCTTTGCTAGATGTTCCCTCAAGAGTGTGTCACTTGAATCCTCTTTCTTAGGGCTACTACTTCCTCTTTCACCCATTGTGCTAGCTGATTCTTCTTCACTTTCCCAATGTCTCCTCAAGAAATCTAAAACTGTATCTCCTTCTAGAACCTATGGTGGCTGCCAATGCTTTGACCCTTTCTTTTCTTCTCTTGTTGCGTATCTCATTTCTCTATCACTCAAGAACCCTTATAAGCTGGCAAGATCAAAGGCTCTGATACCACTGTAATTTCCTTGGAAAATTCTGACTTATTTTCACCTTTCAAGCCTTGTACATTTTGTCGAACACTTGTCCATCAACCCCCTAACTCACTGCTTGACTAGTAAAATTTCTATTTTATTTGTTTTTGATGTTGCACAACTGCATAGAATTTTGAAGAAGTAATCTAAAGATTGAAATATAAGAGGTTGTAATGCAACAACTATTTGTAACCAATCAATGAAGATATGAAGTTGCAATGACATGAAATATGCACCTACAGCTAATAGACAATATTACAAACATTGGTTATGCATAATTAGATTGTAACTAACAGCTTCAGCCATAGGCATTAAACCAAACACTTAATATGCTTATTGATCTTCATCTGCTTACAAGCTAATTCTACTGGTAAGACGATAGTCAATGCAATTATGATGCTGCTACAAGGACAACAATACAATGAAGTTTCAAATGATTTCTATCCTATAGAATGCATCTACAAACAAAATATTGCAACGACCTTAAACAATGCCAATGATAATACAGATTTCTAAAATAAGAACCTGGTTCAAGGTGCCAAAATGGTATAGTTGAACTTGCTAGTTTCTTCAATTCGAATCCTCAAAGCTGGTTATTGTTGATGTTAAAACTGATGCAAAGATGGTAGGTGATATGTATCTGATTTGGACGCCAAGCTAGAAGTGTAACAGGGTTGAATTTCTTCAATCGAATCTCATCAATATTGGCTTCTTATGTTGCTAGAAACTAGCACCAAAGATCCCTTTAAGCTATGACCCCTCCTAGATAAGAATAAAATATTTCCAGCTTCTAACTCCCCAAAATCGTACTGTGCATGTGGCTGGATGAAGCGCCAAAACTTAAAATATCTACCTCCATCAATATTTGCTTTACTTTCCAAGAGAGAAAAACTTCCAATCCAAATTTGTCTTATTTTGGAATTCGTATATATTTTCCAGCACTAATCGATAATCTGAAACTCCTCCAAAAGTTTGTCTTTTTTTCAATCGAATCAATAAATTTTTCTTATTGCCTCAAATATGATACTATGCCCTTTTTTGAATAATAGCACACAAACATAAATCTCTCAATTTGCTCTTGTCTCTTTTTGGATGCGTCAGCAACAATCTACAAGCATAGATCAATCTCTACATAAATCGTCCCTTCCTTGCTGTTTGGGTTTTTTCTTTATTCTGATTTATCTGTATTTGGCCGCTCTATTATTTTTCCCTCTCAAGATTGATGCAAAACTAAAATTTATCCTTCAAAGATCCTCCAAATCAATATGCTCAAATTTGGCCCTTGGCCACTAAATTTGTCCAAATTGAGAAGACAGAATTATCTCCTCCCAAAATGACCAATTAGGTTTGGTGTTTCACAAACAAAACTAGATCAAAGCATTCAAAATATGTCAAGCACCGAGCTCTCCAATAGTCAAAAAGTGAATTCAACTCTAGATGATCAAATGCAATGCTGAAAGCTCCTTATAAAGCATTTCATCAAGTCTCCCAGAAGCTTCTAGAATAAAATATTATTGTTTTAAGTGACTTTTTAATATTACTTTATTTTTAGTCAGTTTAATATTAAATTAATTAAATATAAGGTCACATTTTAATATTTTTTTATTTGATAACCTTACAAATAGTTAATTTAATGATTTATCCTTATTGCTCCAAATCGGGGACATGACAAGGAGTTTTATAGGCTAACTATAAGAGCAAGACATATAGAGGATGATTTAGAAAAGGTAGCAAGAAATATTAATGGTCTGAAATTTACAATTCTAGATGATATTAGTATTCTTTCTCTTAGATATGTTGATGAAGCTTATCAATTGGCACTCAAGGTGGAAGAGAAGCTTTCTAGGAAGCAAACTTCCTACTCAAGAGGAGGGGGCAAAAATTTTAGAGGTAGAGGATAGGAAGGGGGAGAAGGCAGATGCAATCATCTCAAGAGGAGGCTATCAACTCACAAAGCCCAAGAGGATACTATGCATCAAGAGGAAGAGGTCCTTACCAAAGAGGAAGAGGAAGGTTTATGGGTGATTGTTTCAGATGCAATGAATATGCAGGTCATAGATCATTTGAATTTCTGAAACACATCTGTACTAGTCAACAAAGAGGTGTACATGTGGCTCAAGGTGAAGAGGAGGAAGAGGTAGAAGAACCTGTGGTTTATGAAGATCCACCTGAAGTTGGTGAATCACTCTTGATGAAGAGAGTATTACTCAAACACAACAAGAAAATCATAGAACCTATGGAAGTACATGTAATGTCCCCTTCTCGAGCATGATCTTTTCTGTTGACCATTGGCCTATTCTGGAGACCCGTAGGCTACTCGAAAGGTGAAATTATGGTTTCGTGTTTTGAGGGTTGCCATTGCTCATGAATTGATGATTGGATGGCGGATTCTTTCTGGGTTTTCAGAGAGCGTCGCAATGATGTGTTTTTCTTGACATTCCGAGCACCTTCAAGAATTTACTATTTTCAGTAAATTCTATTTTTGGCAGTGGTCCTGTCATTCTCGGCACAGTTGACTTTCCTCTTCAGTCAACTCGGTTGGTTTGTTCAATTTTGGCCTTGGGATGCATTTTGGAGAGATAAGTTCATTTCTTTAAATCAATGTTATATTTTAATGTTATGATACCCCCTTGGCCTAGTCTCATAACTTAATGTTGTGTTAAAGGTGGTCTTTAAGGGGTGGTGCCTCATGGAGATAATATTATATTTATTAGAGTCAAAATTGAGACTTTAAGTGGGACGCCTATATTGAAGAGATGAATTTAAATAAAAGGGTCAAACAAAGCTTGAGGAAAAAGGATGCCATTCTTGGAGGGAAAAGGATTAGGGTTTCTAGAAGCTTCTAGAGAGGTCTACACAAATTATAAAAGGAGGTATGGGCTCTTCTTTTTGGCATCTTATGTCTAGAATATTGTTATGTTGTCGGAATGGCTCTAGGACTGCTTCGAGGAATGAATGCCTCCTAGCCTTGGCTTGACTTCATGCTTGAGAGATAGCATCTAGTGGAGAACTTACTTAGTTTGTGAGAGAATTTGTAGAGAGGTTTGCTTGTTGCATTATTTGCTTGTAGTTCTATTTTTCAGCATTTTATATCAGATTTTGGAGTTGTTGTTTCAGTGTAGCTGCATGTCATTTTCATTCATAAGTCAAATAATACAAAAAGAATCATTCTGGGTATTGAGTATTTCCTTTTGTCTATGTGGGCACCCCCTTGTGTCAATTTGCAGATTTTATTATTAAGAAATTTATTTTAAATAAGAAATTCGCCCTTCTTGCCAGGCTACCCCTCTTTGAAGTGCATTGGGAAGTGTGCTAAATAAATATGTGGTTTTAAGTGTGGTCTTTGGTATGCAGCTTGGTCACCTTTGGCATAGGAGTTCATTGCATCAGATTTGAGGTCATTTGGTTGAGAGATGAGTGAGATATGAGCATTTTGGTAGGATTCTATGTTGCTGGTTATGTCTGTCAAGTTGTTGGTTAGTCTTATCAGTTTGCATAATATCAGTCATTTGAGTGGGGTTTGGGTGGGAAGTCGTTGAGATCTTTGGGGAGACTATTTACTTATTGCAGCACCATTAGTCTTTCATTATTCTATGATTATTGACAGGCAATCTCTAAATATTGTAAGCTGAACAATAGTACTGTCAGCAATCTTGCTTCTTCATTTTATATCTTATCTTAATATTTAGCACCTCCGTCATATGGTAGCTCCAACTCCATCACAGTTTGAAAAGCACATTCTTGACGTCCAGCTATTTCAGCATAATAGTTGGTAGGGATCCTCTGACCACATGCTCGTCATTCTCCAATGCATTCTTGGTTAGAGTTCTTTATATCAGCATTGTATTAAGACCCTTTGACCATATGCTCATTGTCCTCCGGCGCATTCTTGGTTAAAGTTCCTTTATCAAGTTTTGCTTTGAGATCCTCTAACCATATGTTCACACCTTGCCCAACTCGGGATCTTGGTGTACATTCTTGGGTAGAGTTGAATTCCGCATCGTTTGGTTTAGTGCTAACCCTAACGATTGTGTATTGCTTAACTTGCTGTAATCGAAAAAGTGAAAAAATTGGTTTGGTATATTTCAATACAAAAAATTTTGTTTCAAGAAATATTGTGGAGAAACTAGGTTTCAAAAAGGTAATGCATCCTACTCGTTACAAAGTTTCATGGCTGCAAAAAGGGCATTAGCTCTTGGTTAATGAACAATGCAAGGTGGATTTCCAAATACGAACCTAGAAAGATCAAGTGGTGTGTGATATCATGCCCATGGATGTTTGTCACATTCTTCTCGGGAGATCTTGGCAATATGATAGGAATGCTATGCATGATGGGAGGCATAATACTTACACTTTTGAAAAATATGGAAGAAAGCATACTCTTACACCCTTGAAAGAAGAACATGTTGTTGCTGAATCAAGCTCAAAATTGCTTCTAATGAGTGGTAAAGAGTTCGTACACCAAATGAAGAAGGAAGAGGTAAACTTTGCTTTGATAGGAAAGCCTAAAAGTGTAGTCACTAACACAAAGTTGATTGGTTTACCTCAAGGAATTCAAGATATGTTGGATGAGTATGTAGAGATAGTAGTGGATGATCTACCTAATGGTTTACCTCCATTGAGAAGCATCAACCATCATATAGACTTGATTCCAGGAGAAGACCTTCCAAATAAGGTAGTTTACACGATGACCAAAGGAGATTGAAGAAATGAAGAAATAGGTGCAAGAATTGTTGGAGAAAGGATTGATAAGGGAAAGTTTAAGTCCTTGTGTTGTTGCAACATTTTTGAGTCCTAAGAAGGATGGAGGTTGGAGAATGTGCACAGATTCTAGAGAAATCAACAAAATTACTATCATGTATAGATTCCCTTTGCCAAGAATTGATGATTTGTTGGATTGTTTGAGTGGAGCTAAGTATTTTTATATGATAGACTTGAAAAGTGGTTATCATCAAATTAGAATTTGAGAGGGTGATGAGTGGAAAACAACCTTTAAGACAAATGATGGGTTCTATGAATGGATAGTTATGCCATTTGGCTTAACCAATGCTCCAAGTACTTTCATGAGGCTTATGAATGAGGTGCTTAAAGATTTCACAAGTGAGTTTATTATAGTGTATTTGTATGATATCTTGGTATATAGTCAATAAAAGGAAGAGCATCTTATGCATTTAAGGATGGTATTAGACAAGTTGCATGAAGAGAAGCTACTAATCAATCTGAAGAAGTGTACTTTCTTGAGGACATAATGATCTACTTGGAGTTTTTCATCTCACAAGAAGGATTGAAGATGGACAAGGAGAAGATAAAGGAAATAATTGAATGGCCTACTCCTAAGAGTATTTTTGAGGTAAGAAGTTTTCATGGTTTGGCTAGCTTCTATGGAAAATTCATAAGGAATTTTAGTGGGATTTGTTATTAGGGGGCCTAGTTGTGGAGATATTTGGTTCTTTAGTTGGAAGTTTGCAGTGTTTGTCATCTCCAGATCCTTGGAATGTTCAAAGGTTATGTTATTATGGCATTTCTAGCTTCATTTATGTATAATTACTATTTATAGTAAGCCAGTGGACTGTTAGAGGCCAACCTTAGTATTTTTAGTAAGGCATCCTAATGGGCAGAGTGAGCAATAGGTTAGCTGATGGAAAAGTTAGAGTTGATAAATGAGGTTTATTAATGGATTTAATTATTATTAAAGTTATATTTTAATAATAAATAAATAATATTAATTGCAATAAAGGTAAATAATATAGTATATTTTAATATTTAAAAAACCTCTTGGAAATCGAGCTCTTTGGAGAAGATTATAAAAGGGCATCAAAAAGAAAATGAATTCATTCTAATCATTATTCAACACTTGATTTTGTTGCTTGGGCATTTGGTAGTGGAAACAAGGCTTTCAACTGCAAACTGTCTTGGAGAACATTGTATCTCTTTGATTTTTCTTCGTACAGGTGTGAAAGATCACCCAAGGGTTGCATTTACTAGGTGGTTTCACATCAAAAGTCATATTGAGCTAATTTGGAGAGTTTATCTTTAGGATTTACAAGGGTTTGAGGAGTTGATTATCAGATTATTGCAAAATCAATCATTGGAGACATTTAATTTTTGTTGCAGTCATTGTTAGTTGCCACATGTGGTTCATGAAAGGGTAGTACCATTTTGTAGAGGCCGTACTATTTGCATATAGTGGGATGTGTTGCTTATAGGTTGAAAACGCCTATCTTTTGGTGTAGAAATTTCCATCATTTGGGACAGCTGAGCATTTGACATTAGGTCATTGCATTTATGAGGTGTTGAAACTATCAACTAGTGCCATGTGTTCATTAATGAGGGCTTTTCAGTTTGCTGATATAACTTTTCATTCATACACTTATTATCTTTGAATTTGGGGTATGCACACAACAAATGAATATGCAAAAGGAATTGTAAATCTGATTTAATAAATTGAGCATTTGATTCAACATTTTTTTCAGTAGTTTCCTCAGATTGCATTATTTGCATTACTTTACATTTTTTGGCATATATCTTCTAAAATTTGTAAAAGTCATTCAAAAACCAAACAAGAAAAAGCTTTGAAAGAAAAAACAAATAAAACAAGGCAGAAATCTAGTTAGCAAGTGTGCACCTGGGGTGGGACATTCCATGATGCTACTAACATTGCCAACGTGTTTTTCAAGGAGATAGTTAGATTAAATGGACATCCTAGGAGCATTATCTCTGATAGAGACACAAAATTTGTAGGACACTTTTCGAGGAATTTATGCAATAAGTTGGGCACCAATCCGAGTTTGAATTTATCTTACCATCCTTAGATAGATGGTCAAACAAAAGTAGTCAACAAGAGCCTTTGAAAAATTTTGAGGAGCTTGGTGAGTATGGATCTGAAATAGTGGGATTTAGTGCTTGCACAAGCAGAATTTGTATACAATGACTCACCTAACAGAAGTATAAGTGTGAGTCCTTATCAAATTATGTCTGGTATGCATCCTAGTGGAGTGTATGAGCTAAGAAGCTTGGGTAAAATAGAGACAAGAATTGTTGATGGTGAAGAATTCACAAGTGCAATGCAAGACTTGCATGAATAGGTGAAGAAGAAGTTCGAAGAGAACACTATCAAGTACAAGAAGGGAGCTGACATAAAAGAAAGGAGCTAAGGTTTAATGTTGGTGATCTTGTTCTTGCTCATCTCAGAAAAAGAAAGGTTTCCAAAGGGTGAGTACCACAAGCTGAAAATCAAGAAAATTGGTCCTTGTAAGGTTCTAAGGAGGTTTTCAAGCAATGCATATGAGATAGAACTTCCAAAAGGAAATGGAATTTATCCTATATTCAATGTTGCAGATCTATACCCTTACAAAGGTGAAGAAAAAATAGTCCAAGTGCCTGAAACAGGTGAAGATCAGATCATTGAGTGGGAGCAACAATTGCCCAAGGAGACACCAAAGCAACCTGAGGCAATTTTGGACAAGAAGGTGGCCAAAAAAACAAGGGAAAAAGAATACTTTCAGTATTTGGCCAAATGGAAGAGTCAGCCAGCTCAAGATTCAACATGGATTACTGAAGGTGACATCATTAAATTGGGTACAAGAGTGGAAAAATTGATGCACAACAACAACAACAACAAATGAAGGCAACTAGCTCATTTTGTTCCTTGGTAGTATGATGCAGGAGCATCACTGCTAGATAGGAGATAGAAAATAATATTATCATAAGGTTTAGGTTGCTTGGAATGTTCTAAGTTTGTTTCCCTCCATTTGTATGTAGTTCAGATTTCAAATTTGTGAAAATGTTGTAAATAAGGCTTGCAAATGGGTGGTAGAAGTCAAGTTAGAGTGGTTATGAACTAAATAAGGCTATAAATAATTATTATCATGTAAATGAGGTGGAAAAAGAGTTATATAGGCATGCAACAGTGATATCAAATAGATTTTCCATTCCTCGCATGCTATTGAGCTTCTTTAGGGTTAGTTGAGTGACTCTACGAGAGGATTTTGATGATCTAAACATAGGGAAACAACCATTTCTTCATAAATCCATGATAATAATGGATGTACAGATGTTGTTTGACAAGATTCATTCAGGTATGTGAATTTTGAGATGATTTTTGTGAGTTTTATTCATATTTCCTCAAATTTTCATGTTGTCAATGATATGACAACAACCTAAAGTTTGAAAGAATCAATCTAAAGCAATCCTTTCACCTCTATGAAGGTTTAGACACTTCAGAAAGGTCAAAACAAGGCCAAGAAAATTTATTTGAGGTTTTGACACTCAGTTTTGTGATTTTTAGGCCTAATTATATGTTTATTGGCCTCAAACTAGGGCATATGCTTAACTTTTGTTTCCACCATGAAAATTTTCCCAAATTTTGGATTCTTGATGCTTATTTATATATGAGAATATGTGCCAAGTTTCATCATTTTCCCACTTGTGCAAATTTCTTTTTCGCAAAGCCCTTGATTTCCTAGCTTTTACATGGCAGTTTGACTGTTTTTAGTGAAAATTCTTGTATTTTAGAAATGTTCAAGACTAAAGACTACTAATCATGTTAAAAATTCCTAAATAAACCTTCCATGTGAATTTCAAGACCTGATTAATCCATTTAGTATTTGTTGTTCAATAACAGTCCTAAAAAGGAGGCCTAATTTGACTATAATAGTCTAATTTTTACCTATTCCTTACAAAACAACCCAATCTAATTTTCGCATATGTTTAGCAAGGGCCAAAAGGGCATCTAAATCAGGTCTCATATCTCCATTGATAGTTGTATGAAGGGATTTATAAAAGAAAAGGTCTCTGAGAAAGGCTACAAGCTCCTAAGTCGCCTACTAAGGGAAATGGGGTCAAGGAATGTGCTAGAAATTTTCTGATGGTTTTGATAGCTTAGATTAGGTGATTGTATGGTTTTATGGTTCTATGTATTATGTATATGTTTTGGGCCTTTTGTTTTAGCCTGATCCCTGAGAAAGCTTGACATCATTTGTGATATTAGAGCCAAGTAGAGGATTGATGTTTTAGTTCATTTTAATAGAGTAGTTGATTAGTTGAAAATTCAAGTTTGTATGAGAAGAATTTTTTTTCTGAGCACTATACCATTACTGGTATCAGAGAAAGAATGAACTCCTACAGGGGTGAAAGAAGACCTTTTTCAAGAGATGGCATTGAGAGCTCATAGAAGAGGACGAGGTGAAGGAAGACCAGCTGCAAATGTCAAAATTTTATAGGACATGAGTAATCTTAAGATAAGACTACATGATGTTGAAATGTCTCAGAGGAGAGATGTAGATCAAGAAGATGCCACTGAGGAATAATTAGAGGCAAAAGAAGATATAGATGCAACTGTCATAGAAGAAGAAGATAGGGTAGAAAATAGAATGATCAAGGTTATTATGGGAATCATTTCCAAACCTAATATGGAGATTCCTATGTATGAGGGTAGCTTGAAGCCTGAAGAACTCATTTATTGGATTGATGCACTGGATAAGGTCTTTAAGTATGAAGAAATGGATGATGAAACTGTTACCTATTTTTCACTACCAGCTCAAATAGGTAGAGTTGAATTGTAAATGCAAGCCAAGGTACACAAGCTACTTAAACATTCTACTAAAGTACTCATATTGTGCATTGTTCTATTATAGTGTAAATTTCAGTGATGTTATGCAAAAAACATTTCAAAATGATATCATAAGTTTGCATAATGTTTGTTGTTTTATTCATAATGTACAAACCAAAATCCCACACAAGCCATGGGGGTAACTTGTTTTGATTTTCTACAATCAAATAAATGGGTGCATAAGCAAAGGTAAGCTATACAACTGAAAATAACGAAAGCATAGGGTAGAAGGTGATTCGTCATTTCTTGGAATGACAAATCATTGACAAGTTGAGGAATGTTGTGATGACAGCTCCAGCTCCATTTCCAGTTTCAGTTCCAACTCCAGCGTACCTGCAGGTTGATGGAAATTTTGTTAGAGAAATGCAGATCAAATCCTATCATATGCTTGTGCTACCAATAGAAATATAGAATATAGTCAATCACGCATCCATCAGATGATTAAAAAGATTCAAAGAGCATAGGGAGGAGGAAGATTTTAGCTTCTTTTATTTTTCTAACATGTTTGTTCACTGTGCAGGAACAGGTGCATTATGTTCGTGATCATCTTATCAGATATGTGGAGCAAAACGGGCTCCCACAAGGGTTGATCCCGACATATCAAAAGGATACACTCTCAAGTTACATACGAAAGTTCATTAATATTGTCAAAATAGTCAAAAGAAAGTTGTTGAAACTAAGAGTACAATAAAAAAAGCAGTCTTATTTCAAAGAGTTTCACAAAAATAAGTAAAGAACTCATAAATTTATTTGATATTCTATTTCAAGCTCTACTTTACATTTTCACATTACATCTAAATGAGGTATTGAGCCTCTTTACACTAAAGAGAACAAAAACAGAATATCAAGCATGGAGTTTTTTTTTTTTTTGTTGGAGCTTTAGAATTGTTTTTTACATGAGACAATGAGTATTCACCATCCTACCTTGAGATAAGCATGTTTTCTTTCAATACATTTTTTCATCATGCTGAAACATAACATTGGCAAGAAAACAACATGCATTTTACAAAGATTTAAAAACATCCAAGTGCCATTATTGTGATAACGTTCAGCAGAAATCATTAAGAGCAATGAAAGGAAAAGATCTACATAAAGAGCAGTGGAAGGAAAAGAGCTACATAAAGAGCATTTAGTGAAATCCCTTGCTCATCATTTACCAGTGCCATTGTTAAGTCAGCTCTTGATAGTAGTGTCCTTGCTCCCGATGGCTTGAGTAAAGAATGTTCATCAAAAATAGAAATAGATGATAAAAACGATGGAAGTAATGAGAAATGCAAATTCAGAAATTATTAAAGAAAACTGCAAGTAGCGGCCATGAGCAGTGGATTAGTATCGCATTTGAAACAAGAGATCAAATTCCAGAATAAGCTAAATGCAATCCTAGTAATGTAATGGACAGTCACTATCATTATAATACCATAAACATACGCAACAGTCATTTATCTCATCAAAAAGAGTAGCCCAAGAATCTGATCAAATACTTGGTTACTATATACCTGATGGTTACCAGCACATGAATGTATCATTCAAAGATCAAAGCATGAGAGGTATAGCTTTCAAGAATTCAAGTTGCAGTTATCATCTATAGAATGTTGTCAGTCGCCATCAATAAGAATAAAATATGCAGCTTAAGACCCCAACAATGTATTATGTTGCAACGGTTTATAGCAAGTGATAAAGGAAAAAGACACAATGCAATTTACAGTAGCAATCACATATGGAATGGAAATTCATTGTTATCTACCATGCATATGGTTGTTCATTTCTTGTTACAGAGGTCAAAATAATTCAATAAAGCAGAAAGGAGGGCTACGATTTCTAACAGCTGAAGGACAATCTCGAGCAAAGTATTTTCTTCTCTCACAAAGGCAGTACCCACTGAGGGTTTGGACACCAAAGATAAATAAAATAGAGGAATATTGGGTTGTTTTTTTTTTTATTAAGCAATGTTATTGAAGAGGAAATAAAAGGAAACAAGCTCAAGCCCAAGTCCGCAGCCTCTCATAATGGAAGAGTTATCTTTTTCTTAAAAGAATGAACAATTTTTATTTTTTACAAACAGAAAGAAGCTCTTTTATCTCAACATAATAAAGACTTTTATTCCAAAATGAGTAAGTCCAACCTTTAGAAAAGTAAATGGCTACAAAAGGAAGAGCTCATAGGAGATGCATAATAAAAGCTTCAATGGTGCGGCCTATATTAGAGATTGTGCATAGAGAAGTAGAATATCATTGCTTTGCTAAGATAGTAAGACTCGTATATGAAGGTGAAAAGAGTCAAAGTGTGTTCTTCTCTCTGCAAATATCCAGGTTCAACAAAGAAATACGTTGAAATACATGCCATGTTGTGGCCTGAGACAGTCTAGAGATCATTTCCAGTTAAGTTTTTCACGTACCATTTTGGGTTTTCAACATGTGGTGAAAGTCTCTCACAAACAACAGAGTGAGCCAAGAGAATGGGCTCATATACTATCAAAAATAGAAGCCAGAGTGTATAGCAACAATGAAAAATGAAATGAAGGTATGCAGGAAAAGGGTAAACCCATGGCCTTTTATAAGTTTGTGGAAAAAACCAAAAGGAAAGCGAATTATTTGCTTCACATGGTGTGGCCTGTAAAAAGGTCTTTTTTTCTTTTTAAAGATTGACAATCATTCTTTTACCAGGAAGGAATCTCTCATGATCTTCTATTTGATGAAATATGGAGTAGGTAAAATTACCATTATAAGTCTATAGAAAAATCCATGTCGTGGCCAGGTAGCTGACAGAGCTTCTAAAGCCAAGGTCAACAATAAAACCAAGAGAAATGCATAAATTTCATGCTCAGCCGTAGCCTTATGACCATTATTTGGCTTTCAAAGTGATGCTAATGGAGGGAGCCATCGAATATTGGGATAATAGCTCACCTTGCATTCATGAAGGAGTCGACCTACTGAAGAAGAAACTAAAAAACCCAGCTATGAACCTTAGCAGCATGGCGGCGCAGCAGAGCACAACTTCTTCACGAAGCTTCCTTTCCAAGCATAGGTCAAGTGCAAAATGATGAAGTGATTAGGGTTCACTCATTTTAGGTCTTTTGTTTCCCTTCATCGTCTCTTTTGAACGGTGAATATTGACTTCTAAAGTCAATTAAAAAATCATGTAGATATTGAAAGGGCCGAATTAATATGTGAGAAAAATATATGTTTATCATATAACATATGATATGCATAGATTTCCTAAGAAGTGTGCAACCATATGAAAGTACTTGGGTCTTCTTAACCTATAACCGACAATATTTATACCTTGAGATATTGATATATGTTGAGAGTGATGGCGGTTTTTTGTAAAGTCACATTTCTGATTTTGTAATAATAACAATGTGTTTTGCTTATATTGTAAAGTTAAAATAATTAAATGATAAACTAACTCATTTAATTTTATTTTTTAACTATTTTTAGAGCAAACATAGCATTGAGTTATTTTTGTGATCATGCAAGCATAGTTTTTATTTTTATTTTTGCATAACATATTGTAAAGTTAAAATGATTAAATGATAATTATAAATCATTTAATTGTTTTAGCTATCCAAAGTGCAAAAATAAAAAAACATTAGGAAAAGTGGAGTTTCTATTTTTACTTGGGCGGATTGACACAAACGAGGTGATTTTCGCATGCTTCGGCTCACCTTTTTGGGGATTTTCAGTTTAGTTAGAGTGTTGCATGTTTCTATTATGACTTGATAGTGAGTTTGGACCATCATGCACTCGTTTTTGCATGGTTTTGACTCCTTTTTTCAGAGATATTTTCTTCTTCTCGTATTTGGCCTTGCAGTTATCACCCTCTCATTGAAGTTTGACTTTCAATTCTATTTCCATGCCTTTTTGAAGGATTTTGTATATATTGAAAAAACTTAACTGTTTTATCTTTAGTTCTTATTTTTCTCCTTTGCATTCTACAGAGAGAATTATTTTGTAACTCAGCTTTATTTTCAGATTAATATAGCAATAGGTTTACAGGTCAATTAGTGTGTTTTTGCAGAAAGACTCCTTTCATTACCATCTTTTTAGAATTCGCCTTCAAGTTTTCAAGCATCATTGTCATGCAGGATTGATCGAAATAATTATTGTGTTTGCAATTTTTGAAACCTTTAAATATTTGTCTCCTTAATGAATTTTTGTATGCATCCAAGTTTAAATCCACTAGTTAAACATTGTGCTAAACAATAATCGAAACAGTCTAGTTGTGGGAATCATATTTCCCTTCTATGATTGCTTCTTTTAAAAAGCCTATGTTTAAAACATTCAAGTGTTTTGAGCTTTTAGATCATGTTGTGTGAATGAAAATAGTCAGTAATCATTCTGTGAGTTAAGTTTGCATTTTGAATTCTTCGGTGCATCACCATAGTTAAGTTTCATCATTCAAATTTTAGTTTTAGTCTTTATCCTTTTCCCAACAAGTTACCCAAGTATTAATTAGAAAAATTCATAGGAACCAGCATAGAATCTGGAGGTCTAATTCCTTATAGGACACCCACAGCCTGGAATTAGTTCCAATGTTTCAACAGATTGCTGAATTTAGTTATTCAAGCATACAGGTGCAATCTGTTTGACAACAGTTTTTGGCATGCCTGCTGGGACAAAATTAATTATTCAAGTTGTTGTTTTGGTATGTATAGTAGGTTACCAGCTTTTTAGAAGAGCTATTTTCAAGTACCTGGCAACTCCGTATTCAAATTTCAAAGTAGATCAGTAGAAATCTTATGAGAAATATACAAACGAGAAGAAGCTCTTCTCCATTCGAGTATCTACAACTGTCTTCGCCAAAAAGAAGAGGAAGGATAGCAAGAAGAATTTTTGAAAGATCTTTAAGAAACCTCTCGGTTTCTACAAGTTTCATAAAAGTGACAATTTTTTACACATCAAGGAGAAGCAGATTATCAACAAGGCAGAAAAGCTCACATTCAGCTTCACCAAGCTACCGATAATCTACCTCACCTGTACCTGTTTTGCAAGCTACAATTTTCAAAACACCAACAACTCTGATGGCCAGAGCGCATGCGTTCATACCATTCAATGGGGGCAGTCCATTGAATTTGGTGTAGCATGATGATATTCCTATTGCAGCACTAAAGAGTTTACCTTTTTTCACTGGCGAAGATCAAACAACACCAATCGAGCATATTAGAGATATGGCTTTGCTATGTGGAGTTCACCATGTTACACAAGAGAACATCCCATTGAGGTTGCTAGCAGCATCTTTCAAAGGAAAAGCACTTCAATGTTTTCACGGCTTACTAGTTAATAGAATTGCCAAATGGGATTATCTAGGAGACAAGTTGAGCAAGCAATTTTCAGACAAGTCTGATCATCTATCTCTAGTTGAACAAATGACGACTATCAAAAGAGCGCCACAAGAACAGATGATGGATTTCAACTTCAGGTTTCAATTAACCTAGAATAGGATTCTGGTAACGGTAAGACCTACTCCTGATCATGCTTTTTTGTATTACCTTAGGTCATTAAAAAGTGACATAGCTTTAATGATCCAGTCAATGGGGGGTTTGACATTGCCAACAACCTATGATATTGCTATGAGAGCAGAAAACAACCTTATACAGGTTGGTAAAATTGCACCAAGGCCACCTATGCCTATATTTCCAAACATTCACCCCTTGATGCCAATTAATTTGCCACCAATTGCCTCAATTCCAGCAGATTCAACCTTAGCTATCAACCAATTGTCAAAAATAGTGATTTTCCAGTGCAATTTGAGTTTCAAGAAGTAAAAGGTAATCAACAGGAGATGGCCAAATTATTGTAGATAGTTAGCAATGACTTGGTTAGTCTCAAAAGACAACAAAACCAAAATTACAAGCCTTACGAAGCACCTTTTTAGCCTAACAGACCTCCCTATCAGGCTGATAATCAAGGACAACATAGGAATTTTAATCCTCGGCCATCACATAACTAGAAATAGCAAGCGGCCAGCTCATCAAAAGAACTCATTGCAGTTCAAAACAATTTAGCACATGATTATGTATGGTGTTACCCATGTAATCAGCCTCACAATCAAGCTACTTGCATGAATGGCATTATTAATCAGGCTTTAATGGTACAAAGCACATATGCTGCAACATAAAATACAGCGAAGGATGCCAATGATCAGAATGATCAAACACAACAAAATGATATGGATGTCCCCATGATGAATTGGCAAGGCAACGAATTTTACGGAGTAAATCAGTTACAAGGTAAAAATCAGTCTGATACGTCTGTTGCAGCAAACACAAGGTCAAAGAAAAGAGTGAAAAATCTAAGACAGCAAGCTGAAAATGACAAACAACAAGCTGATAAAGTTAAATAGCAAGCTGTTCAGCAAAAATTTCAAGTTCCAGTAGCTGATAAAGACCAGTCACAACTTCCTTCTTCACCAAATGTTCAAATTTTACCAAGGAAGCAACCTGACACTGCTAAACAATAGCAGAAGCAAGTTGAGCCAGTTAAAGAGCAACAAAGAACTCAACCAGATCTAGTGCAAAAGGAAACTGTTGTTCCTAAAGCCCATCATAAGGTTAGCTCTCCCACTTTTAACATTGTTGATCATATGAAGAAAGCAACAGTTAGCATCACCATGTTAGATGCATTACACTTACCTGGGCCAAAAGAAGGTCTGCAAGAAGCTTTGGCCAAAATTTCTATTTCTGACGAAACAGCCAAAGAACAACCAAGAGTTTTTGCTAACAATTCAGACAACAAAAAGGGGCAGTCAACTCAAGAGGTAAAACCACCACTTTTTTATGTTAGTCTAATCATTGGTGATAGCATAGTGCATAATTACATGATAGATTGAGGAGCTAGTAGCTCAATCATGCCTAAACAGCTTGTAGACAAGCTAGGCCTTAAATGTGAGCCATTGTCAAAAGGGATAGTTTAGTTAGATGGTACAACCAATAAGTTTGTAGGAGTTATCAAAAATCTGCCCCTTACATTGCATGCCTGTCCTAATTTTCAAGTACCACAGGACATTTAAGTTATTGACCTCCAACCCTATTTTTTTGTTTGTCTGTCTAGAGATTTCACTACAAAGTAAGGTGGTTATTTGTCATCAGACTGGTCTCACATGTTTTTCAGAACCAGGTACGGTACCAAAGTTACCATTAAGTCGGAACCATTGGCCAAAGACCATATCGAGCCCTATGTGCCAAATCCTATAAATGCAAACCTAGCTTTCCATGATCAGGAGGATCAATCCATGACCCTCAACCCCACTGTACCTATAGAAGGCATACTTGATATAAATTTAGAGGAGTGGGCAGCCGAGAATCACAAGATTGACCCATTTAGTCTCATGGACAAAGTAGGTTTGGGCTTTTATATTATTCAGGTGCCCAATATGACCATTCCAAATTTGGTCAAGGAGGAAAAAGAGTTAGAAGAGCAAACTTATCAGCATTGGAAGTTGTATTTTGATGGATCGAAGAGTAAAATTGGTGCTAGAGGAGGAGCAGTGCTCATATCACCTAAAAATGACAGGTATTATTTAGCTTTCAGATTCGCTTTCAGTTGTTCAAATAATGTTGCTGAGTACGAAGCATTGATACATGGTTTAGAGTGGGCCAGAAAAAGAAAGATTAAGTGTTTACAGGTGTTTGGCGATTCTGAATTAATGGCAAATCAGGTAAGAAATCTGAATTTAACAAAAAATGAATTTTTGAAACTGTATAAGCATCATGTTTGGGACTTGATTGAAGAGTTTGATGCATTTAATCTACAATCAATACCCATAAATCAGAACAAGCACGTTGATAAACTTGCTGCCATGGGATCACAATTTGACATCCTAGCTGAAGTTCATAATGTGCAAGTGCAGCAATATGTGAAGGTAGTTGTTAGACCTTCAATACCAGATAATAATGTAAGCTGGCAGATTTTTGACAGTGATGAACAGATATGCCATTTTCTGATGGAGGAGGCAGGATTTTTTGTTGGAAACTAGTGCAAGTTTGATCACCAATATGGTGATCAAATCATGCAATTGAAGTCTAATAAACTGCCAAAAGGTTTGGTGACTCTTGAGTCCATTTTCAACACTGACGACCAGGTTAGAAAAGATAAATCCGGCATCACAGTGAAGCAGGAACATTATGAACTGATAGAAATATTTAAGAACAAGCTTCTCAAGCTTGGAAAATTTTGTACAAAGGAGGAACAACAAAATTTTATCTCACTTTGTCAAAAATTCAGCGACATCTTTGCTTGGGGATATGGAGATCTGAAGGGTTTTAACTCTGAGTTAGCTCAGCACACAATTGAGTTGGAACCCAATGCAAAACTAGTCAGACAGAAGCAAAGGCTCCTAAATCCGAAACTAGAACACTTGATGAAAACAAAATTGAACAAGTTGATTGAAGGGAGTATTATATTTCCAATCAAGCAAACTTCTTAGGTATCAAATCTGGTGCTCGTTAGAAAGAAGAATAGAGAGATAAGATTGTGCGTTGATTTTCGTGATCTAAATAGAGCTTCACTTAAGGATCACTATCCACTGCCTTCAATAGAGTAGATACTACAGGTTGTTTTAGGATCAGAAAGGTTCTCATTATTGGACGGATATTCGGGTTATAACCAAATATTGGTTAAGGAGGAAGACCAGTATAAGATAGCCTTTACCACCAAGTGGGGTACTATGGCTTATAGAAATATTTTGTTTGGGTTGTCAAACGCAGGAGCAACCTTCCAGAGAGAAATGGATATGGCTCTCCAAGGTTTGATAAATAAATTTGTTCTTGTTTACTTAGATGATATCACTGTTTTCTCACGAAAAGCAAATGAACATTTTGGTCATCTCAGACAAATTTTTGAGAGATGCAGAGAATATGGAATATCTTTAAATCCAAAGAAAAGTATTTTTTTTATTCACGAAGGTAAGCTGTTGGGTTACATTGTTTCAAAAGATGGTATTTCTATTGACCCATAACCCATTACAATCATTCTGGCTTGACCACTTCCTGCTCACAAAAAGGGTTTACAGAGTTTTTTAGGAAGAATAAACTTTGTTAGGAGATTTATTCCTAACATTGCAGCATTGCTGCAACCTCTCACATTCATGCTGAAGAAAAACATGCAGTTCAACTAGACGAAGGAGGGTACAAACAATTTTGAACAGATTAAAGAGGCACTTGCAGCAGCCCCAACACTAATAAATCCAAACTTTGATTAATATTTCATATTATATGCATTTGGTAGTGTGGATACAATTTTTGCCATGCTTTGTCAACAGAATGATCAAGGAATTGAACAACCCATAGCATTTTTCAGTCAAATTTTACGTGATTATGAAACAAGATATTTATTTGTTGAAAAGCACATGCTTGTTGTAGTAAGGAGTCTCAAAAAATTTAGACATATGCTATCTAACAATAAAATACATTTGTTGGTAGCTCACCCAACAGTCAAGGAATTTCTGTTAAATAAGGACATAAACGACAAGCGCACAGGTTGGATAACCAAAGTCATGGAATACGATATAATTATAAAGGTTACCAATCTTGTTCGAGGTAAAGGACTATGCGAACAACTTGCAGAAAATGAATAGAACAGTAATGAAGAGGTCATCATAGTTCTGAATAATGAAGAGGAACCTGTTGTTTCAACTATTCCAGTTGATTGGATTCATCAAATGATCCATTACTTGCATACTGGAGATTCCCGAAAGGTATGGACAAATCTAAACGAAGGTATTACAGATTGAAAGCAATTCCTTATGCAGTACTAAATGATGTTTTATATAAAAAAGACTTCAATGGAGTATTTCTCAGATGCATAAGCTCTGATCATATTGAAAGAATCTTCGAAGAGTTCCATGATGGACCTGTTGGAGGTCACTTTGCACCACGTACTACAACCTTGAAAATTATGAAAGCAAGGTACTATTGGCCACCTTTTCAAGGATGCTTATGCTTATGTCAGGAAATGCGCTAAATGTTCACTATTTGTAGAAAAACAAAAGTTAGCAGCTCTGCCCCTAAATCCAATTCAGGTTGAGCAACCGTTCAGAAAGTGGGGACTCGACTTCATCAGTCCTATTAACCCACCATCAAGTGTAGGGCACAAGTGTATCTTAACAACAACAAATTACTTCACGAAATGGACAGAAGCAGTTGCTCTAAAAGATGCAAATGAAACATCAGTTTTAAATTTTTATCAAGACATATTTTCCAGGTTTGGTACACTTGAGTCCATTATTTCAAATAGTGCTTTAGCCTTTGTTGGCTTAAAAGTTTCAAATTGGTCAGTAAAGAGTAATATTTATTTGAACACTCCATCCAATTATTACCCCCAGGGTAATGGACAGGTGGAATCGACAAACAAGAATCTGATTAAGATCATTAAAAAGACAATTCAAGATAATTAGAGGTCGTGGCATGACAAGCTTAAATTAGCCCTTTGGGCTAATAGAGTTACACCAAAACGATCAACAAGTTTTTCACCATATGTTTTGGTTTATGGTAAAGAGGCCAAGCTGCCTATATCAATAGAATTCCCAACTCTGAGCTACATAAAGGAACTGGAGTTACTTGAGGAGCAACCAATGCAAGTTAGGCTTGCTGAATTAACAGAGTTGGATGAAACTAGGAAAGAAGCTTTCAGAAAGCTTCTGATTCATCATTCTCAAATGAAAAAGATATTCGACAAGAAAGAAGTTGCAAGAGTATTCAATGACTAATGGTCAAAAAAAAGTAGTCAACAAGAGCCTTTGAAACATATTGAGGAGCTTGGTAAGTATGCATCTAAAACAATGGAATTTAGTGCTTGTACAAGCAGAATTTGCATACAATGACTTGTTGATGGGTGTTTTATGACCGCACCAACACAGAATAAAGTTACCAATATTAAACTCTATCCTCTCTTGATCAAATTATTTCGCATGCTAAGATTGCGTGAAATATCATGCGTTCAACTCCAAGGTTCCTTTCGTAGTGAATAGGCTCAGTTGGTTGATGTGAATATGCTGGGTATTCCAAGGGGACTTACGCAATTTTTTCAACTTTGTGAAGCAATTAAGACACGAATGATTTGACAATGATGCTCTGATTTCTAAGTTAACTGGGAAAATACTGAATTTGAAAGGAATGAGGGTAGGGATTCTATAATCTATCTCTGAAGGGTGGAATGCTTGGATTAACTTCAAAAATCTTCAAACTAGACTTTGCTTCGCCTCTTTGGGAAAACTTCTACAAAATCAGTGCAATCTTCAAAGGATGAGAAAGGTGTTCAAATTATGACACAACATGTACATACCATCACAACGATGCATATGGACATATGTACCACAATCGAAGTTAAGTGCCAGTATTCCAGTTGACCATGTAGGGTGAACTCACCATTAGTGAGCCCGCTAGTGGTATGTATGAAAGAAGACTTGCTCAAATCAAACTCCACATTCCACAATTTAACTACTTGCATGGAATAAAATCTACTTTACTCTATCTACTTGAATCAGAAAGCTGAAAAATCCTTATCAATCACTCACAATGAAAGAGAGAATCACCATTCAATGAAGCTCTTTATATTATGAGAGTTCTCCACAACAACCTTTTACAAAAACTTTCAAAGGGAAATATTTTCTTTCCTTTTCAAACTAAGCTAACTTCTAATTAAATGCTATATACTCTAATCTCTTGCTCAACTGTATCTTTGATATTGCCTAGCTCTCTATATATTACAACTAAGGGGGGATACCCTTTTATACCAAACCCAATCCAGTGGATGGCTTACATTCAAATACAATGGAAGGCTTACAAATTTTACATATAAATGCAAAAGTGGGACTTCACTTATCTTATATTTTGCACTTTTTAAAATAAGACCAAATCTTTATTACTTTAATTTAATGAAAGATATCAAAAATAAAAGTAACTAAGAACCCATGGCTTTCATAGAGTGAAGATTTGAAAAGGAAAAATTTAAGGCAAAAGCCTTTCTCCATCGCACCTTCTAGGGTATTAACCCTAAATGAATGAAAGAGTTTCATTTCACTCTGCATTTGTCATTGTTTTCACTTGCTCTTTAGAGAGCACCGCCATGAGGAACCCTAGCTGAGCCTAACTGGAAATCTTTGTGTCTTCGACGCCATTACTGAAGGTTTTTGAGAGCTTGCAACATGGTAAGTATGATTGTCACTAAATCTGGAGATTTCCTTTTGTCTATTAAATTTCCTTGCAGCTTTTAGTTTGTAGCCTTCCTTGCTTCTTTTGATGATTTTATTTTTTGTGTTATCTCTTCAACTGACCACCATGAGCATTCTTTGTCATGAGCTTGGTTTGGTAATCTTCCTTGTGTGCGTCATCATGAATATTTTTAAGGAAAAAATGTGGTAAGCACCATTTGTTTCAAACCTGCTCTTTATTTTGAATTTTAAAGCTCTCTGAGAGCATCCCAACCATGGCATTGAGCTGGAAACCTCTCATTTATTTCTTCATTTTGTATTATTCTAAAGCTTTCACTGGCCATGGCTACTTGTTTTACTTCATTTTCCTGTAGAAAATTGATTAATGACTTCAGCTCTTTTCCTTAAAATAATGAATAAATTATGGCCACCATGAAAAGCTGGGAGAATTTGCTGTGAGGTTCGAGCTCTACATTCCTGAAAATGGGTATTTTACTTCATGTATTTACAAAATACTGCTTTCTTCTGGTCATCATGAATCATACCATTCGAGCTTTTTTGTTCAATCTCTGCATTTTTTTGAATCGAAGTTCCCAATCCGCCATTGAGACAAATTGGGTGGGCTTTTCTATCAAAACCCTCTCCCTCGAGCTGGATATTGCACTTTACCTTGTTCTCATATCATAGATAAACTCATTCTAAGGAGAATTTGTTTTCCACCCTGTATTTATAGCAGCACCTTAAAACAAAAGACTCATGCCTCCTTTGATTTCGATGTCCTTCTGTAAATGCACTTTCATTGTTTTGTTCCTTGTAAAAGAAAACATTTTGTGAGCCCAGCATGCATGCCTGTCCATTCACTTAAAAAGAGTTGATATAATTGATTCTGATTACTTTTCTTTCATACTGCACCAACTGCTACTATGCTGAAAAATAAATGATAACTACACATTATGCTCCTTCTATAGCTTTATTGAGATAATAGAAATTTTCTCCATATTCTGATAAAAGAAAGAAAAACCATTATCTCTGTTACTCCCTTGAACCAGAAATATCTCGTTTAAAAAGGTTGAGCATTGTAAATTCCATTGACATGAGCTTGTTCATTGGCTCACTAAAGTAGATGATTTGGCCTCTTTTATTGGCATAGAGAAATCCTTGGAAGTTTCTGCAAAAATAAGTATTGATTTCATGATATTCAGATTGCACAAAATACTTATGAGCTGGCCTCTACCCTTGTGGGAGCCACATTTTACTCCTCATTTTGAAAATAAATTAGCAGCAACATTGCATTTCCTATTTCTGCACATGACAAAAATTAGTTAGTAAAAACAATAATGAATCAATAATTTCCTTCTGATTTGTTTCCTGTACCTGCACATGACACAAATAAGTTAGTAAAAACAGCAATGATAATTCTTTCTGGTGCTCTGCTTTTCCTTTCAACTAATGAATGAATGAATGTTCACTCCATTTCTGTTGGTAATGTAGGAACAGTGTAGAATGTGATCCATCATTGCTCTAACACTACTCCTCATTTGCAGGTAAACCTGGAGCTGGAGTCAACACCGATACTGAAGATGGACATGAAGGTCAACACAACTGGCTACAACAATGATTCATCATTCCACGCAATGACGAATCGCCTTCTCCCTTTACTCTTACATTATTTTCAGTTATGTAATGCATTTGCTTCTTTCCTTCAACATTTGAAAAGAAACAAATCAGGCTACTCCCATGGCTTGTGTGGGATTACAGAACATTCTCTCAATAAAAATGATTTTTTTATGATATGCAATGGCTTTCCATTATCCGATGAATTTGTTCTTCATTCTGAGAACAAAACTTGGTTGAATAACTTGTAATAAAAAAATTTGTACCCAACAAGTAAATGCACTTATGATTACTAATTTTAAGCCAGAAGCTAAAAATTGTTAACATTTCTGGCGACCTCCTAGGGGTGTTTTCCTGCTAAACAATAAAATGGATAGTCTCTAGCTTATCCATTGGGTGTGGAGTCCATTAATACCTTTTCTTGATTAATACCTCACTTTTCTGTTGTAACTGGCTGTAATTTGTTGTTATTAGTTACAGTCCCATGGGATATCTATTTTTTGTTGATGACATTGAAGCTTTATTCAATTTTATGAATAAGAAGCATATATCCCATGTAACTATAGCTAATAATAGCATACTTGAGCTTCCTTTTCCCCCCAGAAATACTGAAAGCAAACTAACTACTGTGCAAAAATAACACTTAGGGTAAACAAGGATGCATCTATTCTAGGTGCAGAAGCACTTATTTGATGTCTAGAATCTACTCTACCCTACTCTAACCAACACAAAAGCTGGTCAAACAAAACCACTGACTGGATTTGCAAAGTAATATCCCTTTCTAATCAATAATTGATGCAATACATGATTACGTATTGCTGAAGGAATATGAAACACAAGCAGATGTTCAATAGATGATTGAGGTGTTTCATGAAAGATGCAGGTAAGTTTACTTACCACTTGATTGTGATCACTTTCAGCTGCAACTATTTCATCAACTTTTCTTTTGATTACATCCTCATGCTTGAATGAAAGCATAACCTCTATTAACTCAGTGGCCTCCAAACTAGCTAAGTATTTGATAGGACAACCCCTTGTAAAAATAAATTTTGAACTGCCCCTGATGTACTCATGAACAACTACTATATTTGCTAGTTGATGTTCAAGAATCTCTTCCTTGTCAATCCAACCAAGTATCTGGTCACCCACTTACTTTACATACTGCTGCTCCAAATGATCACTCATTCTTTCAGTGGCGGAATGAGAGTTCCCAAACAAGGAGATGGCCTCTTCCAAAACACTTTCAATCAACGCATCAACCTCAGGTTCCTTTATACACCAAAAAGGAAGCTACTCATAAACAACATTATTAGTCAAAGAAAAACCTTCAAACTCAAGCCTATCCTCTGTATCTTTGTTTTTCTGTTCCAACTGATTTGTTAGCATTGAACCTTGAACAACCACCTCCTCATCAAAGAACAGAGGAATTTCATTGAACAAATGAGGCAAAACCTCATGTTGATCACCAATCTCCTGCTCCATAACTTGCTGCTCCAACTGATTATGCTCAGTATGAAAGCTTTCCTGAGACATAATAGGCCCCACTATATCAACTTGTGGAAACTCCTGGGCTGTTGGAAGGCAGATAGGTATTTCAAGAGGCTGCTCCTAAGGGTTTGCAAGCTAAACCTGCTCATGAATGGGCTCATTTTGAATGAAGCACATGGTGTTGAACGGAGGAAAATCTTTACCATAGAATACGTTTGGAAAGGTACCCTGTGGAACAACTCCTTGCTGAAGAACTGATTCCTTCAATGAAGGGGGAGAAATTGGTTGTGCTTGCAACTCTACGAGCCTCTGCTCATACCTTTCCTTTTGTGCAATTAACTCCTTTGCAAATAGACTCACAAGCTACCCTCCTCATGCCTCCAATTCCTACCTATGAAACTAGGCTTGTAGATCCAAATATTCTTGTTCATGGAGATAGGCTTGATAAGCCCACTCATCCTGCTACTGATCCATCCAAGCAGCATGATCTTCAAACAGGTCCTTTGTCTCAACAAGCTATAAATCTTGCTGATTTGAAGTGAAATGGCCTTCTTGGGACTGGGTGGGTGGTTGGTAAGCATGATGTGCATGCTGGTTACTTGCTATAACAGGGCTATTTGGATTAAAAACAACATCATGGTAGCTCAAATGAGGCTGATAGGGTGCAGGGGCAACATTCTCATGATATGAAGGGTCAAAGCACCTATCTTTATGAAAGATTGACATTTATATTCATTCAAATTGCTGGAAATAAGAATTAACAGATTTATTTAGAACATACCAGCACCTAGACTGCTGAAACCAGTCGATTGAGCTCAGAGTCGCTAGGTGTGTGTAGATCATGCCTCCAATTCCTGTGAAATACTAATGCTCACACCATAACAACAGCAAAATGAAGCTTCTTTTGAACTGATGAACCAGTTCAATGTCCCATCGAGCGTGCAAAAAAATTGTTGTCAACTAAGGTTTGCACCCTTGCTAAGCTTTAAACTATAGCAACCTATTGACACATGGGAACACTTCGAGGTTGTGGGTGACTAGGGAATGAAGTGGACCTCTAGATTATGGGTTGGTTCCCTTTGAATTTTTTGGTAAAAACTGATTTTGAGAAGGAAAAAGGTAGAAAGATGTACTTAAAAATAAAAATTTATCACTAACAGGTGGTACACCAAAGGTAAGAATTTTGACCCAAAAGTTGTTGAAACCCACAAAAAACCTTAACAGAAATGAACAATCTCACAACACAAAAAAAGATGTCTGCAAAAATGATTCTATGTAAGGGTCTGAGTATTTTAATGCTTAAACACAAGGAAAACAATAGTGTTTTCACAAATATAAAAGTATAAAACAAGATCACTAACATAGACCTGCACCATGACATGAAATCTTTTGCATCCAGCCTGGAAGGAATCTGATAACATAGAGGATAACATAGGATTCTATCTTGCAATCCACAACCAATTCCAAGAAACAAAGAGAAATCTATGGAGGAAAAATAACTTTTCTATTGAGGAAAAATGAACATTTGCATTACAAAGGCCAAAATATCATGAGTTACAAAAATGTGAAGTATCTGCCTCAGCAATCTCCAAACCAAGAACTCTTTCAACAATGAAAGAAGAGGACTTATAGAATTGATCTCCAAATTCAGAATTGAAATTTGGCTCCAAAATCTGATGTGTTGTCCCAACTTCCCCCCCAAATTAGGTATGTAATGCCAACCAACTCCAAAAAGACTTGTCCAAGTTTCACCAACCTGGTGAGCTGTATGAAAAAAGAAACCCCCACAAATCAGGTTCAAAACTGAATGATAACTCCATAATTGTGCCTCATTTTGCTCCTTGACTCAAGTCAAGTCAATAGGAACTCAAAACTGAAGGAAGACTCCTGATTTCGTGCTCCAAATTAGCTATCTTTGCTCCACATGCTGGCATAATTTACTCAATCATCTTCATGATTTGAGCAAGTCTTCAAAAGCTCTATCCAAACTCCTATTTGGCTAAGTTAATGAAAAATGTCATAAAGAAGTTTCATTTTTTGCATTTAAATATCTTTTATTTTTAAAAGTGATTTATAATTATCACTTTAGAAAAATAAAGATTTACAATTTGAAAATAATGCAAAAATAAAACCTTTGACTAAATCAAATACAAAATATATAAGACTAAGTCCAACATTTTCTAATTAAATATCTTTATTTAAAAAATGATTTATACATCATCATTTTTAAATAAAGCTTACAAGTTTTACATATAAATGCAAAAGTGGGACTTGACTTATCTTATATTTTGCACTTTTTAAAATAAGACCAAATCTGTATTACTTTAATTTAATGAAAGATATCAAAAATAAAAGTAACTAAGAACCCACGGCTTTCATAGAGTGAAGATTTAAAAAGGAAAACTTTAAGGCAAAAGCCTTTCTCCATTGCACCTTCTAGGGTATTAACCCTAAATGAATGAAAGAGTTTCATTTCACTCTGCATTTGTCATTGTTTTCACTTGCTCTTTAGAGAGCACCGCCATGAGGAACCCTAGCCGAGCCTAACTAGAAATATTTGTGTCTCGAATGCCATTACTGAAGGTTTTTGAGAGCTTGCAACATGGTAAGTATGATTGTCACTAAATCTAGAGATTTCCTTTTGTCTATTAAATTTCCCTGCAGCTTTTAGTTTGTAGCCTTCCTTGCTTCTTCTAATGATTTTATTTTCTGTGTTATCTCTTCAACTAGCCACCATGAGAATTCTTTGTCATGAGCTTGGTCTGGTAATCTTCCTTGTGTGTGCCATCATGAAGATTTTTAAGGAAAAAATGTGGTAAGCACCATCTGTTTCAAACCTGCTCTTTATTTTGAATTTTAAAGCTCTTTGATATATTTCTTCATTTTGTATTATTCTGAAGCTTTCATTGGTCGTGGCTAGTTGTTTTACTTCATTTTCCTGTAGAAAATCGATTTATTACTTCAGCTCTTTTCCTTAAAATAATGAATAAATTATGGCACCATGAAAAGATGGGAGAATTTGCTATGAGGTTCGAGCTCTACATTCCTGAAAATGGGTATTTTACTTCATGTATTTACAAAATACTGCTTTCTTCTAGCCATCATGAATCATACCATTCAAGCTTTTTTTGTTCAATCTCTGCATTTGTTTTAATCGAAGTTCCCAGGCTGCCATTGAAACAAACTGGGCAGGATTTTCTGTCAAAACCCTCTCCCTCGAGCTAGATATTGCACTTTACCTTGTTCTCATATCATAGATAAACTCATTCCAAGGAGAATTTGTTTTCCACATGTATTTATAACAGCACCTTAAAACAAAAGACTCATGCCTCCTTTGATTTCGTTGTCCTTTTGTAAATGCACTTCCATTGTTTTGTTCCTTGTAAAAGAAAACATTTTGTGAACTCAGTATGCATGCCTGTCCATTAACTTTAAAATAGTTGATATAATTGATTTTGATTACTTTTCTTTCAAACTGCAGCAACTGCTACTATGCTGAAAAATAAATGGTAACTACACATTATGCTCCTTCTATAGCTTTATTGAGATAACAAAAAATTTCTCCATATTCTGATAAAAGAAAGAAAAACCATTATCTCCGTTACTCCCTTGAACCAGAAATATCTCATTTAAAAAGGCTGAGCATTGTAAACTCCATTGACATGAGCTTGTTCATTGGCTCACTAAAGTAGATGATTTGGCCTCTTCTATTGGCATGGAGAAATCCTTGGAAGTTTCTACAAAAATAAATATTGATTTCATGATATTCTGATTGCACAAAATACTTATGAGCTGGCCTCTACCCTTGTGGGAGCCACATTTTACTCCACTCATTTTGAGAATAAATTAGCAGCAACATTGCATTTCCTAACTCTGCACATGACAAAAACTAGTTAGTAAAAATAGCAATGAATCAATAATTTCCTTTTGATTTGTTTCCTATACCTACACATGACACAAATAAGTTAGTAAAAATAGCAGTGATAATTCTTTCTGGTGCTCTGCTTTTCCTTTCAACTGATGAATGAATGAATGTTCACTCCATTTCTTGGTAATGTAGGAATATGGTAGAATGTGATCCCTCATTGCTCTAACACTACTCTTCATTTGTAGGTAAACCTGGAGCTGGAGTGAACACCGATACTGAAGATGGACATGAAGGTCAACATGGTTGGCTACAATGATGATTCGTCATTCCAGGCAATGACGAATCACCTTCTCTACTTGCTCTTACATTATTTTCAGTTATGTAATGCATTTGCTTCTTTCCTTCAGCATTTGAAAAGAAACAAATCAGGCTACTCCCACAGCTTGTGTTGGATTACAGAACATTCTCTCAATAAAAATGATTTTTTTATGATATGAAATGGCTTCCCATTATCTAATGAATTCATTCTTCATTCTGAGAACAAAACTTGGTTGAATGACTTGTAATAAAAAAATGTGTACCTAGCAACTAATTGCTCTTATGATTACTAATTTTAAGCTAGAATCTAAAAAGTGGTAACACACATATCACACTCAACCGAGTTTCTAATACCTTGTTTCATGCCAACTCAGAAGAAGATTCATTTTTCTTATTCATACATCTTCAATAAGTCAGAATGCCTTGAGGGTGATAATGATGCATGTAATTCATGTAGTGATTTGTCTTGAAGAGAAAAAATCACTAAAAGTACAATACTCCCTTTACAACACAAGTATTGATCATCCGAAGAGTACCCTAGCTTAGCTATGGAATTAGTTGTTAGCTAGTGAATGAGTTGTTGAACATATGTGTGATGTCCCCGAGTGGGCCCCTAGTGAATGGTGACGTAGGTCTGTCCACGCGGTTTGTCCCAGCCACGTGTCCGAGGTCCTCGTCAACGAGGCCTATCCTAGGGTTGCCCCCTTAACATGGGAATGTGTTGTTCACTTCCAGTCTGGGCTTTTGGTGCAACGGTTACTAACTTGGTATCAAAGGCAGAGGTCTTGAGGTCGAGACTTGCAGAGCGTGGTGGGTTGTGATGTCCCCGAGTGGGCCCCTAGTGGAAGGTGACATAGGTCTATCCACGCGGTTTGTCCTAGCCACGTGTCTGGGGTCCTCGTCAACGAGGCCTGTCTTGGGGTTGCCCCCTTAACGCGGGAAGGTGCCGTTCACTTCCAGTCCAGGCTTTTGGTGCAACGGTTACTAACTTGGTATTAGAGCTAGAGGTCTTGAGGTCGAGACCCACGGAGCATGGTAGGTTGTGATGTCCTCGAGTGGGCCCCTAGTGGAAGGTGACATAGGTCTATCTACACGGTTTGTCCCAGCCACGTGTCTGGGGTCCTCATCAGCGAGGCCTATCCTGGGGTTGCCCCCTTAACGCGGGAAGGTGCCGTTCACTTCCAGTCCAGGCTTTTGGTGCATTCAGTTTGTTTGTTTGCTTGAAAGATGATAGATAAATTCTTCAAATACTTGTAAAAACAATGCATAAATGATACTACTAAATTCTAGATGTAAGGATGACTCTTTTTGTTCTTTTCCAATGCTCATGAATGAAATTCTAAAATCAAATGATCACCTACAGCCAGTTAATGTTTTTTCAAACAATTGGCATGCATCCTAAACCAATGCTTTATAATTTGAAATGCTTGCTAGAACAATGATATGACCAATCCATTTATTTCTTCTTAATCAACAAATGGATGTTCAATACAAGATAGCTCTGAGATAGCCAAGGCTCTTGGCACTTACATTATAACTGTGACTATCATGAATGCACCTATAGCTGAATACTGAAATTCAATACAATAAGCTATACTATTAATGCCAAATGACAAGAAACCTAGTTATATGAAGTTTCCCAAGGTAGGAGCTAATGTAGAGATCGATCCTCAAGCAATGTAAGGCTTTCTCTATGCAAATTGAATTAATCCTCCTAGCCGCCCCTGTTCTGATCAAACGTCCACAAACAAATTGATGCTTCCAAGGGCAATGTACAGCTCTTTATCATCCCAAACATTCATCAATGCCACTGTAGCGAAATACTGTAGTGCGATATTATTCACATGGTACTATAGCAAAACACTGTAGCGCGATACTATTCACATGGTACTGTAGCATGACAATGTTCACGTGCACTGTAGCATTTACTGTAGCAGCCAACAACCCCCTACAATCTACTCAAGACTTGAATAAATACTTCACCAATATGCTCAGATGAAAGAACAAAATTATCCTCTCCTTAATTGCAACCCTTCAAGAGATCTTTCACTCCCTCAATTATGCGATCAATAGGAAGTTTTCATTTCCTATGATCAAAGAAGAAAACTGCAAAAGCCCTAGGCTCCACAATAAAAATCAATCAAAATATTATTCATCAACTGGTTACCGAGAATGAGCTCCTACCTCTCTTTTTATTCTTTCCTTAGGAGAGCTCAAATACCTTCCTGACCAATGTGGGATAAAAGATTTATTCCCTCATTAATTATTCACTTAACACACTTTAATATATTAAAGTGACTTTATTATTATAAAGTTACTTTATAACTTTATAATAATATTAAAATATTAACTAAATCACTTAAGTCACTTAAACTTTAATATCTCTTGATGTACTTGTCTGATTGCTAAGCCGTCTGAGCCAGGAGTTGACTCTCCCTGTTCTCCATGTGATCGGATGCTCATCTAAAAATAGAAACCCTGAACAATGACTTACTATAAATAGTAAGTATGTGAAACTGAGTCTAGAAATAGCTGCAAAGGCCCAATCAAGGTTGACATTGCCAATATGCTCTGCTCAGGTGTCTTTCTATTAATAGGAACCCTGTCTCTCCCAAAATAGTAACTTACTATAAATAGTGTTGTGACCTTTTCACACATCACCCCATTCAAATGGGGACCCCCAATTTTTGCTCCATTTTGGTCTTTTGGCTTTTTTTTTGCATCTCTCTCACTCTAATCTTTTGTCCTTTTGGGGATGTCCCCATTCTTTGACCTAATTTGAATTTTTGGCTGAGTTTGAAGTGAATCTATGAAGTTAGGGTTTTCAGGCTGGATTAAGATTAAATCAGGTTGATAAATTGACTGCTAAGCTTAACATTGCTTTCAAAAGGCTTCCAGCAGGCTCCCACTAAATTTTCATCATGTTCTGATGACTTACTATTTTTAGTAAGTGTTCAATCTGTGAGCTTTTCATTAGGATTTTGGGATTCTAACTAATTCAACACATTCAAGTAGCTTCCAAGGGCCTACACATGAAATTTGAGCTAATTCAGACAACTAGCTATTTTTAGCAGTTCTGGCTTCATGAGCTATTTTCAGGGCTTCGACATACGATTCTCCGATAAATGATTGGAGAATGGATCTGGGTTTTCCAAGACCTTCGCGATGGTATAATATGCAAATCAAGATGGTGACTTTCAATGGTATAGCCTTCTGAGGCTATTTTTAGGGTTTGCATGCAGTAATTTTCAATGCATGTCCAGATATTCCATGTGGATTTTTTGAGAGCTTCGCAACAGTGTGACATGCAAGCAGAGAAGATCAAGTTTCAAGGACTTACTATTTTTAGCCAGTGCCCGCATGTCGACCAATTTTCTGGGTTTTTCTGGGTTTTCTAAGATCCCTCGAACAATGTGACATGCAAACTCATCCGACATCGGATTGACCACTTTCTAGGCACTTACTATTTTTAGCGGGTTCACTCCTGCAACTCCCCGACACTTCAGTTTCACAAGCAGAGCAACAAGCAACAAAAAACAAGTCAAACTAAGGTCATTTGAGCCACATGCAAGTCAAATTAGGGTTTCCTACTTCGAGACTCAAAAGGAGGGGTAAAAGGCAAGAATTTCGAGAAACGAAGGTATCCCACTGCGATCAGCATCCTTCAAGCTATCCACTGGCCAAATTTGGGTGCAATCCGAGCGCTTACTATTTATAGTAAGTCACCTCCAGAACATGGCTATAAATAGCAGGTTAGCATGAGGGGCAGATGTAAACAGGTTCACCAAGCAATGAGGATCATGCCTAGCAAATTTTAGGCCAATCAGAGCTGCAGAGGTCTATGAAAAATAGCATGGGAGCTAAAAATAGCAGATAAGCTCGGGCAACAGGTATAAAGGGGTAGCAGAGGCATATCACACCAGCTCTAGTTCAGAATGGACGAAAAGGCATGGAAAAGCACACACCTCCAGAATTTGCTAAAAATAGATGGCAAAGGTAGCTGAGGCGTTGAGGAAATTTCTAAGTCTACAAATGGAAACTAGCAGGAGGAAGTATGAAATGCACCCAAGAATGAAGGCTGGCATCAAAAGTTTTTAAACATAAAAAAATCCTCTCCCTACCTTAAATGTGCCCAAGCAAGTGGGATGAGATAAAAATTCTCTAAGTATAAAAAAATGAAAGCTCCAACCTCTAGATGCGCCCTTGAAGAGGTTGAGGAGCTTAAGAGATTTCTAAGTCAAAAATGAAAGTATGCCTCCTTAAATGCGCCCTCAAGGAAATGCTGAAGGCTTGAAAATTTTCTAGGTGAAGAGAAATAGAAGTTACCCCTCCAAAATGCGCCCAAGGCAAGTCAAGATGATGAGAGCCTTGAAAATTCTAAGGCATAAAACAAAAGTCTCCAAGGAAAAATGCGCCCTCAAGCAAGGAAGAAAAATTTCTAAGGAGTTGAGAATAGGAGTGGCAAGGGGTAAATGCGCCCAAGGAGATAATGACTCAGAAAAAGTTTCTAAGGCAAAAGTGAAAGCTTGTACATCAAAATGCGCCAAGCCTAGAGGAGGAAGGGACATAGAAATTATCTAAGTCACGAAAATTGCAGCACACCCTTCTATGTGCGCCCAGCAAAGGAAGTGAATATGAGGACTTGTAAAAGCTTCTAAGGCATTGGAAGTAGAAGCTAGAAGGCTGAAATGCGCCCAGCCAAGGTTAATGAGGTAAAGACATTTCTAAATAAAGAGAAATGGAAGTAGCACCCTCCATTTGCGCCCAAGGTGGTAGAAGACATGAGGAATTCTACTAAGTCATGTTAAAATCAAAGCACACCCCTCCATATGCGCCCAAGCCAAGAGTGAGGTGAGAAATAATTCTAAGTTCTCAAAAATGAAAGCTTCCTGGTGAAAATGCGCCCCCAAGTCAAAGATAAGTGACTTCAAAATTTCTAAGGCTGGAAAATAAAAATAAAAATGAAAGTGTCACATGTGATATGCGCCCACTTCAAGCAGCTTGTATGGAGACTTCAAAGAAAAATTCTAAGGCAAGAAAATGAAAGCACCAAGGGTGAAATGCACCTTCAGCATGGAGGATGTTTAAAAAAATCTCTAAGTGTTTGCAAATTCCTCCTCACCCCCTCAAATGCGCCTAGGTCATAGAGGAAAGTCATAAAAAAAATTCTAAGGCATGAAAATTTTCTAAGTCACAAAATGGAAGCTTGCATGTGGAAATGCGCCCAAGGTTGCTGAAAGAGTAAAAACGCCTAAGGCATTACAAATGAGAATGCCACATGCTGGATGAGCCAAGAATGAGGAGAGTGGGACTTAGAAATTATCTAAGTCATGAAAATGGCGGCATACCCTTCCATATGTGCTCATGAGGGAAGTGAGGGTTGAAAGTATTATAAGTCACAAAAAAAAAAATGAAAGCTCAAAGGTGGAAATGTGCCCAGCAAAGGTGGGTAGAAGGCCGAAAATATTCTAAGGCAAAAACAAAAGCCACCCAGCTAAAATGCGCCCAAAGTTGCCAAGAAATGATGTGAAAATATTCTAAGTATGAAAGTAAAAGTAGACATGCCTAAATGCGCCCACTTTAGATAATGAAATCTCCAAAGGTGAAATGCGCCCATGAAATGAAAGGGGACATGGAAATTTGTGCCCTCAAGGTGAAACAAGATGACTTCAAATATTTTCGAAGGCAAGGAGATGAAAACTTCCTAGGAAAAATACGCCCAAACCTTGGGGAGATTGATAGATGATAGGAAAAATGCCTAAGGCTTTAAAATTGAAGCTTGCCTAGCTAAATGCGAACTCAAGGTAGAAGTTAAGTGGCAAAGACTTGAAGGAAATTTCTAAGGTGGATAAAATAAACTAGGCCTTGTGAAGTGCGCCCAAGATGGAGTTGAAGACATTTTTATTTTCTAAGGCAAGGGCAAGGACAAGGGACACGCCTAGAGGAGGTATTAATATTAATCTTTCCAGATGCAAGGTGATATAAGCTGGAGGAAATTCTTCGAAAAAATATGAGGAACAACAGGATTTAAAAATTGAGGCTGCAGGTGTGAAGTGCACCCGGAATCAAGATGAAACAAACCTTAGTAATTTTTATTATTTTTCAAAAATAATAAAAATTAAACTTACCCCTTCGTTTGGATACACATGGAAATTATGATTTCTGAGGGGAAATTTCTTCTGGGTATTTGATATTTCTCACTGGGAGATGATTTAAGGTTCTTCCACACCTTGCTCATGTTGTTTCAGCAGAGATTTCGGCCTAGCACCCATTTAAAAAATTTCCTAAGGCTCTGAGGGATAAATTTTCTAAGGCATGGAAAAGGAAAGCAGAGTGGGTCAAGTGCATTCAAGCTCAAGATGAGTGGAATTTTATCTAAGTCACCAAGCTCCTAAAGGAAGGTGGATAAGGAAAGTGAATGAAATTGCTAAAGTAGGAGGATGAAAACAACAAGATGGCATGTGCCCTAGCACAATGGGCCCATGATAAAAGTTTGCTAGAATATGATGAATTTTATCAAACATCAAGTAGACCTTGGAAGTCAGAATGTGGGGATAAGGTAAGTAAAATGAATTTAGATTATATAGTGTTCTGATGCTCTTCTTTTGTTTTGCAGGATGAACGCTGAAGCCAAGGCATGAAGACTTGATGAAGTTGGACAATGTTGCAACTTTGGAAAGAAGAAACGATAGTGAAGATCTGGCTAACACACTAAGAACATGATGCAAAAGAGGCAATGGGCTAAAGAAATATGAAAGTTGCAAGGAAGAAGTGCATCCTGGAGTCAAAGCAACAGGAGGGCCGAACAGGAGGAATTCTTTGCTCATCACTTTCATATCAACCACATACTCGCCTCTCCTCCTAATGCAACAAAATTGGCAGACAGACAATGGGAACACATTTCTGGATGAGAATCTTCTAGAAGAAGATAGTGGGCATTAATTGCTCATAGTGGTTCCTGTAGAGGAGTGGAGAATCTTTTGTGCATTCATTTCCCCACTCCTCTCTGTGGCGGTTTTTAGGGCGAAAACCCTAATTAGGGCATATGTGGCTCAATCTAAGCCCTTCATTGTAATTCAATCTGAGCCGTCTGTTGGACTGGGCCAACTATAAAAGGGGGCATCCCCCCTCATTTGTAACTTAGTAGACATTAGATTGAGAATAGAGAGAATAAAAGTTAGAATAGATAGAGAGATAGCTTAGAAGATAGCTTAGTTTGGAAAGGAAAGAAAACTTTCCCTTTGAAATTTTTGTAAACGGTTGTTGTGAACACTTTTCATAATATAAAGAGTTTCATTACATGGTGGTTCTATCTTTTATTGTGAATAGCTAGCAAGGCCTTTTCGTCTTTCCAATTCAAATTGATAAAGTAGAGTAGACTTTATTTTATGCAAGTAGTTGTTAATTGTGGAGTGTTGCGTTGTGGTTTGAGCATATCTTCTTTCATCCATACCACTAGTGGGCTTGTTGATGGTAAGTTCACCTTGTGTGGTCAACTGGAATATTAGTACCTAACTTCGGTTGTGATTTGTGTGTTCATTTGTATCATTGTGACGAAGTGCACATGTTGAATCACAATTTGAACATCTTATTCATCCTTTGAAGATTGCATCAGCTTTGTCAAAGTTGTCCGAAGGGAGACAAAGCGAAGTCTAGTTTGAAGATTGTTTAAGCCGATCCTCATCCTCCACCCTTTAGGAGTAGATGGTAGCATCCCTAATCCTTATATCCTTTTACATTCAACATTATCCAGTTAATTTAAGAACCCGAGCTTCATCGACAAATTTCCTAGAATTTGAAGATCCTTTCTTCTAAATGAGCAACTCACATAAGTCCCCTTGGAATACCCAGCATATTCACATCAACCAACTGAGTCTATTCACAATAAAAGGAACCTTGGAGTTGAATGCATGAACTTTCATGCAATCTTAGCATGCGAAATACTTTGATCAAGAGGGAATAGAGTGATCGTTGGACATTTTATTTTGTGTTGGTGTGGTCACAAAACACACGTGAACAAATAGTAAGTGTGCCAATCTGAGTCAAATAACTTGTGCAAAGGCCAAAACCTGAATCCAGCTGAGGAGTAAAGTCTCTAATCTCTGGTTAACTACCACAGAGGACCCCCTATCCATAACTGTTAGCCTACGAGGGTCAAGTGATAGGCTAATCCTTACAAACTCTGATGCTCACAAAAATGGGGACATTACAGTTTGCCCTCCTTGAAATTGCTTGTCCCCAAGCAATCTCCACTGCAAAGAAACTCCAATCCTCAAGATGCCCCAAAGAAGAATTGTGAAATGTCCCACACATCTCTAACTGACTCCTGTAGCACCACCATAAACATAGTTGTGCAAATATCCCTAGATCCCAAACCCGGAATGGAAGTTTGTCATGCCTAATACCCTTTAGCTTCCTTTGCGCTATTCTGATCTCAACTTCACCATGCCAGAAGTGGTGAAGCAATCTACTCGGACCCATCCAAAACACAGTACCAATCTTGTCACCACCTGGATCCCAATATAATCTGAACACACATCCACTCGTACTGTGGGAATATGAACATCGAAAAGTATTTGTATCACAACAACTATCTTCATCCTCTACTAGACTCCCATGGATGTGTTGACTCTGCAAATCATTCCCCATAAATAATGAACTCAAGGGCTTGCAGCTACTGGCTCCATCTACTGAAGATGGTGAATACCCCTCCCACAAAAGATGGTATAATCTTGGAGCCAATCCACACTGATGCATCATCAAGTCCTTCGTGTGTGGATCAAAAGAAAAGTGATGAGCACTCCTCACTGTGTAGTCACAATAAAATGCTCCAACCTCTGTCAATGGCTCATCACTAGCAACACTTGAATCAAGCAGTTGATCCCTTTGACTCTGAATAACAACAAGCTGGCATCCAAAATCAGCTACATGGGATGAAGTGACAAATTTGCTTCCAGGAGATGGAAACAAATCAACATGAGAGTCATACTCCCAACTAGATGACACTCTACGAGTGCCCTGTGAGGATGACGGAGTAGCATCATTTACTACCACACAACTCTTAGGAGAATCCACCATTGTGATAGAAGAGCTACCAGTAAACTGTCCTACATCAATTGTCATGGTACTGACCTCAGGAGAACTTGATGCAACTAGTGGTTCTCTACTGCTCTCAACCAAGGTACTCATCCCAGCTGAAACCTTTGTACCTATATCTGTGATAGATGTAACCACATCCTCACTACAACCCGTGGATATAAGATCCTCATCAACTACCTCTGTATGTAACTATACTATATCTACAGCTGGTGGAGATTAGGCCAAACTCAACTCCATGGTAAGCTCCTCCAACCGTGACTGTGACTCCTGAAGAGCCAACTGAGCGCTCTCCAATGAGTCCATAGTCACCTCAAGCTCATGAGTGATCTCTTCAACCTCATCTTCCTTCCCCTTTAGTGCATCGTAGTAGGTGCAATCCCACTCGAGAAGATAATCCCTATCAGCTAGTAATTGTAAGTAATTTTGTTTCATCATCCTAATGGCTTCTCGTAGTGCATGGAATTCTATAAGGGAAAGGCTATTATCACCATACTCATCCGACATAGGAGTACCCCATCCATACATAGCTAACATCTATCGAGCAACATCAAAATGCTCTAAAGCTGAAGCAATCATGTTATCATTGACCTTAAGTTGCCCAACCAACTGATGAGATCTCTAAAACTCATGCCTCCTATGCAAGTTCTCTGAAACAAAGTCTGCACTATGATAAGATGTTGTATTAACATCACTCTCCTCATGATAAGCAGCATCATGTGTGCTTTCATCAGTGCACACCTCAACATCTAGGGTACTGCTGCTATGTACCTCATAGGATGGCTCAACTAGCGAGGTAGAAGCTGCCGATGTGACAATATCTTCATCCAATTCCATATTTGTGGGCTGCAAACCACAAACAAACACTTTTGATTCTTTCTCGATCCCTTCATCAATAGAATGTTCTGCTTTTTCTTTCATTGTTCTTCTAATGTAATTAACCACACCCAGATTTCTAGGTTTCAAAACCAACACACAATTCAAGTAGGAGTCAAAAGAAACATTGTTCTTAAACTCATTCATCATATTCTGATATTCCTCATGCAGTATGGAAGCTTCATGTTCACATTGCCTCTTGTACTGTTCAGCAATTCTACTGAATTCCATTGTAGCAACTCAAATTTCTTCTTCGTTCTCCCAACAGGATGGCAGGGTCTTGGCTCTGATACCACTGTAAGGATGACTCTTTTTGTTCTTTTCCAATCCTCTAATACCAAGTTAGTAACCGTTGCACCAAAAACCCGGACTGGAAGTGAACGACACCTTCCCGTGTTAAGGGGGCAACCCCAGGACAGGCCTCACTGATGAGGACCCCGGACATGTGGCTAGGACAATCCATGTAGATAGACCTACGTCACCTTTCACTAGGGGCCCACTGAAGGACATCACAGCCCACCATGCTCCGTGGGTCTCGACCTCGAGACCTCCGACTCTGATACCAAGTTAGTAACCGTTGCACGAAAATCCTAGACTGGAAGTGAACGACACCTTCCAACGTTAAGGGGGCAACCCCAAGATAGGCCTCGTTGATGAGGACCCCGGACACGTGGCTGGGACAAACCGTGCGGACAGACCTATGTCACCTTCCACTAGGGGCCCACTCGGGGACATCACAATATGCATCCTACTACCACTCTTGTTTGACCTCCTATAGCCAATATAGAGTTGGTAAGGATAAAGTGCATAATGTCCTATAGTCTTGAAATTTGCAATATTGAGCATCTCCCATGACATTCTCCCTTCCCTTTTTGTAGATAATTTCACAATCATAACCTAATAACTTAGTGATTCATTTTTGTTATTGAATCAATGAGACTTGTTCCAAGAAATAATCAAGGTTATGATGATATTTTTTGATGTATAAAGGTTTTCTCAAAACATATGGCCACCAATGAGTTACATCATGAAGAATCACTAACATTTCCTTTGCACCAAGGGTCTTCTTGTGCCAACATTGTACCAATTCCTACACCTAAAGCACCACTTTCAATGACATAATTTGGAGATTTTTGGCATGGAAAGTACAACTATAGTACACATGGAATTTTGAGAAGATCAAAGGCACACTCCACTAATTCACACCATATGAATGCACTTTTTCTGAACATTTTTTCCAAAAGAGCTGCAATTTTACCAATATCTAATGAATTTGCAATATAATATTGAGACCTAAAAATCTTTCCAAGCTTTTAAAAGGTTTTAGTTTTGGATAGTTTTTTATGTCCTCAATTTTCTCAAGATTTCCTATAATGTGTTCTATACAGATAATGTAGTGGAGGTCTTCAACCTTTGTTGTATCAAAAAACCACTTGGAACACTTCACACATTATTGACTATCTAATAGGAGGTGTAAGGTCCAATGTAAGTGAATTAGATGATCCTCCCATGTCTTGTTGTAAAAAAGAATGTCAATGTGATGTTCCCTTCTAATTAGGCACTTGTATGTCAGTGGATTAGCCTATCATGTCGACCCTCCTAGGCTAATGGTTCTGGATAGAGGGTCACTTGGATGGGCACTTCATTGTCAAACTGCAGTGTTGATCTTTGGAGTATGGTGGCAGGGTGAATTGTTGTGTTTGGCATGATACTTGTGCTTAACTTAATGATGCTCACCTTTATTTTCACCATCCTTGGCCTAGGGACCATGTGTCTTTAAAATGAAGGGGTCACTTTATATTTTTCAGTTACTATTCATTCCTAAAGTGAAAAAAAGTTATAGCTTAAGTGAATAGTGCTCACTTTAATGAATAGTGTTTCAATGTAAAATTATAAATAGCTTGAGGAAAAGTTCGACCCTCTTCATATGTTGATGATTTTTCTTGATGAATTTGGGAGTTTGGCTTTGGAGGAAGGAGGCTAGGGTTTCCTAATTTCTTGTAGTGGGTAAGCCTGGTGGGGCTTTGCTCTTCGTTTTGAGCTGCTTGAGGGTGTGAAACATCACCTTAAGGTTGCTGGTCAGTTTTTTTTGCTTCGTTGGGAGTCATAAGCTGTTGTTTACAAATTATTCGAGCTAGTTTTGAGTAGGTTTTGAGCTTCCATAGTCTTCAATCATGTTTTGTTTGAGTTGTTTTTCTTTTTGAAGAGCTTTGGGGCTGTTTTGAAGATGCTACAGCCAGCTGCCCTTTCTTGAGGGTTTCAATCAGCACATGTAAAAAAATGCCTCTTCTAAGAGGCTGCAACTTCACCTAAAGGGGGTGCCCTTACCCTAGGAAGCTTTCCATTTTGGTTTTTGGTGGGAGAAGTTCATCTTTAAAGAGTAATCAGCATTTCATTAGGGTTTACTACTATAGAAAATTACTATTCACAGCGTTGTATGGTTGTAAGTGAAAGTATGGTTTATGATATATTTAGTTTCGAATCTGATGTAAGTTATATGTTGTAAGCATCTTATTATGTAATGAAGAAATTATATTTGGACATTGAAATGAGCAATATTCTCAAGTTGTTTCAGTAGCTTAGTTTATTTTAGTTTCCTTTATGTATATGCTTTTTAGTCCCTTTCTAGCATTATTGACAAACAACTCAAAGACAAGAAAGAGAAATATCAAACTAAAACAAAAATCAGACCTAAAAATACAGTGAAAACAAATTAGCAGAGTGGAGGAACACTACAGTGGTATCAAAGCCTTGATCCTGCCATCCTAGAGGGTTAAATTTTTTCATGCAACCACAATAAGTAGGCCCTCACAGATATTATACCCATCAAAGAGTAGGCCAACAAAGAAATCAGGTTGCTGATATACAACATGCCACAATGGGAGATGGGGGAAATGGAAGTCCACCTAGAAATGGAGGAAATAGGGGACATAATGAGGACCAAGATGACTGTGAGATTCTTAGACGCTTGGGAACTGGATAGGAACAAGTTGCAATGGTTGTACAAGCGTTTATGACATAGTTAAAATAAATGAATACTCAAGGAAGACAAAACCAAATACTTGATGATAACATGAGTGTTGTGGAGACCCCCAGGGAAAATCAAGCACCTACTCGTACTGCCAATAGGACTACACATCCTACCTTTTTGACTAATGAACCGAAAGAGGAAAATGTTGAAGAAGAGGGTGAGGCAGTGTTTGCAGATAATATCATGGGAGAAAATGATGAATGGGAATTATTGACACCACAGGTCAAGGAGCACATCAGCTTCGATAGGTTTGTAAGTCAACTAAGAGAGAATTATAGGACAAGGCAAGATAGGAGGCCTCAAAATCAAAATAGAGACTTGAAACATGCCATTGTAAAACTCACTTTGCCTACATTCGATGGCAATGGTAAGACCACAGCACAGGCTAGGGTCCACAAGCTGGATAAGTTCTTGACTCTTTGACCAATGGCAAAGGAGGATGCAATTAAGTATGCCACCTTACATTTGGAGGGAGCAGCCCATGATTGGTGGTATCATGATATGGTCATAGTGCAGCATAACCACATCACTTCTTACCAGGAGTTCGTCGACAAGTTGGTTGAACTCAAGAAAGTTGGGATTTTGGAGGGCTATATAAGTGATTTTCAGCGGTTATCAATTATGGTTCCCAATAAATCAAAAAGAAGATTGGTTGTATTATTCATCGAAGGTCTATCGGAACCATTGAGTTCTTGGATCAAAGATTTTGATCCCCTGACTCTACAAGAGGCTATGAAAAAAGCTAGGAGCATGGAACTTGCAACTCCACAAAGTAAGTTCTCATCTAAAGCATCATCTTCATACAAGGACGGAAAATCATTTTCTAAGAAGAAGGAAAAATTAGATTCCAAAAGGAAGTCAGTAGCCCTGCTAGACAAAGAAACCATTGATGACTTGCGTAGGAAGAAGTTGTGCTTCTATTGCAAAGGACCCTATCATGCAAACCATGACTGTCCTTTAAGACCTAAAGGAAAGGCTAACTGAATAATATGGGCATTCTATGAGGATTCTGAATCTAAGAAGTCAAACCAACACACTAAGCATGAGGAATCCGAGGTAGAAAAATCTAAAAATGAGGTTGAAAATGATGCTGAAATGGAGGAGGAAGTTAAGCTTCAAGAAGCACATCTCACTAGCATATAGCGGGAGGGCTCTTTCAGAATGCGAGGAGTCTTAGTTGGGAAAAAGACCATTACCTTGTTGGATATAGGGGCCACGTATAATTTTATCGAGGCTAGGCTGGTTGAGAGGCGTGGGATTCAGATTAAAGAATTTGAGGGCATAAGGGTGAAGGTCACAGATGGCTAAACTCTCAAGTGTGATAGGATGATTTCAGATCTCCCTATGCAGTTAAATAACTATGAATTTAAGGCAGATTTCTATTGGGTGAATATGGGAGACACTGATATGGTTCTAGGGATGAAATGACTTCATGACATTGGAGAATTTACCCTTAACCTTTGTAATGTCCCTTTCTAGGTTTACCATAATTCTTGCCCTGATTTTTTGAAGATATCCTTTATGATGGTTTAGTGTTCAAACTATGTTCTTTTTCTCCCTTTCCTGATCAATCATAAGATAAAGACATTCATTAATTTATTCATTTTTATATCAAATAATCACAATTACTTATAAGGTTTAATAATTGCAACAAGCATCATTAGTGCATAATTGTATAATACATATATATATATATATAATTATTCTTTTACTTATATCCATTAGTATTCATATATATATATATATATATATATATATATGTTTATATAATTATTCTTTCCTTATTCATATATATATTCTTTATTCATTATAAAATTTATCTATATCTATGCATATATACTTGTATGCCTATTAAATAATATATATATATATTAAATGACTATATTCCAATGCATAACAATCATTCCTGCTGCTGTTCTGAATTGCAGATCGTATTTATCCCAATCTATATTTTTTCCTTCTTTATTTTCCTTCCTTTTATTTATACCATTCAAGGTAGGTGACTCATGGGGAGAATGTATTGTTTGGTGAAAGAAGTGACTTTTCATAAAATATATCCCTTTGTTAGATTTTAATTGCTGCCTTTAAAGGCTTATTATCACAATAATATCTATTTTTGAAAATAATATATTATTACTAATAATTATGATATTTCATATTATATACTTATTTCATTATTTTATTTTGATGTTTTATTGAATATATTTTAACATTAAAGTATAATAATAAAACCAGTTTTCTAATATCTTATTATTATTTTATTCTAATGTACTACAATCTTTGATGTGTAATGATTATAATATTTATTTATTATTATTATTTTTGATATTAAGTTATTTAATATTGGAATGTAATAACAATAATTTGTCTATATATTGTTATTATATTTCTTATTTCAATTTATATATTTATATTGATATGGTACACATTTATTTTATATTTAACATTAATATTGCTATTTATTTTATTTATTAATTTATTTGTATTTTAACACTTGGTCTTTATGGTTCTAGGGATGAAATGGCTTCATGAAATTGGAGAGTTTACCCTTAACCTTCATGATATGGAGATGAGATTTAAGGTAGAGGGGAGGAATCATGTGTTGAAAGCCATCCGAGATAGTAATTTCAGAATGATATCTTTCAGTAGAATGGAGAGACTCATGCAACACAACATGATCGAGTGGGCAGCAGAGTGCATGTTGATGGCATCACAAGACGAGCAGAAAACCCCAGTCTATCATCCAGACATATAGGAGTTGAGGATTAAACATGCTAAGGTGTTCAGTTAGATCCCACCTGGTAGACCACCAGAACATGGTATTGAGAACATCATTGAGTTGGAGGAGGGCGCTAAACCCATGATTGTCACACCTTACAGGCATCCTAAGCAACTTAAGGATGAAATAGAAATGAAATTTAAGGAGCTGCTCACAATGGGACATATCAGGCCTAGTAAGTCACCATTCGCTTCATCCATTGTGTTAGTAAAGAAAAAGGATGGTACCTTGCGGATGTGCATTGATTACAGATTGTTGAATAAAAGGACAATCAAAAACAGGTATCCTATTCCCTAGATTGATGAGTTGATAGATGAGCTACATGGTGCTCGTTGGTTTTCAAAAATAGACTTGAGATTAGGGTATCATCAGATTCGTGTGAGGGAGCAGGACATTGAGAAAACAACCTTCCATTGTCATTGTGGACACTTTGAGTTTGTGGTTATGCCATTTGGGCTGACCAATGCCCTTGCTACATTTCAATCCACCATGAATAGGGTCTTCCAGTCACAACTGAGGAGGTTCGTACTTGTTTTCTTTGATGACATATTGGTATACAACAAGGCTTGGGAGGAGCATATTGCCCTTTTGGATACGGTACCGGTTATTCTTGATAGTGAGTCCTTGCATGCCAAGGAATCAAACTGTGATCTGGGTATGTCAGAGTTGTTGTACTTGGGCCATATTATTATTGCAGAGGGTGTGTGTATGGATCTTGACAAGGTTAGAGCTATTATAGAGTGACCTACTCCCGAGAATCTTACTCATCTTAGAGGATTTTTAGGCTTGTATGGCTTCTACCATAGATTTTTCAGTGGATATTCATGTCATGCAGCACCACTTACAGACTTGACGAGGAAAGGGGTGTTCATTTGGACTCCTGAGGCATAGGAGTGTTTTGAGAATTTTAAGTAGCTAATGACTTCTTGTTCTGTCCTTGCATTACGAGATTTCACTAGACCCTTTGAGCTTCAGTGTGATGCTTCGGGTGAAGGGACTGGAATTGTCCTCATGCAGGACAAGCATCTGATAACATTCGAGAGAAGGAAGTTAAGATGACCAGAGAGAAGTTATAGCATCTATGACAAGGATATGTTTGGCATCATGCATGCTTTGGCCAAATTTAGGTAGTACCTTGTGGGAAAAAATTTTTGCATTAAGACCGATTATAACAGCTTGAGACATTTCCTAGGGCAGCGAGACCTCAATGATCGTCAGTAGAAGTGGGTTAGTAAGTTCTGATCCTACGACTTTAATATTACCTATGTCAAAGGAACTTAGAATGTTGTTGTTGATGCCTTATCTTGCCAACCACATTTGAGCTCCATGCTCGAGATTTTAGAAAACTGGAGACATCTAATTACAATAGAGTATGCCAAAGACTCTTGGGATTCTAGCATTGTTGAGGGTTCGGTGCAGGATAGCAGATATTCAGTTGTAAATGATCTTATCATTTACAAAGGGAGGATTTTCTTGACCCTTGGATCAAAGATGAAGAACACAGTATTGAGGGCCTTTCATGATGCACCCATGGCCAAACATCTGAGGTATTTCAAAACTTACAGGCAGGTTCAAGAACGTTTCACTTGGAAAGGACTCAAGTCAGATGTCCTTCCATATGTCAGAGAGTGTCTTGTTTGTCAGCAGAATAAATAGGAGCACACCTATCCTGTTGGGTTACTTCAACCACTTCCAATTCTTGATAGGAAGTGGGAATGTTTGTCGATGGATTTCATTACGGGCTTGCCGAAAGCCTAGGGTAGAGACTGTCTCTATGTAGTTGTCGATCATCTCACAAAGTATGCTCATTTCTTTCTGATAGCAGTTACATATTCAGCTACACAGGTAGCATAATTATTTTTTCATGAGGTGTTTAGGTTGCATGGGCTACCTCGAAACATCGCCAGTGACAAGGATAGTCGGTTCTTGAGCCACTTCTGGTAGGAGCTATTTAGCCTTTGTGGGACCGAGCTTACTCTGAGCACTAGCTACCACCTGTAGACTGATGGTCAGACGAAGTGTCATGTCCCCAAAATAGAAAATAACATAAAGACCAAGTGTTAAAATACTAATAAATTAATAAATAAAATAAATAGAAATATTAAGATTAAATATAAAATAAATGTGTACCATATCAATATAAACATTTATAAATAACAAATATAATAATAATATATAGGCAAATTATTGTTATTACATTCTAGTATTAAATAACTTAATATCAAAAATAATAATAATAAATAAATATTATAATCATTACACATCAAAGATTGTAATACATTAGAATAAAATAATAATAAGCTATTAGGAAATTGGTTTTATTATTATACTTTAATATTAAAATATGTTCAATAAAACATCAAAATAAAATAATAAAATAAGTATATAATCTGAAATGTCATAATTATAGTAATAATATATTATTTTCAAAAATAGATATTATTGTGATAATAAGTCTTTAAGGGTAACAATTAAATCTAACAAAGGGATATATTTTATGAAAAGTCGCCTCTTTCACCAAACAATACATTCCCCCCATGAGTCACCTACCTTGAATGGTATAAATAGAACGAAGGAAAATAAGGAAGAGGGAAAAAGATGGAGAAACAAAACAGCAGCAACAATGATTGTTATGCATTGGAATATAGAGTCATTATATATATATATAATTTAATAGGCATACAAGTATATATGCATATTTATAGATAAATCTTATAATGAATAATATCATTATCAATGAATAAAGAATATATATGAATAAGGAAAAAATAATTATATATATATATATATATATGAGTAAGTAGATAGGGGAATCATTGGTGAATATACAATAATGATACTTGCAACAATTATTAAGCCTTATAAATAATGATGGCTCTTTAATATAAACATAAGTAGATTATGCATATTTTGTCCTCATCCTATGATCAATCCAGTATAAGGTTGAAGGAAGATGATTAAGGAATAAAGAGTCATGGGAAGACATAGCCAATCAGGTGAGACTACTCACTTAGCTTTAATATTTAGTTGTTCTCAATCTCACATAACAATGTTACATGAACCTTGTATGTCCAACCATTCTATGTATTATTAAAAATAATTGATATGCTTTATTCATTGGAATGCACACAGTCCCCTCTGATGTTTCAGAACCATGCCTTCTTGATATCGAATTTGGAAATAGACTCATTATACTGGAAATTGGCATTGAACTTAGGAAGACTATGTAGTATTTGACTAATTAGAGGCCAAATGGTTTATCTTCTATAGATATGGCTTTAATGATGATTAATCTACATTTATATTTGATTTTTGCAAATATTGCACTTGCAGGATGTATTGAATTGCAAAAGAACATAATGAACATGTAGACATGAATATTTCTCAATTTAGTTTTGTATTCTGATATACCTTCATATTAGGACTCAAGGAACTGTTTGATCATATTAAATACTCTTATTAAAATGTGTAAATACAAATGAAATACTAATGACTATATATTGATTGTTTGAATTGTGTTTGTAATCCCACCAAGAGAGTTGAGTCATAACTTAAGTGGTTCGTCTAAAAACCTCACCCAAATTTCGCCCCACAGGCCCAAAGCAAGGGTTGGGTAGTCTGCCCCACAGGCCCATAACAAGGGTTTGGCAGTCTTCCCCATAGGCCCATTGCAAGGGTTGGGTCATGGAGGGGTGAGGGTTCCACCTAGGCATTCTGCCCCACAGGCCTGAGATACGGGTTGGGCATTAGAAGGTAGTAGATCATAGGCCCTTAGGAATTCTCCTCTCCTAATGGGTTGAGTGACTCTTCTTATGTTTATCAATCTGTATTTATGATTATGCCTGATTTTGGATATCTATATATTAATGCTAACAAGTATGTTGTTAATGTGATGAATACAACTTCCAATCTAGGGTTATCGTATTAAAAGGACATTCTTTTGGAAAGAAGAAACCCTAAACCTAATCAACAAGCAAATTATATGGTAGATAAATGGATTTTAGGGCAAGTCCGGTTGAGGGACACTACACGAAGATTGTAAATAAATGGGTGGAAGGATATCTTTGAAACTATATAGTAGGACAAAAAAAGGGTTGGGTGAAGTGCATTCATCTTTGTGAGTACTATTATAATACCACTTACCACATGTCAATTCAGATGTCCCCATTCATGGCATTATGTGGGCATGAGGCGCCCAGCTTCCTTGATTTGTTGTTGAGTGACAGTAGAGTGCCTAGTGCTGGGGATCTTTTACAGGAGAACCAAGATATTATAAGAACTCTCCATGAGAAAATTCAGAAGGCACAAAATCAGCAAAAGCAGTATGCGGACCAAAGGAGAGTTGAGCGTTCTTTTGAGGTTGGGGATATGGCATATTTGATGTTGCAGCCCTATCACCAATCTACTCTCAGGAAGAGTGGTGCAGAGAAACTCAAGCCACGATACTACGGACCCTTTAGGATCATCAGATAGGTAGGCAAGGTGGCTTATGAGTTGGACTTACCAGCAGATAGTAGGGTACATAATGTATTTCATATGTCATACCTCAAGAAGGCACTAGGACATTATGTTGTTCCTTCCATAGCTTTACCACCCCTGGATGATGAGGGGAAATTGATTCTAGTACCTGAGGCCATCTTAGAAGTCAGAGAGAGATAGTTGCGGAGATGGGTCATCAAGGAATATCTAATCAAATGAAAGGATTTTCCAGTAGAGGATGCTACATGGGAGAGCGAGGACATTTTACAGCATCTGGAGTTGAGATTGCTTGGGGACAAGCAATTTCAAGGAGAGCGGATTGTGATGTTCCCTTCTAATTAGGCACTCGTATGTCAGTGGATTAGCCTATCATGTCAACCCTCATAGGCTAATTATTCTGGATAGAGGGTCACTTGGACGGGCACTTCGTTGTCAAACTGTAGTGTTGATCTCTGGAGTATGGTGGTAGGGTGAATTGTTGCATTTGGCATGATACTTGTGCTTAAATTAATGATGCTCACCTTTATTTTCACCATCCTTGGCCTAGGGACCATGTGTCTTTAAAATGAAGGGGTCACTTTATATTTTTCAGTTACTATTCATTCCTAAAGTGAAAAAAAGTTATAACTTAAGTGAATAGTGCTCACTTTAATGAATAGTGTTTCAATGTAAAATTATAAATAGCTTGAGGAAAAGTTCAACCCTCTTCATATGTTGATGATTTTACTTGATGAACTTGGGATTTTGGCTTTGGAGGAAGGAGGCTAGAGTTTCCTAATTTCTTGTAGTGGGTAAGCCTGGTGGGGCTTTGTTCTTCGTTTTGAGCTACTTGAGGGTGTGAAACACCAGCTTAAGGTTGCTGGTCAATTTTTGTTTGCTTCGTTGGGAGTCATAAGTTTCTGTTTATAGGTTATTCGAGCTAGTTTTGAGTAGGTTTTAGCTGCCATAGTCTTCAATCACGTTTTGAGGGAGTTGTTTTTCTTTTTGAAGAATTTTGGGGCTTTTTCGAAGATGCTATAGCCAACCTCCCTTTCTTGAGGATTTCAATCAGCACATGTAAAAAAATGCCTCTTCTAAGAGGCTGCAACTTCACCTAAAGGGGGCGCCCTTACCCTAGGAAGCTTTCCATTTTGGTTTTTGGTGGGAGAAGTTCGTCTTTAAAGAGCAATCAGCATTTCATTAGGGTTTACTACTATAGCAAATTACTATTCACAGTGTTGTATGGTTGTAAGTTAAAGTATGGTTTATGATATATTTAGTTTTGAATATGATGTAAGTTATATGTTGTAAGCATCTTATTATGTAATGAAGAAATTATATTTGGACACTGAAATGAGCAATGTTCTCAAGTTGTTTCAGTAGCTTAGTTTATTTTAGTTTCCTTTATGTATATGCTTTTTAGTCCCTTTCTAGCATTATTAGCAAACAACTCAAAGACAAGAAAGAGAAATATCAAACTAAAACAAAAATCAGACCTACAAATATAGTAAAAACAAATCAGTAGAGTGGAGGAACACTACAATCAACAAAGAAAACCAATATGAATTTTTGAAAGAATTGCTGAAAAAAATGGTTCATTAGAATCTGAAATGTGAATGGTACATTTGTGAGGCAAAATAGGATCGCCAAAAATTCATAATGTCCCTCATGAGATAGAAAATTTGTCTTAGGAATATGTGCTCCCCATAAGCAAATATGGTGGTAGTTGGACCATAAATCTGACTTGGATAAAAAGTAAGCTTCATGCAATTCATCTAACAACTCTATCAATTACAAGAATAGGGAACTTATCCTTGATAGTAATTTTCAATTTTGTTTAGCTCTCAAAAATCAATACAAAACCACCATAATCCTCTTTCTTTTAAACAAGGAAGCACTAGGGAGGAATTGTTGTGACCTTTTTCACAACATCTCCCCATTCAAATGGGGACCCCCTAATTTTTGCTCCATTCTGGTCTTTTGGCTTTGCGTCTCTCTCTCTCTGGTCTTTCCATCCTTTCGGGAACATCCCATCATTTGAACCAGGTCGAAATATTGGTTAAGTCTGTGAAATTAGGGTTTTCTATCCTTTAGGCTTTTGATAGGTCAAACTGAGTTATCAAATTGGAATCAGAGCTTAGTACTACAATCACAAGGCTTTCAACAGAGTCCCATTAAATTTTCATTGAATTCTGAAAACTTACTATTTATAGTAAGTACTCAATTGGGGACCACTTCATCAGGATTTTGGAATTCTAACTATTTCATCACACTCAGGTAACATCAAGCTACTTGCACTTAAATTTTGAGTAGAATCAAACAACTTGCTATTTTTGGTAGTTTAGGCTTCAAGAGCCATTTTCAGGGTTCACACATGTGATTTTTCAATGCATGTCCAGAGATTACTTCTGGATTTTTCAAAACCTTCGCAACAGTGTGACATGCAAGCCGAAGGGATCAAGTTTTGAGGACTTACTATTTTTAGCTAGTGCATGCATGCAGACCATTTTTTTGGGTTTCTCTGGGTCTTTTGAGATCCCACAGGTAATGCGACATGCAAAATCATCCGACAGTGGATTGGTCACTTTTTAGGAAGTTTCTATTTTTAGCAGGTACACTCAGATAGCCGCCCGACACTCTAGTTTGGCAAGCAAAACAACATGCAACTGAAATAAAGTTGAATGGAGACCGTTCAGGGTTTCCACTTTTATAGGGGGTGAAATCCAAAAATAGTCAAAATGAAGTACCCCATTGGGATCAATATCATTCGAACAACTTACTAGCAAAATTTGAACGAAATTGGAGAACTTACTATTTTTAGTAAGTCAAGACACGGCTATAAATAGCAGGTCTGCACCAGAGGTAGGTGTGAACAAGGCATTTAAGTTATCAAGATCAGGCATAGCAAGTTTCAAGTCAAATAGAGCTACAAAAGTCAGGAAGCTTTGGAACTTACTATAAATAGCAGGTCAGGGCAAGAGATAGGCAAAAATAGGTTCATCAGACTACAGGGATCATATGGTGAGAATTTCATGACAAATGGAGTTGTGGAGATCAAAATAGCAAAGGCTTACTAAAAATAGAATGTGAGGACAAGGGCAGGCAAAGACTTGGAAAATTTTCTAAGGGGTGAAAACAAAAGCTTGAGGGGAAAAATGCACCCATGAGCATGAAGGGGTTGATACATAAGATTTTGCCTAAATAAAAAATGAATGTTCCCCTAGTAAAATGCACCCTCACCTTGATGACTCTTCAAAAATATCCTAAGGTGTGAAAATGAAAGTGCAACCCCTCATTTGCGCCCAAGGCTAGTGAAAGCCTTGAAGAAATATTCTAAGGCATTGGAAATCAAAGCATGGCACTTGAAATGTGCCCATGGTGAAAATAGAAGCAAGCCCTCTAAAATGCGCCAAGGGAAGGAGTGGTTAAGTGAAATGTTTCTAAGACATAAAACAAAAGTGGCCACCCCTATTTGCGCCCTCAACTTGAAGCCCACCATGATAAATGCTCCCAAGGAATAGGATAAAAACGCCTAAGGCAAAAATGGAAGTAAGACCTCTAATTTGTGCCCAAGGAAGATGATGCTTAGTAAAAATTCCTAAGGCACACTAATGAAAGTATCAAGGGTGAAATGCACCCTCAAGAGAAAGTGAAAGCTCACCCTCTCATTTGCGCCCTCAAGTGAAAGCTCACCCCATGAAACACACCCACCTTGCAAGAGGAAAATATGCTAAGGCATGGGAAAGAAAAACATGCAAATATGAGAAATGAAAGTGCAACCTCTCATTTGCACCAAGGGTAAGGGTTGAGTACTTAGAAATTTTCTAAGTAATGAAAATAAAAGTAGCTTACCTATTTTGCGCCCATCTCCAACTAGTCAAAATTGTGCCCAAGTCAAAGGATGAATGAAGGCTTAAAAACATCTAAGGCATAGATCAAAAGCTACACATGCCATTTGCACCCCAAATGAAAGTCCAACCATGTAAATGTGCCCTCATGCAAATGAAGCCTTTGAAATATTCTAAGGCATGAAATGAAAGTAGCCCAAGCTATTTGCGCCCAAGATGGAGGAATAGGCTGAAAATTCTAAGTGTCAAAGTAAAGTGGCTACCTCTATACGCGCCCTTGAGGAGAGTGTCAAAATTGAAGGCCTTGAAAATTTTTAAGGCATGAATGAAAGCTTGAGGTAGTACTTGTGCCCAACAAGTGTTATGTGGTGGAGTTTCAAGTTTTTTTTAAGACATCCAAACAAAAGTAACATACCTCATTTGCGCCCAGGCTAATTGGAGAAGGCTTAAACGCCTAAGGCATTGAGAATAAAAGTTGGAGGGGCTAAATACACCCAGGCTAAGACATGAAGTGGAGACCTTGTTAAGGCAGAAACAAAAGCATGACATTCAGAATGCGCCCAGCAAGGGAAGAAATTTCTAAGTTGCAGGATATGAGTGATCACCTCTCATTTGTGCAATGGAGGAATGAAAGCCTTTAAAATTTTTGTTGGTGTTTCAATTAGCACCTCTGGAGTGCTTATTGGAAACAGACAGCTATTGTAAGTGTGTTAGTACATGCTTTTCGGATTATAGAGAGGAAGATCTCTCTTTGCTGATTTTATACTATAAAAAAGGGGTTTACTAAGATTTCCTATCCTTTTTACTCAGCGGCAGGACACAAGGGTGCATAAACCAATGCGCCATAGCTAAGCTTTTTCTTTGGTTTTTGTAGATCTGAACTACAAATAACTAACTTCTAGACTATCCTACCTCCTCAAGATAAATAAAGCATGAGGGCGTAGGAGCGAAATGGTATGGTTGGATCACTTGAATCCTCTGTCTCAATGGAATATGGTCGAGGCTCTAAACCTTTGGATATATACCAAGATAGGGCTCGATACAAGCAAACACTCGTTACGCTAAACTGGATCTGAGACTTGCCAAGGAGGAGGAACCCCTATTCGAGGTATAGGCTTGGAAGCAGCTCACTGGAAACAACAAGGAACAATGGCCTTTCTAACAAGATTTCTGAGGAGGTGACGACACTTGTCCAAAGTCTAGGTTGCACGAGAGATCATTAAACAACATCAAACGATCATGATCGATGACAAAATATCCAAGGAGGCGATGACACCTATCCAAGGAGGAGATTGAAACAATGCACTGTTTAAAAACAAGACTTTGAATAACTCAAATAATTAGATCAATCAAGCTTGCACCATCTGATTTATTTCTTCAAGGTTCTTCAAAGAATTACAAAGGTCGGGACAACAAAGGCACAAAATCATGCACAATTGCGATCAACCAACGAACTCTCATCCAAGAGTGAACAGATATAAACAAGCGAACTCTGGAAATAGTGGTGCAACAATTTTGCTAGCAAATAAAGGTTAAACAAATAATGAGCCTAATGCTCTTATTTATAGAAACTCAAAGGAGTAGGCAACCCTAAAATCTCCTTGAGTTAACAAACAGTTCTTGCCAATTAGAAAGATTTATTTCTATGTCTAAAAGTAGGTGAGCAAGCAGTTAACTGGAAATCTACTTCAGTTTACTGAGACTAAACAAAAGTCAAACTAGAAGTCTACCTCAGTTGATTGACACCTAGCTAAAAGTGAACTTACAATTACAAATGTGTCTCCAAAATAGACATCCACCTTTAGAGGAGATCTGAGATCCACAAATCATGGGAGTCAATTAGACATCCTAGATCAGTGGGATCTGACATGCATGATCTGTGGAGATCTGGAGTCAACTTAGAAAGGGGCATCAAGTTGACTTCAGTCATATTTATTGCTACTTTGGAGGGTAGGACGTCCTTCTTGAGGTGTTTGACACCTCATCACCATTGGTCAATGGTGCTTTTTTTCATTCATTGACTTCTTCATACGAAGATCATTACATGCCTATCAATCGTCAGCTTACCGCTTGTCAACAACTTGATGTGTGTATCTCCTTCATTCTGCTTCCCTTAGGAGGGTTACTCCTTTTCTTTTTGTTTGTATTTCCACTTTGACATGGAAGGTAGTGTAGTATTAACCTATGGCGGCTCTGTGTTGGGAATGACTACCTTTCACATTCTTTTGCAGCTTTGACATTCTCCTTGATCTTTCTCAATGGAAGAGTGTCGTATGATGAAACCATGAAGCTTGATGATGAAACCGCGAAGTTTGACCATGATCACTCCAACCATGAGAAATGCACATGAACTTGTTGCATGTGTAAAATTCCAATGGTTAGAATCCTCTTAAACTAGCCTTGGAAGGTGATCAGATATACGAGGTGAAACCATTATGGAACCTGTGGACTTATTTCTATGCCTGTCAATCTGGCTAGATTGACCTCTGGGTGTACTCGACGCAGATCGGTGCCAATCGTTTTCAGAAAATCATGGAGTAAGACCATTTTGGTCTTGTATTCGTCTTGGGAGAACCGTGTTCTGAAAACCTTGAAGATTGACTGTGCACATGATGTTGCTCGGACAACTTTTTCTGGAACTGCTAAAAATAGCCTTGCCGGGGGTAATTTTTACAAAAAATTCTGAGACATGGGTTTTGTTGAGAATAATTCTCTAAACAAACCCAGATCGTCAAAAATTCGAAAAAATGTGTTTTTCTATGACATGCAAGAGCCTTTTGGTGGCAGAGGCAGCGAGGCACCAAAAAGTGATTTTTCTCAGAAAAATCCAACACATGGGTTTTGTTCATGCTTCAGAGCTAAACAAACTCAATTTGTTTGATTTTCAAAATTATGACTTTTCATTGCTAACATGTTTGTTCACTGTGCAGGAACAGGTTCATTATGTTCGTGATCATTTTATCAGATATGTGGAGCAAAACAGGCTCCCACAAGGGTTGAGCCCGGCATATCAAAATGATACACTCTCAAGTTACATACGAGAGTTCATTAAAATTGTCAAAACAGTCAAAAGAAAGTTGCTGAAACAAAGAAAATGATGTAAAAGCAGCCTTTTTTGAAGTTATTAATATGTTTCAGCTCTACTTTACATTTTCATATTACATCTAAATGAGGTATCAAGCCTCTTTACACTGAAGAGAATATAATTAGAGTAATCAAGCATGGAGCTCTTTCATGGAGCTTTAGAATTATTTTCACATGAGGCAATGAATATTCACCATCCTAGCTCGAGATAAGCATGTTTTTTTTCAATACATTTTTTCATCATGCTGAAACATAACATTGGCAGGAAAACAACATGTATTTTACAGAGTTTAAAAAAAAATCCAAGTGCCATTATTGTGATAACTTTCAGCATCAATCATTAAGAGCAGCGAAGGGTATTTAAGTTGTGCAATGGATACCTATCATAGATTTTGATATGCAACCTTGGCGAAGGTCATACATTAGGAAAAGCATTTTAAGACATGACAAGTACAGTTGTTAAGTTTTTAGATTGTAGTTATCATCTACAGAATGCTGTCAAAACTGCTAATTCTTCATGAACAGATGTAAAGAAGGAATTACCATCAGCTAGGATTAAATAATCACTATTTTTTGTATCTCTTTTGTTGACAATCACAAGAATCTGAGCACCATTTAGCGGTTGCAAAATTTGCAGGAAATATAGTGAAGCCTCGAGATTCTAGTTTCAATATTACAATAGAGTAGCACAAAAAAAAGCAATCCAATGTTTGTGACAACCATTGCATGATCTACTTACTATCAAAGTGTATAAGAAGATCACAATCTATAGAGATAATGATAGTAGTTTTTCATTGTAGGGATATCATACAACTATCAATTTTTGAGTAGCTTTTCACACTGAAAGCAAAGATTCACAGAGGTTGTATTATGTTCTTTAAAAAATAGTAAAGAAACTCATATTATAGTCTACAGAAAAGATAAAAGGAAATGTATAGTTGAAGCAATTCAAAGAGGCAAGATAACAACCATTGGAAGATAAATGCTTTAGAACAATTTCAAGAATTAAAAACACAGTGACTGTCAAAAGTGGTTACGAGCCAAAGTTATTAAATAATCTCTTGCCAGTAGCCATCAGGAGGAATGATAGTCGCAGCCTGTCACAAAAGGAAAGCATAGACAAGGTTTACCAGTTAAAGAGAGAGGCACCAATAGAAAACAAACAGAAGGCTGCTCTCAGCATTTCCTAAGGCTCAAACTAGAGTTCTAATGGCGGCCCTAAGGTATGAGAAAGGCGTAGATTGAATGGATTCTAAGAATGTAAATACTCAGATAGTAAACTCATGGCCGTGGCTAAGCCTCATAGGAGGTTGCAAATACAGGGTTCCATATCCATGGCGGCCAAATAAATGGTATATGGGGTGGTAAAAAAACAAGACAAAATCCATGAAGCTTTCGAACCTACAGAACCCTTGATATTCGAAAGAAATTATTTATCATTTTCAGAAAATAGAAAGAAATGCTATGGAGTTCGAAAGCTTACCAATTCACATCAGGGGAGAATTCATATATGCCACTAACAGAGCTCATTGGAAGCACTATATTTCAAACTCGAGCCCAGATTTTCTACTAACATGAAGATTTGAAGCATTAGATAACCCTCATAAGCATTGGTCAGTGAGGCCTTTTCCTCATTGAAAAGGGCATGGATCAAGCACAGAAAAATGTGAATGAAGAAAATCAGAGGATAATTCATGTATTTCATGACCTTGATGGCCATTATCATCTTTCAATCAAAATGGAAGAGGCCATAATACTGTCAGGAACCACTTACCTAATATGTGGATAATGGTCGGCCAGTGTGGAAAGTAAAAATGTTGCAGATTTTGAGCCCAGGCAGATATTCACCATGGCGGCATTGTTTTCTCAAAAGGATTTTTTCAACCAATTTTTCAAAGAAAGGAAAATGATAAGGATTAGGGTTTGGCTGAGTAAACTTAGGTATAGGTTTATTAGGCACATACAACCTAAAGCATTCAAGTGTATGGAGCCTGAAAGGTGAAAACCATTAAGTCAAGATGCTAACATGAAGTGGCTGACCATTATGTAGAAGGTGACTAATGCCTTTAGTTTAAGTATTGCATGGTTTTTGTGAAATGATAAGGGTTGCATATTAGGTGCATGACTTTACAATTTGCATAATAATTGTAAATAGATAATAAAGTATTTTTTAAATTACTTTATTATTTTTCATGAATTGTAAAGTCAAATAAGTAGTGGTTATAAATATTAAAGTAATTAATTTAATTACTTTATTATCATGTCACAATCATTTTTACAAAGTATAAAATCATGCAAGTTGGTGAGTCAAGCTAGATATGGCCATTTGGAGCTTTTTAGACAAAGATGGAGTTTCATTTTTGCATGGGCGGATTGATACAAATGAGGCAATTTTTTGCATGCTTTGGCCCACATTTTCAAGGATTTGCAGTTCAGTTGGAATAGTGCATGTATCAGTTATGACTTGACAGTGAGTTTGGACCATCATGTGCTCATTTTTGCATGGATTTGACCCTTTTTTTCAGAGATATTTTCTTCTGCTCAGAATTGGCCTTGGAGTTATCACCCTCTCTTCGAGTTGGACTTTCAGTTCTTTTTCCATGCCTTTTGAAAGGCTTTTTGTATATATTGAAAAACTTAACTATTCTTCTTTAGTTCTTATTTTTCTCCTTTGCACTCTGCAAAATGAATGATTTGTAACTCAGTATCATTTCAGATTAATACATAGCAGGTTTTACAGGTTACCTCAGTTTTAGCTTGGAGTTTTTCCTTTTATCTTCTCAATAGTATCAGGTTTTTCCTTCAAACTTTCAGGCATCATTGTTGTGATTGATTTTGATCAAATTATCTTGTGTTTCAGCATTGAAACCTTTATATTTTTGTCTCAATCATGAATATATGTATGCATTCAAGTTTAATTCATAGGTCATACACTGAGTTCATAATAAGATTATTTTCTTAATTGTGAGAACACTATTCTTTTCCTCTGAAAGAAAATAGTTTTATGAACCTTTGTATGGAGCATTTATATGTGTTTAAACTGTTCATATTTTGATGTGCAAATTAGATATTCTGAGAATCAATTGTGAACCAAACTGCCTTTTAGATCATCATTGTTAGGTGTAAGCATCACCGTATTTAAAGTTTCATAGTTCTGCATTTAGGTTAAATCGTTTTATCCTTTTTCCCAACATTTTACCAAAATATTAGTCAGAAAAATCCATAGGAACCAACCTAGAATCTGGAGGTCTTGTTGTGACCTTTTCACACATCACCCCATGCCAGATGGGGACCCCCAATTTTTGCTCCATTTTGGCCTTTTGGCTTTTGGTTTTTGGGTTGTTCTCTCTCTCTCTCTCTCTCTCTCTCTCATCTTTTGTCCTTTCGGGGATGTCCTATCGTTTGACCTAATTTGAAATTTTGGCTAAGTTTGAAGTGAGTCTGTGAAGTTAGGGTTTTCATTCTGCAAGCTTGTTTGAGGTCAAATTGAGTTGGAAAATTGACAGCTGAGCTTAACATTGTTTTCAGAAGGCTTCCAGCAGGGTCCCACTGAGTTTTCATAGAAATCAGACAACTTACTATTTTTAGTAAGTGCTCAATCTGGGAGCTTTTCATTAGGATTTTGGAATTCTGACTATTCCACCACATCCATGGTACTCCAAGGTACTTGCACATAAAATTTGAATAGATTCAGACAACTGGCTATTTTTAGTAGTTCAACCTTCAGAGGCCATTTTCAGGATTTAAACATACGATTCTCCAATGCATGACTAGAGAATGGATCTGGGTTTTTCAAGACCTTCGCGTTGATATAACATGCAAATCAAGATGGTGACTTTAGATGATACAACCTTCCAAGGCTATTTTTAGGGTTTGCATGCAGAGATTTTTAGTGCATGTTCGGATATTCCATGTGGGTTTTGCGAGAGCTTCGCAATGGTGTAACATGCAAATGGAATGAGTCAGTTTTCAGGGACTTACTATTTTTAGCCAGTGCCAACATGACGACCAGTTTTCTGGGTTTTTTGAGATCCCACGAGCACTGTAACATGCAAACTCATCTGATGTCCGATTAACCACTTTTTGAACACTTACTATAAATAGCAATTTTATCCCAGCAGCTACCCAACACTTCACTCTAGCAAGCAGAGTGGCAAACAACAAAAACGAGGTCAAACGGAGACCATTCAAGGCATATGCATATCAAATTAGGGTTTCTAGCTTTGATGCCTAAAAAGGGGTAAAAAGCCAAAATTTTGAAAAACAAAGGTATCCCACTGCGATCAACATCCTTCAAGCAGTCTACTGGTGAAATTTGGGCGCAATCCGAGCATTTACTATTTATAGTAAGTCACCTCCAAAACAGGGCTATAAATAGCAGGTTGACATGTGGGACAGGCGAAAGCAAGTTCACTAAGCAAAGAGGGTTGTATGGTGAAATTTTCACGCCAGACGGAGCCATGGAAGTCAGAAAAATAAAGACTTACTAAAAATAGAATGTGAGATCAAGATCCGACAAAAACTAGAAATTTTGCTAAGTATGAAAAACAAAAGCTCCACCTTGTAAATGCGCCCATCACCTTGAGGCCACTTCAAAATTTGTCTAAGTCAAAAGTGAGAGCATGCCCTCTCAAATGCACCCAAGGCATGAAGTCAAGGCTTGAAAATAAAAGGGGGCAAGTTAAAAATGAAAGCTTCTACCCTCAAATGCGCCCACCTTAGGAAATCCACTTCAAAAAGTTTCTAAGGCACACAAATGGAAGTAGCATGTTCAAAATGTGCCCTCAAGAAAAATAGAAGCTTGCATAGGTAAATACGCCCAAGATGGCAAGGTGAGGTGGTGGCATGGTAGAAAATTTTAGATTGAAAAATAGAAGTTGCTGCATGGATATGCACCCAGCTTACAAAAGGTAATATGGTGAAAAAGTTTCTAAGGCAATGGAAATAAAAGTAAGCTGGCCTATTTGTGCCCAAGGAGGAGTGAAAGCCTTTGAAAATAATCTAAGGCATGAAATGAATGTTCCCCTAGTGAAATGCGCCCACCTCAAGGAATGAAGACTTAGAAAAAGTTTCTAAGGCAAAATGAGAGCTTGCACATCAAAATGCGCCCAAGATTGTTGGAGGCTTAAAAACGCCTAAGGCAAAATGAAAGTAAGCACATTTTAAATGTGCCCTCAAGGTTGAGGTGATGGAATGGAAAATCTTCTAAGTGTTGAAAACAAAAGCTTCACCTCTCAAATGCGCCCAAGAAGATGATGAAGATGTGAAAATCTCTAAGGCATCAAATTTGAAGCTGCATACCCCAAATGTGCCCAAGGAATTAAAAGGGTGTTAAGAAATTCTAAGGAAAAATGGAAGTAGCACATGCAAAATGCACCCTCAAGGGAGAAGGGTGGCTAAAAGTTTCTAAGGCATAAACAAAGTTCATCCTCTACCTCTCAAATGCGCCCAACAAAGGTTATATGATGAAAAAGTTTCTAAGGCATTGAGAATGGAAGCATGATGGGCAAAAGGCACCCAAGGTAACATAAGGCTGAGGAAAATTTTCTAAGGCAAGCAAATGGAAGTTGAACCCTCTAAATGCGCCAAGGATGGGGAGAGTGGTGTTATGAAAATATTCTAGATTATAAAAATTGCAGCACATAGGGTGGAGAGGTGCCCAGCAGGGGAAGTGAAAGTTAAAAAAGTTTTTAAGTGTTGAGAAATGGAAGCACACCCTTCCATATGTTCCCTAAGCAAGTGCAGCATGGTGAAGAAATTTCTAAGTAAGAAAGTAGAAGCTCACCCCTCTAAATGTGCCCTTGAGGGAGGAAGACTTGAGAAAAGTTTCTAAGTAAAAATGGAAGTTCAAGGAGTAAAATGCGCCCTCAAGGCAAACAAGAAGGTTGGAAAAATTTACCAAGGCATGGAAAATAGGAATGGGCTATGTAAAATGTGCCTTCAGGAGAAATGAAAACTCCCTAGGAAAAATACGCCAAAACCTTAGGGAGATTGATAGATGATAGGAAAAATGCCTAAGACATTAAAATTGAAGCTTGCCTAGCTAAATGCATCCTCAAGGTAGAAGTTAAATGGCTGAGACTTGAAGGAAATTTCTGAGGTGGATAAAATAAACTAGGCCTTGTGAAGTGCGCCCAAGATGGAGTTGAAGACATTTTTTTTTCCTAAGGCAGGGTGAGCTAAAGGTGAAATTCGCCTAAGGAAGAGATGATATTAAATTTTCCAAGTACAAGGTGAATTGTGCCCGTAAGCAGGAAGAGAATTTCTTCAGGAAATAAGGAAAGTGCCAAGGCATAAAAAAAATGAAGACTGTAGGTGTGGAATACATCCAGAATAAAATGGAATCAACCTTAGCAAATTTTATTATTTTTCAAAAGTAATAATAATTAAATGTACCCCTTCATTTGGATACACATGAAAACGATGATTTCTGACGAAAAATTTCTTCTGGGTATTGGATATTTCTCACTGGGAGATGATTTGAGGTTCTTCTACACCTTGCTCATGTTGTTTCGGTAGAGATTTCGGCCTGGCACCCATTTAACAAATTTCCTAAGGCTCTGAGGGATAAATTTTCTAAAGCATGGTAAAATAAAGCTCAAGAGGTCAAATACACTCACAAGGTGGAGATGAAATTTGTCCAAGGCATAGGAGAATTTGAAGATGGAATGAAGCTAGAACATCAAGCATTCAGATGTTGAAAAGTTATAAAAGTTTGCTGGAAATGGTGAACTCTATCAAGATCCAGAGATCAAGCGGTCAGAACATGGAAATTGGGTAAGTAAAGTGAATTTATATTATAAGTGTTCTGATGCTTTTCTTTCTATTTTGCAGGATGAACACTGGAGCCTGAACGTAAGGACTTGAGGTGATGAAGCTAGACAATCTTACAACTTTGGAAAGAGAAACGAAAGTGAAGATTTGTCTAAGGCACTAAGAACGTGATGCAAAAGAGGAAAATGTGCCCAAGGCAGTGGGCTAGACAAATGTGAAAGTCACAAGAGAGAAATGCATCCAGGAATGAAAGCAACAGGAGGACTTAACGAAGAAGAACTTTTTGCAAGGAGGGTTTGAACCAAGTGTTGTTGTGTGCTTTCCTTCTCCTAACGCAACAAAATTGGCAAAGAAGAACAATGGGAACACATTTCTGGATGAGAATCTTCTAGAAGAAGATAGTGGGCATTAATTGCTCATATTGGTTCCTGCAAAGGAGTGGAGAATATTCTGTTCATTTATTACCCACTCCTCTCTATGGTGGTTTTTAGGGCTAAAACCCTAATTAGGGCATATGTGGCTTGATCTGAGCCCTTCATTGTAATTGAATCTGAGCCGTCCACTGAAATGGGCTAGTTATAAAAGGGGCATCCCCCCTCATTTGTAACTAAGTAGATGTTAGATCAAAGAGTACATAAGATAGAAGTTACAATAGATAAAGAGATAGCTTAGAAGTTAGCTTAGTTTGGAAATGAGAGAAAGATTTTCCCTTTGAAATTTTTTGTAAAAGATTGTTGTGTAAGACTCATAATATAAGGATTTTCATTGATTGGTGATTCTATCTTGCATTGTGGGTAGTTGACGAGATCTTTTCGTCTTTCCAATTCAAGTAGATAGAATAGAGTAGACTTTATTTTATGCGAGTAGTTGTTAATTGTGGAGTGTGGCATTGTGGTTTGAGCATATCTTCTTTCATCCATACCACTAGCGGGCTTGCTAATGGTAAGTTCGCCTTGTGTGGTCAACTGGAATATCAGTGACTAACTTTGGTTGTGATTCATGTGTTCACTTGCATCGTTGTGATGGAGTGCATATGTTGAATCACAATTTGAACATCCTACTCATCCTTTGAAGATTTCACCAACTTTGTCAGAGTTGTCTGAAGGGAGATGAAGCAAAGTCTGGTTTGAAGATGTTTAAGTCGATCCTCGTCCTCCACCCTTTAGGAGTAGATGGTAGCATCTCTAATCCTTATATCCTTTTACATTCAACATTATCCGGTTAGTTTAAGAACCCAAGCTTCATTGACATATTTCCCAAAATTTGAAAATCCTTTCTTCAAAGTTGAACGATTACGTAAGTCCCCTTGGAATACCCAGCATATTCACATCAACCAACTGAGTCTATTCGCAATAAAAGGAACCTTGGAGTTGAACACATGAACTTTCATGCAATATTAGCATGTGGAATACTTTGATCAAGAGGGAATAGAGTGATTGTTGGACATTTTATTCTTTGTTGGTGTTGTCATAAAAAACACATCAACAGGTCTAATTCCTCATAGGATACCCACAGCCTGGAATTAGTTCCAATGTGTCAACAGATTGCCAAAATTCAATATTTAAGTATACGGGTGCAATCTGTTTGACAACATTAATAACTGAGTGATTCGCTGGAAAAGGGAGAAAGACTAAATCTAAATTCTGAACTATGAAACTTAACTATGGTGATTCACCAAAGAGTTCAATATGCAAACTTAACTCACAGAATGATTACTCACTATTTTCATTCACACAACCTGATCTAAAAGCTCAAACACTTGAATGTTTTAAACAAAGGCTTTTTAAAGAAACAATCATAGAAGGAAAATATGATTCCCACAACTAGACTATTTGATTATTGATTAGCACAATGTTTAACTAGTGGATTTAAACTTGGATGCATACATAAATTCATTAAGGAGACAAAAATATTTAAAGGTTTCAAAAACTGCAAACACAATAATCACTTTGATCAATCCTACATGACAATGATGCTTGAAAACTTGAAGGTGAATTCTAAAAACATGGTAATGAAAGGAGTCTTTCGATAAAAACACACTAATTGACCCTTAAACCTTCTGCTATATTAATCTGAAAAAAAATGCTGAGTTACAAAATAATTCACTTTGCAGAATGCAAAGGAGAAAAATAAGAACTAGGAAAAATAGTTAAGTTTTTCCAATATATACAAAAGCCTTCAAAAAGGCATGGATATAGAACTAAAATTCAATTTCAGTGAAAGGGTGATAACTCCAAGGCAATTTACGAGCAAAAGCAAATATCTCTGAAAAAAGGAGTCAAAACCATGCAAAAATGAGTGCATGATGCTCCAAACTCACTGTCAAGTCATAACTGAAACATGCAGCACTCCAACTGAATTGCAAATTCCTAAAAAGGTGGGCCCAAGCATGTGAAAACCACCTCGTTTGTGTCAATCTTCCCATGTCTAACTAAAACTCCATCTTTGCTTAGTATTTTATGCTCTAAAAATAGTTGAATTAATTAAATGATTTATAATTCATTATTTAATTTAGTCAGCTTGACATGGTATTTTAGCAAATACAAATATTAAGACTTGGATGATCAATCTTCAGTTTACTTGTGTTCTCGCATATCTTGAGAAAGGTGATAGTATTATTGAATATTAAAGATAATTAAATGATTATCTTAATATTTAACATGTGTTTACTCCAACCTTTATTCATTACATTTTAAATATTAAGGTAGTGGATAATTACCATTAATATTTAATGATGCTTATTGCTTTTTCAATATTCATACAAGAATAAAATTCTAATCGTAAACCGATGAATACTTTGAAACTATGAATTCTTGGCCCATGCAATAAAAAATGTAACCACCATCTAACCTTTCCTAAGTCACGGGCTTCCTTAAGCATAATTAGGTGTTTTGACTTTGCAAGTCATAGACCATGGGAAACAAAAAACATAATCATTCTTCCCCCTCTAAAATCATTGGCAAAAACCAAAGCCTTGTCGACTTAGGGCAGTAAAATACCATTGAACCCTAAAATTATTAATCATTTTGCATTTTTTACCTTGCCTGTCCTGGAGCTCTGCTGCGCCACCATGGTGGAGAGAAAGGGTTTTTGGTTCGAAGCTTTGATTCCACGACATTCTTCTCCATACTCTCTGTGACAAAGTTAAGCTATTGTATAAGCATTTTGTGGCTTCCCTCTATGTTTTTGAGCATTTTATTGACTGTCTTGAGCATTTAATTGACTTTGAAGGCTGCAGGGCCTTGCATTTCTCTAGCATTTCTTTGTTTTTGACACTTTTTTGGTTTTTTCCCTGTGATCACTACCGCCGTGAGAGGAAAAGATGTATATTTCTTGAAGATTTAATCTCTTCAGAGAGTTCACGCTTTATCTACAAACGGGGTAGGACAACCTCAAACTGTATCATGATTTTCTCCATTCACTTGAAGATAAAAAATGGTATTAAAAACTGTGGCTAGCTCCTCCATTTCTGATTTTTTCCTTTGTAATTCCATTCTCTATGTGGTGTGCCTTTACTTCTCTTGGTCGCTATGAGGGCACCATTTTATATGTTTCATCTCAACTTTGACTGCCTCCAACAAAAGAGCGTGGTAGGGTTTGAACTTGACTTAATTGGAGATTTCATTGATAAATTTGGGAAAGGGCCAGTGATTGTGGCCTGCAAATTCATCCTTTGTCAATTTGTGGTTTACTTAAGCATATTCCTGTGAGTAATTTACATTTTGAGAGCTTCCTTTATGCTTATCTATGTTTGTATTATGGGTCACGGTTTCACTTCATGGGCTTCTATTACTACTCTGAGAGTTTTGCGAGAGCAAGCCACCAACACTGGTGATGTATTTGAACTTTATCACTTTCCCAGATAGAGGGTTCATGGACAAAGCCTCCTCATGCGTGTCTGATATTTTCCTGAAGATGGTCTTGATACTAATGCTTGGGTTACAGCCTTGACTACAGTTTTCTTTTTTGTACTTCAAAAACTGGGCTCGCAACTGGGGTAGACTAAAAGTAATCTTCCAATTCCTTCTATGCTGTCAGCATATCTTGTATCCCTGTTCTATGAAAATAAGACAAACGCCTTTTTACTCATCTACAAATGTGGAACATGAGTTGTCACTTTCTTGACATGGTAGACTTGTAGGTGTTTGTCTCTTCTTTTTTCCCTTTTGGCACTGCTATTTGACTGCTTAACAAATAGAATTGTATAGTGTTCTTCATAATTAATTGTCATTGTAACCTCGAATTGTAGCACATTACCTTGTCTTTGATGCTAAGACTGTCCTTCTCATTGTTTGAAGTCAACCTTAGTGAGAAGCTTTGCATTACACAACAGTACCTCCATTCTCTATTTCTGACTGAAGCTTTTGTTTTGATATTTTAGAAAGTCTCTAAAAGCACTTGATGGAATAAAGGACCCTTGACCTCTAGCACCTTCGCCCATATTCGTTACTCGCTACCTTTTGAAAAACTGCTTAATGTGAAATAAATTCATGCCTTTGTTGCAGTTCACATCATGGTGAATCTGTCTATGCTCTTGTCTATATTATAGACTGTGTATATTCTTTGTAACTGTTTAATTTTCTCTAGAGAGCTGAATACACATTAATTGTGGTACTCTACTATCACATATGCAAAAAGATAATACTATTTTATGTGCTTCTTTATTGTAATAGTGGCTCAAAATTGTGATGCTATTGCAAATGAAAACTTTGTTCTCTTATCACCGACCTTCTAAAAGTTTAGTAGCTTGCTCCATGAAAATCATATGCTGAGTTTTTTCTATCACTAAATGCTGTTCAAATTTTGGCATGTCTTTTGTTGTTGACAGTCCATCAAGATCTGCTTCCTCCCTTTAATTTTCATGCTCAGCCTTACATTATTTTTTAATTTCAAAGGAATTGATATCATGAATGGAGGTCTGTTAGTTGAATGCTCTACTTTTGTATCTTGAACTGCCCTTCTTGATATACTCATTGATTTCATTCATGGCATAACTGTCCTGTTGAAAATATTTTCCTGTGTATGGCTTTGATGACTGGAGGACTGTTGATCCTCTTATCATAGTAACTGTCCAATGTATGTTAGAGTCCAATTCTCACTTCCTAATGCATAAGTAATGTCCTATGGTGAATAAACCTCAAAATACAACAACATTACTAATAGTCAAGATTTTTCTTATTATGCTGACTTAAAATTAAGGAATGATAAAAATCAGCACTCCTTAGATAATGACTATCAACAAAGAACCTGTAAGTATCTTCTGATTGGTATCCATACCTTCTGGGATCTCTTGTTAAATCAATTCCAAAACTCCATGAAAAATCTTGGTGCTTGATATTATGTTTTTGTTTCTCTTTAGTGTAAAGATACTCGATACTTCATTTAGATGTAATATGAAAATGTAAAGTAGAGCTGAATAGAATATAATGAAAGTGATGATTTCTCACACTGTTTGATCCTTTCTTGACATGAAGAGAAAAGTTATGTTGTATGCCCAAATTGTTTTTCCTAAATCTCTTTGAAATAAAGCTGCTTATTTGATTATTTCTTTGTTTCAGCAGCTCTTTTGATGACTGTTTTGACATTAATGAACTCTCATATGTAACTTGAGAGTGTGCCTTCCTTGATATGCCGAGCTCAACCCTTGTAGGAGCCCATTTTACTCCACATATTTGATAAAATGATCATGAAAATAATGAACCTGTTCTTGCACAGTGAACAAACATGTTAGCAAAATAAAAGAAACTGAAAGTTTCCACTTTTCCTCCTCTTTGAATTTTTGTAATCATCTGATGGATGCCTAATCAATTGTATTCTATATTTTTGTTGGTAGCGTAGGCATATGATAGGATTTGATTTGCATTTCTCTAACAACATTTCCATCAACTTGCAGGTACGCTGGAGCTGGAGCTGGAACTAGAATCGCAATTGAAGACCCAACTTGTCAATGATTCGTCATTCCAAGCAATGACGAATCAATTTCTACCCTATGCTTTCTCTATTTTCAGTTGTATAGTTTTCTTTTTCTCATGCACCCTTTATTTCATTGTAAAAATCAAATTAAGTTACTCCCATGGCTTGTGTGGAATTCTGGTTTATACATTATGCAAACTTATTATATCATTTTGGAATTTTTTTTTCATAACATTAATGAAATTTACACTGTAATAAAACAATGCACAATATGAGTACTTTAGCAGAAATTTTTAAGCAACTTGTGTACTTTGGCTTGAATTTACAATTCAGCTCTACCTGTTTGAGCTAGTAGTGAAAAATACGTAACAAGCACAAAGTTTCCCTACCTACAACTAGTAGAGGAAATTAAGGTGATTTCCTCCAAGTCCACCACATTAGTACACTAGAGATAAGCAAAGATAATCATCCTCCATTTTACATTCCATTGATTGTGATAAATCATTTAGTGCACAACCAAATGATCAACACTAGTGCCAACAAGACCATGATGCCCAAGCAAGTAGCAAACATCGGGAATATCTTATATGTCCATTAGAAATAGTGTCACATAGCTAGATGAAACTTTGATGAAGATTATGGGCATTGCCAGAGGTTTTCCCTTCACATTGCATTCCTGCTCAAGCATAAATGTTACATCCTGAATTATGAGGTTACTATTTACTAGTGATATAAAAGGTAGAAATGAATGTAATGTGAAATCTGGAGATGCTTGCACCTTGTTATCAATATGTATGTTAGCTCATTTGACATTGTTTCATTTGATGATATTTCAATTGATGTAATTCATGGTAAATACTGCATGTATATGAATATCAGGATAATGAATCTTGTTTTGTATACTGTTGATGTTGTGAACAAGTAACTGCTGAGATTGTATGTCTATGGTTGCAGGAACAGGAACTATTCCTCCAGGCAGAGGGGAGACATCACTCGAGAGAGGGGCTTGGTCGAGTAACCAGTAAAGTTGATCAAGTTGAGCATACACACACTTCACTGAGGTTTTTTGAGAACTGAGTCAGATTGAGTTGTTGTAATAAGTCATCCTTAGGCTTAGGAGTTTTGGATTACTTCTTTATGCTTTATGAGTGGTGTTACTTGTTTATTGACTTACTGTTCTGTGAACCTTGAATGTGAAATATGAACTGATAAGTTATATTGATGCCTGGAATTTACAGTTAAACGTATATATACATGTTTGTACAAATACGTGTATTAAGGGTGCATTGACTGACCTGTAATACACATAATTGGATAATCAAATACAAATATGTATAGATATAAATAAGTGTAAATATTGAATGTTTTTATAAATATATTTAATATTATATTTGATATAAACGTTATTATAGTTTTACCTATATATAGATATATCTATAGTAATATTTAATTATTATATAGATATATACATATATTTAAATAAGGTAAAATAAAACTATAATAAATTGTATTTAATATAATGAAAAATATATTTAATAACATTTTTAATTCATATTTTAAATTAACATTGCCTTGGAAATAATTAAATTGACTTGTATAGTCATTTGGCAATAAAATGCATTTACCATGAGTAAAGAGGTATTTTCTATTTCCTTAGACTATTGGAGAAATACGTTGGAAAGTATTATGGGAAATTTAAATGATAAAGACTATAGTCTTATTAAAAGATTTAAATCTTAAGGCATTTTAAAACTTTGGAATAAAATTGAAAATCGCGGATTCCTTCACACGGGAAAATACGCGAACTGTATACTGGAAAAAACCATGGAAATAGTGAAGGGAAGAATCCTGCGCAAGCTTCTCACGCCTTAGACCTGGTCACCACCATGCTGGAAATGCGTGGGTGAATTAGGGCCAGATGGTTGTGTTAATGCATTGACATTTTTGACTGAAATTTATCCGCCATTATTCATGAGTGGCGCCATTTTTTGGGGATACGCCCGTAGGTGTCAAATCCGCATTTCTTATCAAATGGAAGTTGAAACATTCTCTGAACTACTGGAAGTTGAATCACTTCTCAAAGGCTGAGTAAGTATGGAAAATTCGCCACATTTCAGTTTAAAATATTCAAATAGTAAGTTCTGTCAATTTACATGCCAGCATAAGTGGAAATTGTTTGGTTGAGGGCTCTATAAATAGCCGCCCAGTTCATTCATGAAATACAACTGACAATTTCCGAATTTGCTTAGAAAGAGCTGCATTTTACCTTAGCTGCATTTCCACGAAATTCCTTTCTGTTCTTGCAAATTATGAATTTCTATTAAGAAAGTTGCAATCTATCATTGTTGATTGTATTGTGAGAGCCATAAACTATCTTTGCAGTGATTGTGTTGTTGAGAGCCATAATCCATCATTGCTGATTGTATTGTGAGAGCCATATACTATCTTTGCAGTGATTGTGTTGCTGAGAGCCATAATCCATCATTGTTGATTGTATTGTGAGAGCCATATTCTATCTTTGCTATGTTGCATTGTTGAGAGCCATATCCTATCTTTGTTGTGTTACATTGTTGAGATCCATATTCTATCCTTGTTGTATTGCATATACCTGAGAGTCATACTCTACTCATGCTGTGAAAAGCATCTGGAAAAGATTGAGAAGGACTGTGAAGGAAGAGCATAAGCTACTAACTGAACTCATTCACAACAAGAGAAACAGGCATGGGAATTTCTTATTGTTTTTCTTCTCTTAATACTTGTGCTAAATCCAAGAATTAATCTAGATAAAGGATTGTTTGGTTTTTATTTGAAATTGAATGGCAAGAGGCAAGTTCTTGAATAGAATCATGTAGATGATATGTTAATGAATGCATTTACTTCTAAAGAAAGAGTAAAAGGGCATATTTTCGTAAACCACATTGTAAATGTGTTAATGATTGCATTGAATTCTAGTAAAAGAATAGAAGGACATATTTATGTATCCACATGGTGTGTATTATCTCCATATGAGGAGAATATGTCGAAGTAAATACTAGATACTATGATTTAAATGAAATGAGGATAGTGGTCAAGAAAGGTCTTTTTCAGCTTAAGTTATAGGGATAACTGGGATAAGCTAAAAGTACTCTTAGGATAAAGATTTCCTGATTAGGAGGAATGGTATAAAGACCCTTGTTGACTGCATTTCATTTCTTGATTAAGTAGATTGTTTGAAGGTAGGTTGTCTGATATACCTCCCTTATGTAGCTATGGAAGTAGAATGTCTAAAGGTAGGTAATCTGAAACAGGATATACCTATCTTGTGTAAATCTCTTAGGAAAATGTTGTAGGTTAGTCTGGGATTAAAGATTATCCAAAAGTAAAGGACAATACCTATGCGTAGTGTAAGATAGCCTTAAGTCAAATTGGCCCTGAGTAGTGTATATGATAGATGACCTTCATTCGAAGTACTGAATGAGAATACTTTGGCCAAAGTAGTGGAAGGTATGACATCCGCTTAGATGTGAGATAGTTAAGACTACGCTATCAGTTCATTGTGAGCCATCATGCTAGTTCAGGATTGTGAAATAGCAAGTTCTAGATGTATAGGACACAACACTATGCTCAGTTGGGTTGTTGTAGCCGGTTACTTTACCAATCTCTTCATTCGAAGGGAGGGCCATCTATTGAATGATAGATGTGTGGGGGACCGCATTAACAGTCTGTGGTTGACGAAAAAGTGCCTGAGTGATGTTTCTCCTCCACAGCAGGCGACAGATACACCAAGATTTGTAAGGAAGGGAACCTGGACTATCTTACTACTATTTGTGCAAAAGCTTACGAGCTATGTATGTAATTGTTTTACTTTTGTACTCTGAATTATATTTGCAATGGAAAGGGAATCCATGTGGAAAAATATATTATAACTGGCATGTAATTATCAATAAATAATGGAAGAATTTTATTGTAATGTCTTTGTTACTTGTAACATTTATATGTTTGAAGTGAAATGTGAAAAAAAAAATTAATTACCCAAGGATGGGGTCATTACAATAAACATCCCCTACAAGGCATGCATATCATTCACCTCTCTACTCTCTTTGCTACTCTCATATCAAAGTTTTCACTGCAAAAATAGGTGGCTACTTGGCTTTGGATTGGCTTCTTATGATTTTGAGGACTCAGACCCGATATGAGACAAAAGAGAAAATAAATAATGAACCAATTTCTCACTACCACATTGAGTTCATAAACAAAGTGTAGTGCACAACTATCACTAGTGAATAATTAGATTTCTACAAAACTGAAGATGATGAATGTGAAAGGAGATTCATAGATGTAGATAGATTGGGGATCAAGCTGCTTAGACATTAGTAGATCCCATGGACACATGAAAGGACATAAAGGAACATGGGTGTATGGAAAAATGTGTGGATTTGAAACATAGGAGTGACTATGGAATCTTAGATCTTGATCAGGTGGATATCACGTATTTAAGATTAACTACGTAGACCCACAAGACTTAAGCCCAAGTGATCAAAAGAATGCTAATGAGTGAGCACTTTGGATTAGATCAATAGTTGAGATAAGAGAATAGATCAAAGGTCTTAGAGATCAAGTTGCATTTGTACACCTTTAGTTAGGGCTCATAGGGAAAGGACCAATAAAACTTGAGGAATTATTTAATCTCTAACAAATGAAGGATGAATGGTTGTAATTGAAATATTGAAGATCAATGATAATTTTGGTGTCTTGCACCTAGGTAGCAAAGCTCACAAACTCTAAGCCTGTGACAGAAACTAGGTAGTAAACTTTGTCCTACTTATTGATGATCAACAAAAAATGAATGAAGATTGATGGTCTTGAGTTGCTAGGGCTAAGGAAGATGTGCACTAAAGGATAAACCCAAGAGACTATGTCCCATAATGCCCTTATAATTTATAGTTTATGGCAATGGAGTTAGTTTTTGAACTAATTTTTAAATGGTGATGCCTACACTTAACACCTTTACCATTGAATAAATCATATGAGCTCTTAACTTTATTTTATTTTGTTACATGATGCCCTACAATATTTCCCAAAACATGTAAAAAAATAATTATACAATCCATGAGTCCAATCGGAACCTAAATTGAAAGCTACTTAAATCATCTAGGTATGGATGACCGTTCAATTCCATGCCTCAGAATAATAATTTTGTGTAACCTTGGATTGGTTGTCGATTGGAGTGTATTAGCCAAAAATCTTTTCAGTTCTCTAGTGGAGAGTGTTATTTTTAAACACCTATTGTGTTTCTATATAGTAATGCAAAGTTAATATGAATCAGTAAATTTAAAATAAGAATTTCATATGAGAATGAAATGGTTTCCCAGTAATAATAAGATTACAATTTTGAGTAAACAGTAGATTTTTATCATCTATTGAAACTATAAGAGTGCTCTGGTTCTTGTCATGTAAATATTTTCGTTGGCGTCATTTTATACTACACATTGAGGGCTTCAAAGTCCATATAATAAAATAAAAATTTCAAATTGGGAGGCTCTTGATCCAGTTTTATCCTGCTTACGATATTGTTATTGAAAGGCATTGTGGGTGGGTTCTTGTAGTTGCATGTTCTTTAGTTTCCAGTAGAACATAAATTTAGGTGGTTGGACATGTGCAGTCAATGTGGAATTTTCCCTACTTTGAATCAAGAGCTCCACATGATAAATCCAACTTTGCATATCATAGTAATTCATGGCACCATTCTATGCATGGTATAGGGTTATGAACTTATGATGCACATGAGAAAAAATGGTGTAACATGTGCATCCATATTACATACTATTATCTGCTAAAATTTGCACCCTAGCTAAGTTGCATGACAAATCATGTTAAGCTGCAACACTTAGCATTTTAGAGAGAACATGGGATCTTTTCTGGGCTATGGGTTGCCAAGATCTGGAAAAGAACCTCTGGAGAAGGCCGACTTCCTAGTTGGTTATCACCTACTTTACTAAATTTTGAGGAAAAAAGGGAGAAAGATTGCATAAAATGATAACTACCTCCTAAGGTGATACACCAAAATATGACTCAGACCTTGGAAGATTCAGATTTCATACACTTGTACATAATGACTGAAAAAAACAACTTGCACAACCTGTTTCTATGTGCCTTGCATAAGTGTTTTATAAAAAGGCCTTATTGCTTGAGCTCTTAGGAGGAGAAAACATCACAACTAAAAGCAACCTGCAATCTTGACACAGATTATAGCCTGCAAAGATCACACTTCTCTGCAAAAAGGTACTCAAGCCATGAGATAGAGTTAAGGTAAATGAAATATTATATCACAATAACTTAATCAATCATGTGAAAATACACAATATCGCAGTAACAAGAAGAAAAAATACTCCATTCAATGATGCCATATCTAAATGAGTTACAAAACTCTGCAAAATTCTGCCAAAGGACCTAAAAATCACTAAGTGCAGAAAAATGCCAATCCAAAACTTGTTACAATGAAGTCACATAAGTGACTATATCACTCAACTCCCAACAAGATCCATCAAAATAGGACCTAGAAGCTCAATGGATCAGATGAAACAATATGGCCTATTTCTAGTAACTGATTCCTCTCCAAAGAGGCTCCAAAAGGTTGAAAAGGTCACATTTGACCAAGTCCAAGATAAAAACATAATAAATTAATGCCTATATGCTCTCAAAATGCTCCAAAAAGAAAATAAAGAGGCCTATTTCTTCTCCATATGTTTCTAAATTACAAATAACCTCCCTATATACCCTCTCCTAAAATGAAGACTCAACCATAAACCTCTAAAAGCATTTACAAAGGCATATACCCATTTTTGCATTCAAAATAACAATTATAATAAGTGACTTATAATTTATCACTTAATATAATGTTGTACATTTAAAAGGTATGCAAAAGAAAAGGACATGTTGCTATGTTGACTCCTCCAATATTTAAATGCAAAAAGAAAGCATGAAGAACTACATTTTATGAAGAATATTCCAAGACTTAGGAACTTACAAAAACATAAGGCATAAGACACCAAGCCTTACCCCACAGGTTGATTAGTGACTTCAAAAAAAAAAAAATGCCTTTTGCATACGTCGATTAAGACCTAGGGTAAAAAAAAAACCTAAAACAAAATAAAGCAATGCGTAGAATGAAAATTTCATTTGCTCTTGAAGCTTTTGAAGAAGCCACCACTGACATCAAGAGTTTGATAAAGTTGCTTCTATGCATTCATGGAGGATTCTGGAAACACAACATTGACATTTTACAGACATAAAAACTCGGGTGAGCTTCTGTGATCACAAAACTTGCTTTTCCTTTATCAGTTGTGTTATCATACCCGCGCCACCATTGTTTCTCAGGTTAATATGCTCTGGGTTCTTCATAATTCTCTTCAATTTTCCACATTTTGTAGTTATGAATACTTTCCTCCAGCTTACAGCCGAGGGATTCATATTATCCATTCTCTAAAAAATCTTGTAGTTTGCCTGAAACCGTTGCACATAGAATACATTTCTGATAATGATAGCATGGTGCCCAAAGCAACCTTTCAGTCCAACCTCTACGTGATTGGCCATGGTATTGTCTTAAACACTCAACCTCGCCACTTTCAGATATTTCCCATGCTATGAAAGTCTTGTGATCATCCGCTTTATCTTGTGAATGACCATCCTTTAAATGGTAAAAAAGAAAATGTGTTGATGCTTGTCACAATCTGTTACTTTACTTATCTCATTCTGGATAACTCTTGAGTATTTGGTTTTCATATGGTCATTGCAAAAATAGTAATAACAACATTGTTCTTATTTTTTGGATTTTATCTTTATATTACTGCATTGTATCCAAGATGTACATTTTCTTCTTTTTACCATCATGCTCTTCATGCATTAATATCATTATGTCTGGTAGATCATCTTTGAGAGTCATGGGGATATGACTATCCTCCAACTTCATATGATCATGACTTGGCTAGGTATTGACATCATAACCCACTATCATAATAGATTGGCAGCTAACTGGTAGTTAACAACTGTGATGTTACTGACCTATCAACAATGCATACCTGTGATTTGATGTCCTTTACCTGCTAAGCACATCTTTGACAACTGAAAATTCATTATTTATCATGTTTTCCCTGACATAAATTTGTTCATTGTCTGTGCATTTACTCTGCCTTATGGCATGAGAAAAATTACCTTAACTTGTTGCTTCAACCCACATATTTGTTGCTTAGAAATAGTATAAGGCAAGGTAAAATGGTTCATGCACCCATCTCTTTATCATTTATATTTTCTCCTTCTGGGTAGCTCATTCAAATGCATCTTCCATGATTTTCCTAAGAATGGGTATTCTTCTAGAAACTATTTTTTAACAATACCTGTAGAAAACTTCATAAATTAATGGCTTTTTTGACAAATATTTTGTAAATAACAAGGTTATTTTTTGAATATGAAAGCAATGCATTTAACTCAATGCCATAAAGGCTTTAATTTATTTTCCTTTAGTTGCCTTATAAGGTTGTTTTACTATGCAAACCTTATAATATTCAACCTGCACAAAACACTCTACGAGCTGGGCTCTACCCTTGTGGGAGCCACATTTTACTCCACTCATAATGAAACTGATGAACAACAACATTGCATTTCCTGTTTCTGCACATGACACAAACTAGTTAGTAAAAATAAAGCATTGTTTGGATTTCTAATGTGAATGTGTGTGCCGGTGTAACAGTTATAGGTCAATTATTGCTTAGATCCTTTGGATCTAACCTCATTTTGTGATTTCAAGATCTGCAGTTGGAGGACGGAAAGTGGGAGCAACAAGGTAGCAAAAACACGCAAGCAACAACAACATCGCCAGTCATTTACGCAATGACTGGCCCCTATGACTTTTATGCCTTGTTTTTATATGTTCACACATGTATTCATGTTATAAGTTCTAGCATTGAATTTATTTTCCTTAGCTATTTTCACGGCTTGTGTGAAGCAATTTGAATACTTAATGAATAAAGATTACATTTTTCAGAAAAAATACTTGATAGTGTATAAGTTTGTTTCTCTTTTCTTCATAAAAATGCAATATTTATTCATGAATGGAATTAAAGTAATATTTTCATACTATGGCATAAAATGCATGATCAAAATTTGTAATGAACACCACTTGGCAAAAGTGCTCTTCTTGATTTGAGCCCGTAGGTGAAAATTGTGTAACATTTTGGCGACCTCTATGGATTGTTTGCCTACTAAACACTTGACCAGTAGCCTAGCTAATCCATTGGGTATGGATTCATTAGGAAAACTAGGCTTATGACCTAGGTAACTCAACAGTAATAACTCAGGGACACCTTTGAGACCTATTGAAAATAGGGAAATTATTGAAGGGAAATTATTTAACTGTGCTGGAACAACGCTTTCGGGAATTGAAAACTACTCAACTATCCTAAATTACCCTAACAACAGGACAGTAATTCAAATAAAACCATTCATTGGAAAATTAAAGTAACTACCCTTTCTTCTCAATATGCAACGACTCTTAAGCTTAATGGCAGTTGAATAAAGATGGTACACTGAAAAATGTTTAAAAATGTAATGCAATGCCTCATGAAAGAGGGTAACAAGTTCACTTACCTCTATAAATTGATCGATATGTATTTGTATTCAAAGGAGGATAAGTAAATCGAACATACTCCTTTTCAACTGCAAGTACATCCTTTATGCTACTTCCAGTTGTGGCTCCATGAGTGAGTGCTTGGTTAACCATCAACGCTTTATTAGACTCCAGTTGGACTAAATCTCTGATCGGACAACCCCTTGTAAAGACAAAAATTGAGCTCTCTTTGTTGATCTCTTGCCCATTCACTATTGTTTTATGGCTTTGCTGGCTAGAAAGGTCTATCCCCTATGACTAACTTGGTGAGAAAACAAAAACTTCTTCAGTAAACTCAAACTGTTCATGATTAACTTCATCAAGAAGTAACAGTTCAACATCCAAATTAGTACAGAAGGCCTCTAAATCACTCCAAAACATATCCTCTTCAATTTCTTCTTTACTTTTCTAAACAGAAGGACTAAACCCAGGCCTAATGCAGTTCTCGTCTAGCTCTGAAAAAGCATCAAAACCACCCTCCTTGCAAAATAGTAAGTCTAGTTCAAGGACTTGTTCAACTTAATGAGTATTTTCATGCACATCAAAATGTGGCTCTCCCTGATCAGTGCTACTATTACTTCCTTGTTCGTGAGTAAAGACTTCAAACTCACCTTCACCTTTATGCAACAATGAATCAACATTACCTCCATCAACCTCTTGTCGGTCCAATTCTTCATCCTTGTCAATGAAGTAAGGCAGCTCATCAAATGAGAAAATTAACTCTGCCTTTTGATTCTCAACCATGTTTATTACAGCAAGCTGTTCAACCTGATTTTCCTCATTTTCTTGCAAAAGTTTAGATTCTTCATTTTCCAGTATTGAGAAAAACTCAGCAATCACCTCCTCTTCATTAAGCTGAGAGAATAGAAATAGTCCCTTATTGCAAGCTGTAAATTGATCTTTCTCAATAGCTACTTCCATTTTCTCCTCTTGTTGTCTAGTTTGAACTTGAGAGATCTCCTCCTATCTAATTCTTTGCTGCTGCAATTGATGACACTTAATGGCTAAATGCAAAAGATTCGTATTCTTAAGCTTTTCCCAGAGGATTAAGTTATCTTGATCAATAAGTTTCTCCTCCCTTTCCTTTTGAATATTAGAGCTTAGTCCCATTTGAATGTCTGATGATGGAATCTCACAGGATTGAATGCATGTTCCCTTCCAACTCGGAATTTCAAAACTAGAAGGCTGACTTGAAAACTCAGAAAGTAAGTTTTGCTTAAAACTTGAAAATTTGTACCTGAGAATATCTTCCTAAATAACATGAAAGGCTGATTGAAACTCCTGCTTTTGTTTTTGTGCAAGTAAGTTTTTCATCTACTCTTCAGCAACCGCAACTTGTCTAGCAACAACTTCCTGTTCATACTCGTGCACCTCCTCATCCTATTGGTGCTAAATATAAGCTTGATGAGCAAGCTCTTCCTGCTGCATAACAAACTCTTGCTCTCTCTTAATATCATCCATTTGCCTTTAGAAATCAAGCAATATTTTATCAATATCGCTAACTCCCCTATTAGCATTTTGGGGTTGGTTATTGAAACAACCATGTTGCTTTTGTGTAGAAATGAGTTCTTGTGGTTGAATCTGAGCATATGTTGGGTGACATTGAGATTGAGCAGGAGTGGGAGGGTGGGAGGCATGATAAAAATGTTGGAATTTTGTTGCTACAGGGTCATTTGGAATAATGATAGCAGATTGTTCTATATAATATGATTGGCAAAAGGACATACATGCAGGATTTTCATGGAATGGGGAGTGAGAAGCCATGTTTCCATGAAAACCTGACATCTCTTTTCCATTCATCAAACTAGATTTCTTTCCAAAAAACTTGAAACATGTCAACACTTGAACTGCTGAAACCAAAAAAAATCTACACTCGGAGTCGCTAGGTATGTGATTGAACTTGCCTCCAAAAGGCTGAAACTACAGTTGTACACACCAAACAACAATGACATAAGGACAAGAGAGACTAAAAATCAGTTCTCAGTCCCGTCGGGCATGCCAAAATTGTTATCTGCTAAAATTTGCACCCTAACTAAGTTGCGTGACAAATCATTTTAAGCTACAACACTTAGCTTTTTAGGGAGAACATGGGATCTTTTCCGAGCTATGGGTTGCCAAGATCTGGAAAAGAACCTCTAGAGAAGGTTGGCTTCCTAGTTGGTTATCACCTACTTTACTAAATTTTGAGGGAAAAAGGGAGAAATATTGCATAAAATGATAACTACCTCCTAAGGTGATGTTGTGACCTTTCCACACATCGCCCCATTCAAATGGGGACCCTTAATTTTTGCTCTGTTTTGGTCTTTTGGCTTTAGTTTTGCATCTCTGTCTCTCTCTTCGATCTTTTGTCCTTTCGGGGATGTCTCTATATTTGACCTAATTTGGAATTTTGGCCATCTGTGAAATTAGGGTTTTTATCCTTCAGGCTTTTTTTGAGGTCAGATAAGGTTATCAAGGTAAAATCTGAGTGCAACATTACAATCAAAAGGCTCAAGGCAGGATCCCACTGAAATCTTACTAAAATCTAACAACTTACTATTTTTAGTAAGTACCTAATATGAGGTCTTTTCCTCAGGATTTCGAGATTCTAACTACTTTAGCACATCTGGGCAACTTCAGGGTGCCTACACATGAAATTAGAACAAATTCAGACAAGTGGCTATTTTTAGCAGTTCAACCTTCAAAGGCCATTTTCAGGATTTAAACCAAGGTTACCCCAAGTTTCTGGGACTGGGACGGCAGGGGACGATCGGACGAGTCCCCAAGTTTCCGATTTTTTAGGCCAAAATTAGGGACGATAGGGGACGACTATATAAAAATATAGGGAAATTTTAAATATTCATATGACAACATGGATAAGGCATGCATAATACACATTATAGAACACTAACATATAACATTTGTGTCCAACATTATGCCAATACTCAATACGCATTCAAAATTAACATACACGAATCATGAAACAACCTCCAAGTTATAATTTATAAACTTATATCAAAATGCCCAAAGGCTACATTGCTGCCATATAGTTTTCAAGTTTGCTATGAAAATCAAAAGACAATGTCAGTAATTTATACAGAATAAACAAAGTCAAAGAGCACTGCTGCCCCTAATCATCCCTCATAACCGCATAAAAATCAAAGTCATCCTCTGAGTCACTACCACTGTGATGCTCCTCCTCAACCAACGGAACCCCAACCAAACCCTCAGCTGTCTCCTCCTCATCTACCTGGGCCACGTCCTCGAGATCAATATCCCACCGTAGAGTTGGAGTCTATCGATACTCTGGAGTCTGCTGATCCTGAAGCCAAAGAGCACTATGAACACCCACTAGCTTCTTCGCTCATCTAGATGTAAGTCTATTCCTCTTGAGGGAGTGGATAAAGCTATACATGGACCAATTCCTCTCTGCAGCAGAGGAACTAGCAACCTATGCAAGAAGGCGAGTAGCAAGTGTCTTCAACTGTGGTGTATCCCTCCCATGATAGGTCCACCATCCAATAGGGTTTGATTGAGCTAATATAGCTCTATCCAACCTCGCTTGTGGTTTATTCAAGTTTGGGCCCGAGAGATTTGCAAAGTCTAGGAATTGTGACCGAACTAGTGAAGCCTGCTTTGTTGGATAAATTTTTTCAATGGCCTGTGTGAACCCATCTAAAACCTCACTATCATCACATGGAGGCACCCTACCAGGCCTTGGTGTATACCATTTTGGATTTAGAGCAAAGTCAGCCATGTGAAGCAGGGTGTTCATTATATTCCACCTTCGAGTCACAATGGGCCCAATGTGTTGCTCATATAAATCCAAAGTGGGGTCTTTTGCCGAAATAACTTGCTTGATCTTCCCAAGCATACTATCAAATGTCTCATAAATCTCTCCAAGGCTAGGAGAGTCTGTATCAGCATATCTGATGACATCTACAATAGGGGAGATGAAGGAGCAAATATATCTACAAAATGCAAACAAAAAGTTCAAAATAATTAGTTGACAAGTTAATTGACATGTTAGAAACTTCAAAAGTTGGAACATTGGACAATAAAATTAAAATATTAAAATCAGAAATTTAATATGAAAATCAGCCATCTAATGTCTTACCTCACATTGGCCCACCAATCGTCATCGAGGATCTTTTGTTTGACATTCTTTCCATCTGTAGAACTTGCATTAGGCCATCTATCCCACTCTGCATTGACCATCATTGCTTGTAGAGGCTCATACACCTCTACCATCCTCTCTAACAAGATGAAGTATGTGGCATATCTACATTCAATGTTCATTCATTGATTCAATGATTCATTAAAAATTAAAAATTTAAAACAAAATCAGATTATGAATACAAATTGAAAGTGAAACAAAATGAAGTGAGCGGCATACCTTGTCTCAACAGGTTTGAGAAATTCCTTCTTTGAAAATGTTCTGAAGAGAGCAAGTGAGGTGTGGTGATTGCAAATAAACATTTGAATAACTCTAGCTTCTGCCACTATTTTCTTCACCCAGTCCAACTTCCCTATGTCTTTCAATGCATTGTTCAATGCATGAACACGACATGGGGTCCAAAATATGTGCCTGTGCTGACCCTCCACCATCAACCTAGCCGATTTGCACACACGTGCAGAATCGGTGATCACTTGCACCACATTTGCAGCCCCAACCTCCTCTATAGCATCTCTCAAAATGGAAAACTGGAATTCTGCATCCTTACGTTTCCCCAAACAATCTATGGCTCTAAGAAAATAAGAACCAGCAGGGCATGTGACTATGACATTGATGAGTGGCCAACGTCTACAATCAGTCCACCCATCCATCACTATAGAGCACCCCATCCTCATCCACGTTTGCCTCATGTCCTCCATTAACACATTAAGTTTGGAGTACTCTTTTTCTAGGAGGGTGGTGCGTAGCTTATGATCTCCAGGGGGTGTGAAAGAAGGACCAAGTGTGGCCATTTCTCTCACCATTTGTTTAAAATAAGAGAAACGGGCCACATGAAATGGAATGGCATGTGCAAAAAGGAATTTGGTAATGGCGGATTCAGTACTCTCTCGTGCTAGGTTATTAAGTAGGGACTCAACTGAGGTTGCCTTTTCACTACCACTACCACTCACCTTCCTCTTTGCTCTTAAGAGAACTCCACTACTACCAACCATGGAAGGACTAGGAATAGGCATGGATGATTGTGCACTTGGGAAAGAAGGAGACCCACCTTGAACCCCACCACCATCACAGTCTATTTGAATTCTTTGGCATTCTAAAAATAGGTCATCTATCAATGAAGGACACACTCTAACTCCATGGCCCACCTCACCCAAAAAATGAGACCTAATTCTTGTGTAGCTGCCCCTAAAGTCTTTTTCACAAATATGGAAAAACCAAACCCTACTCCCCCCTGAATTTTTTTGTCTTTCACCCACAGGTGTAACATATCGAAGGAATGGTTTTTTTGGGTGTCTTGCATAGTCTTCCATAGTTTTTGTATTGGTTGATGAAGGATGGCATTGGATTGGGGTTCTTTCACTTCTTTGCTCTCTAGTTCTACTACCACCCCCACCACTTTGCCTTCTAATTTTCATTTCAACTTCACTATCACTTCCATTCTCACTGCTGCTCATGTTTTTTGTTTTTAGAATGCAAGTTTAAACTGAAAATGCAAAAAAATAAAAAAAATCAGACAATGTATGCTTCACATTTTGCAAAAAAATGAAAAAAAATAAATAGGAAAAGAAAATGCATACCTCTTTAGTGGATTTGCACTCCCTTCAACACTATTTCAACCTTCTCTCCTCCTTCAAGCTGCTGCAACTTCTTTTTCTCTCAAACCCTTGGCTGCACAAATAAACAAAATGCAAATAATGAGGTTAGAGAGGCCCTTTTTCATTCATATGAGAGTCAAAATCCATGGGGCCCACACATGCCACGTAGGCTTGGCCAAAATTTTTAAATTTTATGTTTTTTTTTTATGAGTTTGAAGTGACTCAAGTGCGGGGGACAACCGACCGTCCCCGGGGATGGTTAGCCATCCCTCTTCCAGTCAATGCCGTCCCCCCATCCCCGGTACGTTTCCTAGGTTTTCTAGGAAAAGAGGGATGGTCCCCTGCTATCCCCTTGTCGTCCCTCGGTACCCGAGACGTACCGGGAATGGGTACAGGGCATTTTGAGGGGGGGATGCGTCCCCGGGTTTCCTTGGTTTAAACATATGATTTTCCAATACATGATTGGAGGATCGATCTGGGTTTTTCAAAACCTTCGCAGTGGTGTGAAATGCAAATCGAGATAGTGACTTTCAATGATACAACATTCAAAGGCTATTTTTAGGGTTTGCATGCAGAGATTTTGGTGCATGTCTGGATATTCCTTATGGGTTTTGCAAGAGCTTTGCAGTGATGTGACATGCAAGAAGGATGGATCAGTTTTTAGGGACTTACTATTTTTAGCTAGAACTCGCATGTTGACCAATTTTTTGGGTTTTTCTGAGTTTTTTAAGATCCCACCAGCACTGTGACATGCAGACTCATCTGACATCAGATTAACCACTTTTTGGACATTTTCTATAAATAGTAGTTTCACTCCAGCAACTACCCAACACTTCAGTTCAACAAATAGAACGACAGGTGGCAGAAATCGAGCCAAGTGGAAACAACTCAAGGCACATGCAAGTCGGATTAGGGTTTCTGCTGCTATGCCTAAAAATAGATGGAATAAAATGCAAAGTTGTCAAAACGAAGCACACAACCATAATCAACATCTTCCAGGCTGCCTGCTGGAAAAATTTGAGAACAATTTGAATACTTGCTATTTTTAGTAAGTCACATCATGTCTATAAATAGCACATACTGTGCCAGAGGCAGGTGTGAATATGTCACTTATAGCATCAAGATTAGGTGGAATGAATTTCAGGTCAAATGAAGCTACAAAGATCAATTGATTTTAGGGTTTGCTAAAAATAGCAAATGGCTAAAATAGCATACCAGTGTGGGTAGAGGGTATAAACAAGGTGGCAAGGTTAGTGGAAGCACATCCACGCCTGCTCCAGCTCAGAATGGAGAAAAATGCATGGAAACCCTCACTTCTCTGGATTTGCTAAAAATAGAAGGCCAAGGCCTGGCTAGGGCATTGAAAATATCCAAGTTGAAAACTAGAAGAAGAAGAGCAGAGATGCGCCCAAGCATGGAGGAGGCTTTAAAAAATTCTAAGTCATGGAAAATTGCATCACATACCCTCATATGCGCCCAGGGAAGAAGTTGATGGCAAGAAAATTTCTAAGGCAATGAAATTTCCTTCACCTCATAGGAAATGCACCCACCAAGGAGGTTTGCTGATTTGAAAAGTTTCTAAGGCATTTGAAATTCCTCCTCATGCCTCCAAATGCGCCCAAGCTTGCAAGGCTACAAGGGTTGGTGTAAAAAGTTTAAGTATAAAAATTCCCCCTCATAGGGTGGAATGTGCCCAAGCTTGAGGAATTTCTCCTCACACCTCTAAATGTGCCCTTGACATGGCAAAAAATGTACTAAGGCATGAAATTCCTTCACACCACCTCATATGAGCCCAAGGCTCCAGCAAATTCCTCCATCACATAACAAATGTGCCCATGGCACAAACAAATTCCTTCTCTACATGCTATTTGCGCCCACAAGTGGAGAAGGCATGGCAAAAATTTCTAAGGCATGAAATTCCTCCTCCACATGCTAAATGCGCCCTGAAGCAAGATAAAAGTTCCTACACCCCACATGAAATGCACCAAGCTTGAGAATGGAAGTGGCATAGGTGAAATGAGCCCAAGTAGATAAAATTTCCTCCAGCCTAGGTGAAATGCGCCCAGCAAGAGGGAGGATGTTTAAAAAAATTCTAAGTGTTGAGAAATTCCTCCTCCCTATGAGAAATGTGCCCTCAAGGTCAAAGTGATGGTGTAATAATATTCTAAGTGTCAAAATGGAAGCTTGACCCCTCATATGTGCCCAAGATGAGAGGAAAAACTAGAGGCGTGAGAAATATTCTAAGGCATAGGAACATGAAGCCTAACATGTAGGATACGCCCAAGGTAATAAAAAGGTTGAAGAAAATTTCCTAAGGCAGAGGAAACATTATGCATAAAGGTCAAAATACGCCCTAGGTAACAAGGTGAGTTAACAAAGTTTTAATATTTTCCAATGCATTTCCCAAGGAGAAATTAGAAAATACGCCTAGAGGAGGTGATGTTGAAATTTTCCAAGTGCAGGTGCAAGGTGAAATGCGCCCATGAGCAAGAAAGAAATTCTTTAGGAAAAAAGGGCGAAATTGCTAAGGCATGAAAATGAAAGTTGATGCATGGGGTGAAATGCGCCTGTTACCTATTTTTCACCACCAGCTCAAACAGGTAGAGTTGAATTGCAAATTCAGGCTAAAAGGTATACAAGATGTTTTAAAAATTTCTACTAAAGTATTCATATTATGCATTGCTTCATAACAATATATATTTCAATGATATTATACAAAAATCACTTCAAAATGATATCACAAGTTTGCATAATGTTGCTATTTTATTCATAATGTGCGAACCAGAATCCCACACAAGCCATGGGAGTAACTCATTATTTGATTTTTTATAATCAAGAAAAAGATGCATGAGTAAAAGAAAAATATACCACTGAGAATAATGAAAGCATAGGGTAGAAAGTGATTCTTCATTGCCTGGAATGACGAATCGTTGACAATTGAGGTTCTCAGTTGTGATGCCAGCTCCAGTTCTAGCTCCATTTCCATTTTTAGCTCCAGCTTCGCGTACCTGCAAGTTTGAGGGAAATGTTGTTAGAGAAATGTGGATCAAATCCTATCATATGCCTGCGCTACTAACATAAATATAAGATATAGTTGATCAGGCATCCATCAAATGATTACGAAAATTCAAACAACATATGGAGAAAAGAGGAAAAATTCAGCTTCTTTTATTTTGCCAACATGTTTGTTCACTGTGCAGGAACAGGTGCATTGTGTACGAGATCATCTTATCAGATATGTGGAGTAAAACAGGCTCCCACAAGGGTTGAGCCCGACATATCAAGAAGGACACACTCTTGTTGACGTGATTTTTATGACGACATCAACATAGAATAAAAATGCCCAACGGTCATTCTATTCTCTCTTGATCAAAGTATCCCGCATGCTAAGATTGCATGAAAGTTCATGCGTTCAACTCCAAGGTTCCTTTCATCGTGAATAGACTTAATTGGCTAATGTGAATATGTTGGGTATTCAAGGGGACTTACGTAGTTGTTCGATTATGTGAAGTAGTTAAGGCATGAATGATTTGGCAATATTGCTCTGACTCCTAAATTAACCAGGAAATACTAAATTTGAAGGGATAGGGATAGGGATGCTACCATTTACTCCTAAAGGGTGGAGGACGAGGATTGACTTAAACAATCTTCAAACCAAATTTTTCTTCGTCTCCCTTCGAACAACTCTAACAAAGTTGGTGCAATCTTCAAAGGATGGGAAAGGTGTTCAAATTATGACATGACATATACATACCATCACCACGATGCATATAGACATGTGAGCCACAATTGAAGTTAAGTGCCAATACTCCAATTGACCACACAAGGTGAACTTACCATCAGTGAGCCCGCTAGTGGTATGGATGAAAGAAGATATGCTCAAATCGCAACGCCACACTCCACAATTAACAACTACTTGCATAAAACAAAGTCTATTCTACTCTATCTACTTGAATTGGAAAGACGAACAAGCCTTGCTAGCTACTCACAATAGAAGATAGAACCACCAAAAAATGATAAATCTTTATATTATGAGAGTGTTCACAACAACTTCTTACAAAGTCCTCAATGGGAAAACTTCCTTTCCTCCTCAATCTAAGATAACTTCTAAGCTAAATGCTATATGCCTTCTAGTCTCTAGCTCAACTCTATCTCTGATTCAATTCTAGTTCTAATTTACAAATGAGGGGGGATGCCCCTTTTATAGTGAGTCCAATTAGTGGACGGTTCAGATCTGATTACAATAAAGGGCTTAGATTGAGCCATCCATGCCCTAATTAGGGTTTTTTCCCTAAAAACTGCCACTGAGAGGAGTGGGGCAATGAATGTGCCCTCTAGTCCTCATCAATACACCATACTCTATGATCAATGCACATCATCTCCTTCTAGAATGTCATCATCCAGAAGGGCATTTCCCTTCTCCTTTTCGCTAGCTGCAAATCTCATGAATTTGGCCAAGACTGCCTCAACTTCCTCATTGGAGATAGGAGGAATGTGATCTAGCTAAAACTCCAAAACCGCAACTGTTTGCCCATGCCGGGCACATGATTTCTTCCAGGCAGTAAGGGCATCCTGGGTGTTCTATATGATACTGGAGAACATGGCTGTGTTCTCGAAATCATCATGTGTGAAGGTCTTCACCTCAGAGAAGAATGGCACCAATCCGTCTTTCAATCCATCTACAGTTACCTCTTTAGTAGTCAACCTCTTGGAAAAGATTGCCTCCAACGTGTTGAGAATTCCATCTAAGATGTTCGTAATTGCTTTTCTAACCCTGACCGAATCTGCCTGTGATGCATCATAGAATCCCCGACCTGTGACTACTGAAGAATACCATGTAGCAAAGTCGTATCTATCCCCCTGCTAAATAACACCTCCCTCAACCAAAGTCTGTTGAGGTATGCTCATCAAAGCCCCTAAATGGAGAACAACTCTTGTCTGATAGATGTGAGCCTCACCCCAAGCATGGTTAACTGCTTCCACTCTAGCCATAATATCAGAAGCTTGCCCATAGGCATGTGCAAGATCTTCCATGAACTTTCTTGTTTCTGTACACACACTGGCAACCCACTTGTCTACCTGTTGTTCCATTCTCTTCAAATCTTCTAACCCACTGATTGACTCCTTGGAAAACTCAGCTGGAAGCTGAATTGTCAGATTTTCTTGCCCACAAGGATGAGACAAGTGCTGCATGTAGCCAATTAGTGTCTTGTGCTCTACCTTCAACCTTTTGTATTTTCCCTCAACATGGGACAATCTATCCTTGAGTGCCTGATAGGAATTATCGCACTCCTCTACCACTTGTGCTCAAGTAGGGCGGCCTAGTTCCATGGTTGTCACAACATAGTTCTCTAGAATAGCCTCATCCCTATCACATTCTACCTGAGGAACTACCATATGCAAGGTTCAGGATCCATCTTCATCTGTGGATATTTTGGAGAACTTGCTAGCCTTTTTCTTTGCTGGACGTGCGCTGATCCTCTGTAATAATTCCTCCATCTCGACTGCAGGATCGGTCTCATCTACAAGATCATGCCTCATCCTATCCCTTAGCCATTCTGGCACCTCCTATTGCATGTCAAATATAATAAAAGGTTGTTCTACCTCAGCCTCTACCTCATGAACCTCTCCTCTGCCATCATTCTGACGAGGCTCACTATCATCAATAGGCTTCGTGTCTCTCGAACTCTGGGAATCTTGATCTGAAGTAGCATCACCCTCGAGAGCCACCTCAATTTCTTGTTGAAATTGAGTATCAGGAGTTGTCCCCACATCTGTCTCTTCCTGATTTTCCTGCTGCTGATCCTCTTGGGGCATGTTGATGCTCTGACCCACTGATTCTCTACGAGGTGGCTAATTCTCTACTCGCACCGTCTGCTCTACATCCAATCTCTCCCTCTGATCAACAAACAATGAAACCTCCTATAAGCTTGGAGAGTGTGTCCGAGATGGCGTATGCATGGACTCCTCAACTACCACAGGCTCAAGTCGAACTAGCTCCTTTCCTCTAGGCTCTGGAGTTGGGTTACTCCTTCTCCTCTGATTAGTTGCCAGTAATCTGTTGTTTCCCATCAAATTGTAGGTAAGGGGAATTGACCTTCCTTTGAGTCGGCTGACGTGTCTCTCTACCCAACTCTGTGTAAATGTTAAGATGGGAATACAAAGTGTATCCAAGTCAGTGATCTCTGGCTTAGACCAATTTGGGAATGGGAGAGGTGTATCCCTTACTGTCTCGTAGTCAGCCTGTACTACATTTATATCTTCCTCAATCTGATCTGGCACTGGGATGATCTCACACTCTCTAACCATCACCAACGGTATCTGAGAGAACATCCTCTTTCTGACTTCAATCTCATCTACTGCACTAGCCCAAAAGTCTTCAATCTACACCTTGTGCCTAAACTCTTCTATCAATATCCACCTAATGTTTTTGTGGGGATCGTAGTAGTGTCTGCTGGTGTGATAGGAAAGGTGGAAGAATTGGAGCTCCGCTTTTTCCTCTCTTACTGCTTGTAGCGATGGGAAGATTTCATCTGAATTCCCCATGGTAATTGGGAATCCGAGTCCACCTTTCTTCTTCTTCTTTTGAATCTTATCATAGGAAATTAGTTGCCTAGATACTTCCAGCATCACTATCCTGTTTGTGGGATACCGAGGAAATCTATATGGATAGGAGGAAAATCCTTGCAGCCTTGTGTAGGTGAATTTTGGAAATTGGATAAACCAACATCTGAATTTCTCAATCATTTCTTGTGCCTCCCTTGATATTCTATGGTGGGTTCTCTGCTGCAGGGTCTTTGTGATATGCATTGTAAAGGCATCATTCACCCTCTTGTAATTAGTTGTGGTTGTCATATGCAACTGTGGACAAACTTCATATATTTTAAACTAATGGGAACCACATCCAATCGGTTCCTTGTAAGATATCCCCCTATATCTCATCATGCAAGCCAGCATGTAGACAAGGTAGGAGCCCATGTAAAATGTCTTCGTTCTCCTCACACCACGAAGCTGGTCATGTATGTTATCAATGATCATTAGTGCCCAATCCATGTAATCCTTTCCTTCCAACACCAAGTTGACAAAATAGAACATCCAAGGTTCAAAGATGAATGCTTGGGGGCAACCTCCAACTCTGCTCAACATCATAATGAGATCACCAAACTCCTATCTCAAGTCCTCTGAGACTATCTACTTGGGAAATTTTGTGCGAGTTGGCTTGGGTTTAATCATCTACCTAGTCTTTATCAAATCAGCAAATCGTTCTATGGTGGATGAGTACATCTTTCCAGCTCTCTCTTTCATCTTGTAGATCATCTTCTCATGAACTAGAATCCTGAATTCCTCTCTGATTGCTTTAGGTGTCAGGTTAGCCGACACCTTGCCATCTGGCAAAGTGACCATCCTCTATTCTGCATTGTAGTGGTAGGTGCATTCCATGATGAGTTTTGGACACCGGATAGCTGGCAGAAAGTTGGCAGCTGCATACAGTCCACTTCTGACAATACTGTGTGAAGTCACTGATGGGTGATGGCCTCCAATTCCTAATATCCTTCTTTTGAATGCTTCCATGTTGAATGAGCCCAAGTTTGTGTCAGCTAGCCTGTCGAGCTTTGGTGAAAATTTGGATTCTGGCAAGAATGACTTGCCCAATTTCTTGATCACAGCCTATCTGGACTTGGTGTGGTTGTTTCTGCCTGTAGCTCTTCTGCTTGATTCAACCATTCTACAAAAAGGAAAGAGAGTCATTAGAAAACAAGACTCTATAAAATAATATATCGCTTTTGAGGGTGCCAGCAGATTTTTAAATAAAAAGGCTGCAACACTTTGTCACTTTCAGCTACAAACCTCAACTACGCCTCTTTAATTTAACGTTTTTACAAGTTTCTTCTCTAGTTGCAGCAACGTAATGCCAAATACTTGGAAATGTTTGCTTGCATCAATTTACTTTCAACAAATTTGAAACCTCTCCCTTGAAGTTCGTACTTCTCTTTCTAACTTTGCACTTTCAGCAACTTCAAACTTTCTTCTCAAGTCCTATTTCAGCATTCAGCAACTTGAGACCCTTTGCAAATTCGTACCTTCTCAACAAATGTAGCAACTGGCAACTTGGGAATCCGTGCCTCTCAACAACTGCAGCCTCAGCAAGTTAAGTCGCACTTCCTTCAGCAACTTCAACTTTTACAAATTTGCACTTAGCAATCCCCAACTCTCTCACAATTTCGAACTCTTCAGCAACTGCAACCTCTTCAGAAATTCATACTTTCACTTAGCCAAGATTCTTGCATTCAACAACTGGTGAGAGGAATGAAGAGGATTTTAAAATCTTATAGCCTAGTCAAATTCTTGCAGAGGCTATACTTAGCAAATTTTCGAATTCATTTTCCCTCTCTTTTCTCCGTTGTAACACTTGTCATTTGAGGCATCTTCTAGAATTATGAATTCATCATCTCTGCACAGGCCTGCCTCGCCGCATTTGATTTCTTAAAATATTAAATTGTTCACTGCCTTGAACAATTTTGAAATGTTTGGCTAATTTATTTGATCTTGTCTTCACTTTGGCAAAATTATCTAGCTCAAAACTTCTAGCGAAGTGCCTCTTATTCATTTTGTTCATTTGCCTTGGAGTAATCTCTCAATTTTGCCTTAGGAATTTTAATTAAAACAGGCACTGGGAAAAATATCCATCGAAACAATGTGGATATGGTGTGGAGTAAGCTTGACTCACGTCCGAATTGCAAATATTTAATACCCAGAAGAGAAATTCTTCTAGAATCTATCGTTTCCATGTGTATCCAGAAGAAGGGGTTCTTTTAATTTTTTATTATTTAAAATTAATAAAAATGGCTAATGTTTATTTCTTCCCCTCCGGATTTCTTTCACTCCTGCAATTTCAAGCTCCTCTGCCTTGGCAAATTTTCCCTCTGAAGATTTTCATAACTCCGGAAATTAGCACCATCTTCATTCATACTCTTCATTTTTCCCTCTAGAAAATACCTTAGGAATTATTTGAAAATCTAACTTTCATCTCTAAAGGGTGCATATAGCATGTCCTTCTTCCATTTTATTCCTTAGGCAATCCCACGCCTAAGCCTTTTCTTAGCAATTTTCATGTTTAAGTCCCCACTCACTAGGCGCACTTCATATAATAAATTTCCACCTTCAAGCGCAATTCACATAGTAAAGAGGAAAAAATAAAAATAAATTGATAACCCTTGGTCTTTTTTTTTTTAAGCCCCCTTGGCATTATTTCCCTCTAGGCGCGTATGGTGACTCCTCACCTTCCTTGAGCTCATATGCTATAGGTAGCTTCCACCTTCAATGCATTTCATTCACCACTCCATGCTTTTATCTTTCACCTTCTACGTTTTACCTTTCATCCTTACCTTGGGCACACATGCCATGGAGAAGAGGAATTCCCACGCCTAAGACATGACTCTTCACCTCCTTCTGGCGCATATCACACACTAGACTTCCATTTTATCTTTGAGCGCATATATCACATGTGAAAAAATTTCCATGCGCAGGTGTCTTTTCATCTCCCTTAAGCGCATTTGCTAGTGTGAGGAGGAATTCCGTTTACTTTAAGTGACTGTTCAGCTCCCTTAAGTGCATTGAGGCCATGTAACTTCCAAGTTGGGGCACATTTTGCATGTGGTCAAGGAAAACCCACGCCTAGAGTGACATTTCACCTCCCTCTAGTGCATTTAGCATGTGCAACCTCCTTCCTTGAGCGCATTTGAGGAGGCCTTAGGAAATTTCGACATCCCTTGAATATTTTCATGTTTTGGGTGACCTTCCACCTTCCCTAGGCGCATTTGACCTTGGCAACTTCCATTATGGGTGCATTTCATTATGTGAGATGGAAAATCCATGCCCAAGCTTGACCTTTCACCTTCCTCAAGCGCATTTGGGGGGTATGAGGAGGAAAATCTCTTGCCTTAGAAGAATTTCTATGCCTTTTGAAGGCGCATTTCATCCTTGCTAAAGGAAATCTCATACTTTGAAATTTTTGTATTTTTCATTCCTCCTGGGCGCATATGAAGGTGTTTAATGCCAATTACCCCTTATAAGTTTCCAATGCCCTAGGCATTCTTAGCTTTCTATTTTTAGTAAAATTAGGGTTTCATTGAATTTCACGCTGCTTTGAACTGGTACTGGTGTGGTTGTGCCTCCATTTGGTGTTGCTATCCTGTTCACATCTTATCTGGCACAATACATGCTATTTTTAGCAAACCCTAGAATTGATCAATTTCCGTATCTCTGTTTGCTTTGAAATTTGCTCCCGTTGCTTTTGTTGTTGTGAGAAGCCTGTTCATACTTGCTTCTGGTGATGACGCGCTATTTTAAGCCACCTACTATTTATAGTAAGTTTCAAAGTTGCCTGCTTCAATAGCTTTGCTTGACCTGAAACTTGCTATGCCTGATCATGATAAATTGAGTGCTCCGTTCATACCAACCTCTGGTGCAGATCTGCTATTTATAGCCGTATCTTGACTTACTAAAAATAGTAAGTCCTCCGATTTTGCTCAAAATTTGCCAGTAGGTAGCCCGAAGGATGCTGATCATGGTGGCGTGCTTCGTTTTGATATCTTTGCATTTCATCCCCTATAAAAGTGGAAACCCTAATTTGACATGCATGCGCTCCCGGCTGCCCTTGGTTGCTTTGATTTCTACTACTTGTCGTTCTGCTCATTGGAATGAAGCACTAGGTGGTTGTTGGACTGAAGCTGCTACTTATAGTAAGTGTCCAGAAAGTGGTCCATCGGATGTCGGTCGAGTTTGCATGTCACAGTGCTCATGGGATCTCAAAAAACCCAAAAAACTGGTCAATGTTCTAGCACTGGCTAAAAATAGTAAGTCCTTGAAAAATGACTCATTCTGCTTGTATGTCACATCATTGCGAAGCTCTTGCAAAACCCAGATGGAATATCCAGACATGCATTGAAAATTCCTGCATGCAAACCCTAAAAATAGCCTCGGAAGGTTGAACTCTGAAAGTAACCATCTCGGCTTGCATGCTACACCATCGCGAAGGTTTTGGAAAACCCAGATCAATCCTCCTATCATTCATCAAAGAATTGCTTGTCTAAACCCTGAAAATAGCCCCCAAAGGCTAAACTGTTAAAAATAGCCAGTTGTCTGAATCCGTTCAAATTTTGCGTGTAGGCACTCTGAAGCTGCCTGATTGTGCTGAAGTCATTAGAATCTCGAAATCCTGAGGAACAAGCCTCAAATTAGGTACTTACTAAAAATAGTAAGTGGTCGGATTTCAGTAGATTTTTAGGGGGATTCTACTTTGAGCTTTTTGAATGTGTTGTTGCACTTAGATTTCACCTGAGTAACTCAAACTTGACCTCGAATGGGTCTAAAGGATAGCAACCCTAAATTTGTCAATTACTTCAACTGAGGTCAAACGGGACATCCCCGAAAGGACAAAAGACCAGAGACAGAGAGAACCAAAGCCAAAAGACCAGAATCGAGTAAAAATTAGGGGGTCCCCATCTTGGATGGGGTGATGTGTGAAAAGGTCACAACATCTGGTGACTCCACGGGAAAGTGTTGAAAAACACTTTAAGATTAACCTTGGCCCAAGCCCTCTAACCATCACACAGAAAGATATTTATTCAAAAGGGGAAAAGAATCCGATATTGGATCAAAACACCTTCATCTGAGATCCTTTGAACCTATGTGTTCATCCCACTTCTAAGCCAACTTGACTTCCAAGATCATCTATTGCAAGTTATATAAGTGTGTTCACTTCAAAAGCATCCTAGGCATTGCCTCGCTGCCAGTCAGGCGTCCATAGCCCTGACAAGGTTGTTGCTACAATTCACACAAATATTGCTCCACTGCCAGCCGGGCATCCATAACCCCGGTGGAGTTATTCATATATTCCCAAACCAATGTTTTAAGTATGATATTTCCTTTTATTTATTTATTTTCCTTTGATATTTCTCTTTCAACATATTTTCCTTTCTCTCGATTTTCTGTCAATTCCATAATTGGTTGGCAAGCAGTGAAGCTACTGATGGGTTTGAGAATTGCAGTGGCACTGAAGCAAGATGTAAGATTTTCACCTGCCATAACCTCCCCCAAGGAATCAAAATGACTCAAAGTATTTTGCTGAACAGGTAGGATATTATGATCTTAGATTCGTGTGTTAAGACACAATAACTGATTAACCTCCCGAGTCGAGTTCGTACGAGACCAGATGATGATAAGAGGAAAACAACCTTGGTGTTATATCATTCATAATAATCCCATGGAAGTAAACCAGACTGTGTAGAAATATCATCACCCCCATACGTAACAGGAGAACCCCAAAATTCATGTCCATTCCAAACCCAAACCAAAACCACTTGAGTGGAGAACTCAAGGGAAGAAGCACCAAAACTAAAACCCAAAGGGAAACAAACCAAAACCAAAACCAAAAGGGAAAGCGGGAAACAAAACAACCTAATCTAACTATGTACAAAATAGGTCCTAGGAGGGAACCTACATTTGGAAATAATGCTTGAGGAACCACCCATTGACTGGCAATGGGATATCCTCTCCTGTTAATGCCTTCAATCTGAATGCATTATCTCCTAGGATCTCAGAAATCTGATATGGGCCCAACCATAATTTATCGAACTCGTCGTGATCACCTCTTCTTTCATGGGCCTTATCCCAACATAAAAATAAATCTAAAATCCTGAAGGCCTTGATCCTGGCCTACTTGTTGAACCATCTTTTCATGACTCCTTGATGTTTGGCCAAATTTTCCAATGCTTCATCTCTTTTCTCCTCCAAGTGCACCAATTATGACAACCTGACTTGAATTCTATCTTCTCCTTCCAGATACTCCTAAATGAACTGAAGAGTAGGGATCCTCAGCTGAACTAGGAAGACTGGGTCTTGCCCATATACCAAGTGATAAGGGGATGTTCCCAAAGAACCCTTTTTTCTAGTCCTGTTTTCCCATAAGGCGAACCTCAGCTATGTGTGCCAGTCTTTGGGGTTCTTATCCAACAGTTTCTTGATAGCATTCAGAAAATTCTTATTTGTGGACTCTGCAAGTCCATTCCCCTACGGGTAGTAGTTAGATGAGAACTTCAAAGCAATCCCATATTCAAACGCATAGTTTGAAAACTTCAAAGATGAAAAGGCAAGGCCATAGTCGCACACCAAAGCTTGTGGACACCCAAATCTTGCAATAATATTCTCTTCGAGGAACTTAATGACTACATCTGTTGTGCAAAGCTTGAGAGCTTGAGCTTCTGTCCATTTGGTGCAATAATCTGTGCTGTCAGTATGTATTTGTGTTGTGCCGAGGAAGGTGGATTAATCATTCCAATGAAATCAAATCCCCATTTTGCAAATGGCCTGACTTCAATCACTGGCTGTAAGGGCATTGCTGGATTCTTCTCTCTATATGCAGCTATTTAGCAAATGTGGCAAGTCTTTACATGCTCGTAAGTATCTCTAAAAAGCGTAGGCCAATAATATCCTGCTCTTGAAATCTGGTGTGCTGTGGCCAAACCACCTCCGTGACTTGTTCCAAATTTCTCATGGAAGTGTTCCATTAGCTGTCTAGCCTCTCTTTTTCCTACACATCTCAAATAAATCCCTTTGTGATTCCTTCTATAAAGTACTAATCCTTGTAGCATAAATCTCTGGCTCTTCATTCTTAAAGCTCTTCTCTACACCGAATTGAAATGTGAGGGACATTTGTGATTCAACAGATAATAGACAATGTCGTCGTACCATTCCCCGGGGGACACTTCTTGCAACACATAAGTTTGTTGTATTAATCCAGGTCCTGCCATTGCAATTGTTTGTGCTAAGGCTTTCCCTCGGACTAACTTCATTGGCTGTATCTCTATGTCATATTCTTGCAAGTTGGCGACCCACTTGCCTCTTCTTTCTCCTAATTCATTTTGCATCAGCAGTGTTTTTACTGTGGCATCGGGAACTATAGAATGGACTTTGCTCCTTAGGATGTAGTGCTTAAATTTCTTAGCTGCCTTCACCAGGGCATAAGATTGCTTTTCCACGTTGGCATACCTTAATTTTGCTTCCTTCAATAGTGCACTCATAAAGGCAATTGGATGCTCATCCTTTTCCTCTGTCCTCTGGGTCAATACTGCCGCGCAGGTGTGTTCTGAAGCAAAAGAGTACAGGTAAAATGGCTTTGAATAATCCGGGCTAACCAGCACCGGAGCATCCACTATTGCTTGTTTAATTTCCTCGAACGCCTTCTTTGTTTGAGGAGTCCACTCTATTTTTGCATCCTTCTTCAGCATCTCATTCAATGGTCTGACAATCTCAGCAAACCCAGTTATAAACTTTCTCACAAAATTAATCTTTCCAAAGAAAGACCTTAATTCTTTCTGATTTCCTGGCATGCCAATTCTTGAAATTGCCTCAATGCGGTCTGGGTCGATTGATATGCCTTGTTCTAAAAGGACATGTCCCAACAATTTCCCTTCGGTGACTCCGAACACACATTTCTTTGAATTGAGAGAAATGCCAAATCTTCTGCATCTTTGGAAGATCTTCTTCAAGTCTTCAACATGATCTTCCCTCTTTTTGGAGAACACTGTAAGGTCGTCCATGTATATAATAATGCATTTCCCAACTAAGTCTCTCAAAGCGATGTTCATAGCTCGTTGGAATGTGGCCCCGGCGTTGATTAAGTCGAAAGGCATTCTCCTGTAAGTGAACGTTCCCCACTTGGTGGTGAAAGCCGTTTTTAATCTATCTGCTTCTTCAACCATCACCTGGTTGTATCCTGAATAACCGTCCAAGAAGGACATAATTTGGGAAACATTCACAATTTGCAACACCTCATCTAGTGAGGGCAAGGGATAATTATCTTTCTCAGATGCTCTGTTTAAATTGTGAAAGTCAACACATAACCTTATCTCTCCATTCTTTTTCTTGACGGGTACCAAATTGGCGACCCACGTTGAGTGCCTTATTGGGAAAATGATTCTAGCTGAAAGGAGCTTCCTTACCTCCTGATATATCAATGGTTTTAGCAGCGGGTTCACCGACCTCTGCCTTTGTCTGAATGGTTTATTTCCTAGCTTTAGCGGGATTGTGTGCATGATCAAGGTGGTGTCATATGTCTTTAAGTCCTCGTAGCCCCAGGCTACCACATCGAAGAACTCTCTCAAACGCTTGCACTATCCCTTCTCTTTCTTCTGGGGTACAAACCTTACCCACAAATACATTCTTGACTTGCTCTCCTGTTCCCAAGTTAATTGTTTTGTATTCATTTCCTTGAGTACCCTGATTTCTACTCAGTTTATCAGGGTCAAAGAGTCTTTCCAACTCAACCATTCCTTTAGGAATGACATTTGTCCTCAAATTTAAGATCCCTTCAGCATCAAATTCTGCTTCCTTGGTTTCTTCTTCATCTATAATCTATGCTTCAAATACCCCCGAGTTTGTCAAGAATTCCAAAATCTGCTTATCATCATCAAATACCTAGAAATTCTTTATATTATCCAGAATTGAAGGTGTAGAGATTAACTCTACCATGAACTTCTTTAGACCCTCCAACTCTAGTGGCTCTAGTGAACTAGCCACCTGTGCGAGGGAATTTTCTACTGGATTTTTAGCTCTGTACACCTGCTTGATGTTGAAAGCATCAAAGCTTTCGATCAAGTCCCATACTCTGTTCCGGTAACGGCCCAACCTTTTGTCATGACAGGCATACTATTTTCTTACCTGGTGGACCAATATGTTTGAATCCCCAATGGCATGCACAATCTTGGCACCTTTATCTATTGCTAGGATCAACCCATGAATCAAGGATTCATATTCAGTAACATTGTTGGTGCAAGGGAACTGGAGCCTGCAAGCACCTAGATATGCTTCTCCTTTGGGGCTGACAAGTTCAAACCCTGCTCCATTCCCTTTGTTAGACTTTGACCCATCAAATCTCAGAGTCCATACTTGATCTTCTATATGATTGCTATAGGTCATAGGATCATTCCTTTCTACTATGGGCTCAATCTTCTCACTTTCTATCCATTCCTTCATCAGGGAGTCCTTTTCTTCATTTACCCTTTCTAATTCTTCTACCAAAGAGGCCTATGGAACTCTCTTTGAAACTTCTTCAATGACCATTTTGCACATGGCACATGTAAATTCCAAATGGAATGCCTCATGGATCCTACACCAATTAGGCATTAACATATTGCTGATGGAAACATCCTTCACTGACTCTATTCTTTGCTTGACATTCTTCAGCACAAAATTCCTAAAATTTTCAAACATCCCCTCACCATCGCTTGAGTCATGTTCAATCAATACTTCAGTGGAGGAGGGCGTGCTCTCTAAAGGTTTTTCCTCAATCACACACTGTAGCATGAGGACCTCTTGCTTGACTGGCTTGTAAGATCCTAGATCAGTTTTTGTAAACAAGACTTCATTATTATCACCATATTCGGTGATCATCAACCTAAGTCATGGTGTGCTCTCTACTCTTATCTGGTTAGGGATTCCTCTCCAAGGCAACCACATATGAGAAAAGTTAGTGGCGATATACCCATTCAACTTTCGACACTAGTCTCTGCTAAGCAGCATGCCATACCCATCTGGTATATGTACCATGGAGATATCAATATGGCTTTGGATTCTAGGATCCGCGGCTAGCTGCATGTGAATGTCATTTAGTTCTCCAACAACAGGAACTTCTATTTTGTCCAGCTGGGTTACTTTCTTGTTGGTGCAAAGTGGGATTAGACCTAGCCTTTCACATACCTTTAAAGGCATGACGGTGCTTGAAGCTCCGGAATCAATCAAACAGTTGTGTAGCATTTTTTTGAATATTCTGGTTGAAACTAAGAATGGGGCTGGTTCATCCTTTCCCTGATAAAACACTACTGGTTTTCTCCTTTCTTCTGCTACATCACTTCGCTTTTCATCTCTCTCGTCCGGCTGAACTTGTCTGTTTTGAGTCTCATTTTGCTTTATCCTTGTGGTCTCATCAGGCTGAAAACCTCTCTCAGCCTTGGCTTTTTCATGAGTGCCTGAAGAGTTTAGAACCATGCCCTCAAAGTTTTGGGGTTGTTGTTGTGCCTCCCACGAATTATAGGATGTTTGGGGCACATTCTACTCTACGCTTGTGTTATGTGTACGCCGGGGTTGTATGAGAATCTAGGGATTTCTTGGCACATTGGGTGCCTCTTGCGATGTATTCCTCGCGGAAGGGTTTTCAGTCAATGCCCCTAGAAGAGTTTCTCTTACCTCTTGAACCTTCATTAACTCATAAAGTGGTAGACTTACTTTCATCTTCTTGAACTCCTCCAACACATAAGAGCTCAACTTCTTTATGTCTTCTCTAAGAGAATTCTCCTTCTGTCCTTGGACTAACTGGTAAACTAGTTGTTGAGGCATCTATGGTCCATTTGATCTTGCTTGTGTGGGACCCTATTGTCTATACTCCAGAGAGTCTTTCAGTGCAACCGACACGTTACTCGCATTGGGATGCGGTAGTGTAGAAAATTTGTTCGGTGGCGTTGATGAGGTCAACGGCTCGTGTCAGGGATAAATTCTTTGATACACTTTAGGAGGCCCACTTCCAGTTGTCTGGAGGGCTTGCACTTGTCTAACTCCTTCCCCCAGGACACTGTTGTTAAGAGGCGGGAAACTATAGCTATCTCTGCTTAGAGGTTCATCTGGTGATGCATATGTAGCATGGGCCTCTGAAGGTGTTTGAGTCTCTGGCGTACCCATGAGACCATTCGCTGAAGCTGGCGGAAACTTCTGATTAACCGATGGTGGCGTATAACTTTAGATATCAGGCGGGAACTTGAAATCTTCTAAGATCAAGGCCTAATCATATCAGGGCGATGGGACTATTTCGTACCCCATAGTTGGAGGATTCTTTGTAGGTTCTATATTCTTAACTTCTCCTCTAAAAATGTTAGCGGCAACTTGAAACTCATGGAATTGTAGCTCGAAGTGCTGACTAGTATTGTGTAATCTACACCATCCCGACAAGGTGGCTTCTGCCAAATATACTCTGTCTGCCGGTCGGTTCTCAGGAGGCAGCGGGTTATCTAGTGGTGTAGGGACACCTCCATTGTTGGGCCCCATATTCCAAGATCTCTTCTGGAATCCCTAATTATTATTTCTATACCCATTATTGTTCTCATGACTGTATCCTTGATGGGTATCTTGATGGTGATTCAGAGGATTATTGTGATATCTTCGATTAGCACCTTGATGTGCTTGATTATTCTGTTGCATGGATTGTATCTAATTGTTCTGATTTTTGAGGTATGTCACCTCAGTTGACAGCCTTTTCACTTGTTCCACCAAATCTTTGATTTCATCTTTTTCCTCTTGAGTCTGTGTCAGTGGTACTATGTTCTGCAGGTAAACAGGCTGTGCTACCAGCAATTGAGATGAAGGTACTCCAGGGTGGGGAACCAACTGATTTGATGGGGCAGTCATCTGGTAAGCTGGTTGTGGAACTGGATTTAACGCTGGAACTTGCTGATTCCAGGTTTGCATTTGACTACTCGTAGTACTTAAGCCAGTGTATAGTGAGGGACTAGTTGTATTTTGTCCCATGTTTTGACTTACTTCAATTGCCTTAGTGTAAGCTAAGTTCATATTGGCTGGAGCAGGGTGAGCTTCTCTCACAAACATTGCATTAATGGATCCAGCGCTACATAGTAGTTTTCTCTAGCATCTGTGATAGTGTAAGGAGTTCGCAATCTTGTGAGAGCCTTCTGGAATCTATTGTTAAACACATGAATAGGCTCTTTCTCTTGTCTCCTTACTTCCACAAATTGTCTGAACAATTCTGTGGGAGTGATGGGGATACCAAACTTCCCGATGAAGGCCGTCTTCATCTGCTCCCATGTTCTGATTGAACCGACTGGTAAATGTATGAACCAATAATGGGCCTCTTCCCCCAAAGAATAGGGGAACAACCTACAAGCTACATCAGCATATGCAATCTATTTATTGCATAGGTGGTCGTCAAACATTTTAATGTGATCCTCAGTAGTGCGGTTTATGTCATGGATGTGGAACTTGGAGCAAAAACTCTCCGAATTCTTTGGCATGTCGTGATAGTCGACAAACTCTAGCGGGGATGGGTTGGTGACCAACCAAGTAGCACCATTTCCAACTGGCTAGGCCATTGCTTTCCTTCATTGGTATATAGTTGTTGGAGTTGTTTGTTGCACAACTATTGGTGTAACTTGAACTGGTTGCTACTGAATTGCTATTGTTGTGGTATCTTGTGCTGGTCCCTGTTCGACGAATCTTGAAATGCTAGGCGGAGTTATGAATAAACTAGAAACCTCTTCGCCACTTACTACTTGCTCACTTGATTGGGCTTCTTCACTTGATATAACCTCTTCACTCGAGGGAGCCTCTCTGTCTGATCGAGTACTTCTCTTCTTCCTCGTTTTGGTAGGTAGCTCAACAAGTTCCCTGGATGAACTAGGTGCAGACCTCAAAATTCTTTTCAACTTATCTGGCGAGAATGAATTGATGTGATCCAGGATGAAACTGCTTTTTTACTGCTGACATATGGGAGTGAGTGGCTACCTTTGATTTAATAAGTCTCTTTCAATAGCAACTTGGATCTTGATAGCTTTCTCTTCTTCTTCTTTCAATACGAAGCTTGTTCTCATGTACTCAGCTGCACTCCTCTTTGTTCTCCACGCGAGATTGTTCAATCCTAAAAGAATATCTTCTTGATCGTCGTTGAATCCCAATTTTGGTTGCAACATCGGAAATATCTCTCTATGAGGTAGCACCATCTTGGTACATTATACTTTTATAATTCCCTTTTGCTTCACTATAAAAATGGCCCTCCTTCTAGCGCCAATTCTGTTGACATGCTTCTTATGATGACATCAACACAGAATAAAAATGCCCAACGGTCATTCTATTCTCTCTTGATCAAAGTATCCCTCATGCTAAGATTGCATGAAAGTTCATGCGTTCAACTCCAAGGTTCCTTTTATCGTGAATAGACTCAGTTGGCTAATGTGAATATGTTGGGTATTCAAGGGAACTTATGTAGTTGTTTGGTTATGTGAAGCAGTTAAGGCATGAATGATTTGGCAATATTGCTCTGACTCCTAAATTAACCGAGAAATACTGAATTTGAAGGGATATGGATAGAGATGCTACCATTTACTCCTAAAGGGTGGATGACAAGGATCAACTTAAACAATCTTCAAACCAAATTTTGCTTCATCTCCCTTCGAACAACTTTGACAAAGTTGGTGCAATCTTCAAAGGATGGGAAAGGTGTTCAAATTATGACACGACATATACCTACCATCACCACGATGCATATGGACATGTGAGCCACAATCGAAGTTAAGTGCTAATACTCCAGTTGACCACACAAGGCGAACTTACCATCAGCAAGCCCGCTAGTGGTATGGATGAAAGAAGATATGCTCAAATCGCAACGCCACACTCCACAATTAACAACTACTTGCATAAAAAAAAGTCTATTCTACTCTATCTACTTAAATTAGAAAGATGAACAAGCCTTGCTAGCTACTCACAATAGAAGATAGAACAACCAAACATTGATAAATCTTTATATTATGAGAGTGTTCACAACAACTTCTTACAAAGTCCTCAATGGGAAAAATTCCTTTCCTCCTCAATCTAAGCTAACTTCTAAGCTAAATGCTATATGCCTTCTAGTCTCTAGCTCAACTCTATCTCTGATTCAATTCTAGTTCTAATTTACAAATGAGGGGGGATGCCCCTTTTATAGTGAGTCCAATTAGTGGACGGTTCAAATCTGATTACAATAAAGGGCTCAGATTGAGCCACCCATGCCCTAATTAGGGTTTTTTCCTTAAAAACCACCACTGAGAGGAGTGGGGAAATGAATGCGCCCTCCACTCCTCATCAATGCACCATACTCTGTGATCAATGCACGTTGTCTCCTTCCAGAAGGTCATCGTCCAAAAGGGCATTTCCCTTCTCCTTTTAGCTAGCTAGAAATCCGATGAATCTGGCCAAGACTGCCTCAACTTCCTCATCGGAGATAGGAGGAATGTGATCTAGCTAAAACTCCAAAACCGCAATTGTTTGCCCATGTCGGGCACATGATTTCTTCCAGGCAGCAAGGGCGTCCTGGGTGTTCCATATGATACTGAAGAATGTGGTTGTGTTCTCAAAATCATCCTATGTGAAGGTCTTCACCTCATAGAAGAAGGCGCCAATCTGTCTTTCAATCCATCTATAGTTACCTCTTCAGCAATCAACCTCTTGGCAAAGATTGTCTCCAACGTGTTGAGAATTCCATCTAAGATGTTTGTCATGGCTTTTCTAACCCTGACCGAATTTTCCTGTGATGCATCATAGAATCCCCAGCCTGTGACTACTGAAGAATACCATCTAGCGAAGTCGTATCTATCCCACTGCTGAATAACACCTCCCTCAACCAAATTCTATTGAGGTATGCTCATTAAAGCCCCTAAATGGAGAACAACTCTCATCTGATAGATGCGAGCCTCACCCCAAGCATGGTTAACTGTTTCCACTGTAGGCATAATATTGAAAGCTTTCCCATAGGCATGTGCAAGATCTTCCATGAACTTTCTTGTTTCTGTACGCACACTGGCAACCCACTTGTCTGCCTGCTGTGCCATTCTCTTCAAATCTTCTAACCCACTGATTGAATCCCTAAAAAACTCAGCTGGAAGCTCAATTTCTGGATTTTCTTTCCCACAAGGATGGAACAACTGCTGCACCAAGCCAATCAGTGTCTTTTACTCTACCTTCAACCTTTTGTATTTGCCCTCAACATGGGACAATCTATCCTTGAGTGCCCAATAGCAATTATCGCACTCCTCTACCACTTGTGCTCCAGTAGGGTGGCCTAGGTCCATGGTTGTCACAACATAGTTCTCAGGAATGGCCTCATCCCTATCACATTCTACCCGAGGAACTGCCATATGCAAGGTTTGGGATCCATCTTCATCTATGGATATTTTGGAGAACTTCCTAGCCTTTTTCTTTGCTGGAGGTGCACTGATCCTCTGTAATAATTCCTCCATCTCAGCTGCAGGATCAGTCTCATCTATAGGATCACACCTCATCCTATCCCTTAGCCATTCTGGCAAGTCCTGCTGCATGTTAGATATAATAAAAGATTGTTCTACCTCAGCCTCTACCTCATGAACCTCTCCTCTTCCATCGTTCTGATGAGGCTCACCGTCATCTATAGGCTCCGTGTCTCTTGAGATTTGGGCATCCTAATCTAAAGTAGCATCACCCTCGAGAGCCACCTCAATTTCCTGCTGAAATTGATTATCAGTAGCCATCCCCTCATCTATCTCTTACTGATTTTCCTACTGTTGATCCTCTTGCGGCATGTTGATGCTCTAACCCACTAATTCTCCACTCGCACCATCTGCTCTACATCCAATCTCTCCCTCTGATCAACAAAACATGACACCTCATGTAAGCTTGGAGAGTGTGTCCGAGATGGCATATGCATGGACTCCTCAACTACCACAGGCTCAGGTCGAACTGGTTCCTTTCCTCTAGGCTCTCGAGTTGGGTTACTCCGTCTCCTCTGATTAGTTGCTAGTAATCTGTTGTCTCCCATCAAATTGTAGGTAAGGAAAATTGACCTTCCCTTGAGTTGGCTGACGTGCCTCTCTACCCAGCTCCGTGTAAATGTCAAGACAGGGATACAAAGTGTATCCAAGTCAGTGATCTCTAGCTCAAACCAATCTAGGAGTGGTAGAGGCGTATCTCTTACTGTCTTGTAGTCAGCCTGTACTACGTTTATATCTTCCTCAATATGATCTAGCACTGGGATGATCTCACACTCTTTGACCATCACCAACGGTATCCAAGAGAATATCCTCTTTCTAACTTCGATCTCATCTACTGCACTAGCCCAAAAGTCTTCGATCTGCACCTTGTGCCTGAACTCTTTTGTCAATATCCACCTGATGTTTCTGTGGGGATTGTAGTAGTGTCTGCTGGTGTGATAGGAAAGGTGGAAGAATTGGAGCTCTGCTTCTGCCTCTCTTGCTGCCTGCAGCGATGGGAAAATTTCATCTGAATTCCCCATGGTAATTGGGAATCCGAGTCCACCTTTTTTCTTCTTCTTCTTCTGAATCTTATCATAGGCAATCAATTGCCTAGATATTTCCAACATCACTATCCTATTTGTGGGATACTGAGACAATCTGTATGGATAGAAGGAAAATCCTTGCAGCCTTATGTAGGTGAATTTTGGAAATTGGATAAACCAACATCCGAATTTCTCAATCATTTCTTGTGCCTCCCTTGATATTCTGTGGTGGGTTCTTTGCTGCAGGGTCCTTATGATATGCATTGTAAAGGCGTTATTGACCCTCTTGTAATTAGTTGTGCTTGTTAGATGCAAGTGTGGACAAACTTCATATATTTTAAACTGATGGGAACCGCATCCAATTGGTTCCTTGTAAGATATCCCCCTATATCTCGTCATGCAAGACAGCATGTAGACAAGGTAGGATCCCATGTAAAATGTCTTCGTTCTCCTCATGCCACGAAGCTGCTCATGTATGTTATCACTGATCATTAGTGCCCAATCCACGTAATCCTTTCCTTCCAACACCAAGTTGACAAAATAGAACATCCAAGGTTCAAAGATGAATGCTTGGGGGCAACCTCCAACTCTGCTCAGCATCATAATGAGATCACCAAACTCCTGTCTCAATTCCTCTGAGACTATCTGCTTGGAAAATTTTGTGTGATTTGGCTTGGGTTTAATCATCCACCTAGTGTTTATCAAATTAGCACACCGGTCTATGGTGGATGAGTACATCTTTCCAGTTCTCTCTTTCATCTTGTAGATCATCTTCTCATGAACTGGAATCCCGAATACCTCTCTAATTGCTTCAGGTGTTAGGTTAGCCAGCACCTTGCCATCTGGTGAAGTCACCGTGCTCTGTTCTGCATTGTAGTGGTAGGCTTGTTCCATGATGAGTTCTAGACACCGGATAGCTGGTGGAAAGTTGGCAGCTGCATACAATCCACTTCTGATAATACTATGCGAAGTCATTGATGGGTGATGGCCTCCGGTTCCCAATATCCTTCTTCTGAATGCTTCCATGTTGAACGAGTCCAAGTTCGTGTCAACTAGCCTACCAAGCTTTGATGAAAATTTGGATTCTGGCAAGAATGACTTGCCCAATTTCTTGATCACAGCTTGTCTGGACTCGGTGTGGTTGTTTCTGCCTTCAGCTCTTCTGCTTGATTTGGCCATTCTGCAAAAAGGCAAGAGAGTCATTAGAAAACAAGACTCTATAAAATAATATATCACTTTTGAGGGTGCCAGCAGATTTTTAAATAAAAAGGCTGCAACACTTTGTCACTTTCAGTTGCAAACCTCAACTACGCCTATTTACTTTAACGTTTTTAGAAGTTTCTTCTTTGGTTGCAGCAACGCAATGCCAAATACTTGGAAATGTTTGCTTGCAGAAATTTACTTTCAACAAATTTGAAACCTCTCCCTTGAAGTTCGTACTTCTCTTTCTAACTTTGCACTTTCAGCAACTTCAAACTTTCTTCTCAAGTCGTACTTCAACATTCAACAACTTGAGACCTTTTGCAAATTCATGCCTTCTCAGCAAATGTAGCAACTGGCAACTTGGGAATCCGTGCCTCTCAGCAACTACAACCTTAGCAAGTTAAGTTTCACTTCCTTTAGCAACTTCAACTTTTACAAATTTGCACTTAGCAATCCCCAGCTCTCTCACAATTTCGAACTCTTTAGCAACTGCAACCTCTTCAGAAATTCGTACTTTCACTTAGCCAATATTTTTGCCTTTAGCAACTAGTGAGAGGAATGAAGAGGATTTTAAAATCTTATAGCCTGGTCGAATTCCTGCATAGGCTATACTTAGCAAATTTTTTAATTCATTTTCCCTCTCTTTTCTCCGTTGTAACACTTGTCATCTGAGGCATCTTCTAGAATTATGAATTCATCATCTCTGCACAGGCCTACCTCGCTGCATTTTATTTCTTAAAATATCAAATTGTTCACTTCCTTGAACAATTTCAAAATGTTTCGCTAAGTTATTTGTTCTTGTCTTCGCTTTGGAAAAATTATCTAGCTCAAAACTTCTAGCAAAGTGCCTCTTATTCATTTTGTTCGTTTGCCTTGGAGAAATCTCTCAATTTTGCCTTAGGAATTTTAATTAAAACAGGCACTGGGCAAAATATCCATCGAAACGATGTGGATATGGCATGGAGTAAGCTTGACTCACTTCCGAATTGCGTCTGTTTAATACCCAGAAGAGAAATTCTTCCAGAATCTATCGTTCCCATGTGTATTCGGACGAAGGGGTTCTTTTAATTTTTTATTATTTAAAAATAATGAAAATGGCTAATGTTTATTTCTTCCCCTCCAGATTTCTTTCACTCCTGCAATTTCAAGCTCCTTTACCTTGGCAAATTTTCTTGATTTTCCCTGAAGAATTTTCCCTCTGAAGATTTTCATAACTCTAGAAATTAGCACCATCTTCATTCATACTCTTCATTTTCCCCTCTAGAAAATACCTTAGGAATTATTTGAAAATCTAAATTTCATCTCTAAAGGGCGCATATAGCATGTCCTTCTTCCATTTTATTCCTTAGGCAATCCCACGCCTAAGCCTTTTCTTAGCAATTTTCACTTTTAAGTCCCCACTCACTAGGCGCACTTCATATAATAAATTTCCACCTTCAAGCGCAATTCACATAGTAAAGAGGAAAAAATAAAAACAAATGAATAACCCTTGGTCTTTTTTTTTTTACGCCCCCTTGGCATTATTTCCCTCTAGGTGCATATGGTGACTCCTCACCTTCCTTGAGTGCATATGCTATAGGTAGCTTCCACCTTCAACGCATTTCATTCACCACTCCATGCTTTTATCTTTCACCTTCTACATTTTACCTTTCATCCTTACCTTGGGCACACATGCCATGGAGAAGAGGAATTCCCATGCCTAAGACATGACTCTTCACCTCCTTCTGGCGCATATCACACACTAGACTTCCATTTTATCTTTGAGCGCATATATCACATGTGAAAAACTTTCCATGCGTAGGTGTCTTTTCATCTCCCTTAAGCGCATTTGCTAGTGTGTGGAGGAATTCCGTTTACTTTAAGTGACTATTCAGCTCCCTTAAGCGCATTGAGGCCATGTAACTTCCAAGTTGCGGCGCATTTTGCATGTGGTCAAGGAAAACCCACGCCCAGAGTGACTTTTCACCTCCCTCTAGTGCATTTAGCATGTGCAACCTCCTTCCTTGAGCGCATTTGAGGAGGCCTTAGGAAATTTCGACATCCCTTGAATATTTTCATGTTTTGGGTGACCTTCCACCTTCCCTAGGCGCATTTGACCTTGGAAACTTCCATTATGGGAGCATTTCACTATGTGAGATGGAAAATCCATGCCCAAGCTTGACCTTTCACCTTCCTCAAGCGCATTTGGGGGGTATGAGGAGGAAAATCTCTTGCCTTAGAAGAATTTCTATGCCTTTTGAAGGCGCATTTCATCCTTGCTCAAGGAAATCTCATACTTTGAATTTTTTGTATTTTTCATTCCTCCTGGGCGCATATGAAGGTGTTTAATGCCAGTTATCCCTTATAAGTTTCCAACGCCCTAGGCATTCTTAGCTTTCTATTTTTAGTAAAATTAGGGTTTCATTGCATTTCACACTGCTTTGAACTGGTACTGGCATGGTTGTGCCTCCATTAGGTGTTGCCATCCTGTTCACATCTTATCTAGCACAATATATGCTATGTTTAGCCAATTGCTATTTTTAGCAAACCCTAGAATTGATCAATTTCCGTATCTCTGTTTACTTTGAAATTTACTCCAGTTGCTTTTGTTGTTGTGAGAAGCCTGTTCATACTTGCTTCTGGTGATGACGCGCTATTTGAAGCCACCTGCTATTTATAGTAAGTTTCAAAGTTGCCTGCTTCAGTAGCTCCGCTTGACCTGAAACTTGCTATGCCTGATCATGATAACTTGAGTGCTCCGTTCATACCAACCTTTGGTGCAGATCTGTTATTTATAGCCGTGTCTTGACTTACTAAAAATAGTAAGTCCTCCGATTTTGCTCAAAATTTGCCAGTAGGTAGCCTGAAGGATGTTGATCATGGTGGTGTGCTTCGTTTTGACATCTCTGCATTTCATCCCCTATAAAATTGGAAACCCTAATTTGACTTGCATGCACTCCCAACTGCCCTTAGTTGCTCTGATTTCTACTGCTTATCATTCTATTCGCTGGAATGAAGCGCTAGGTGGCTGCTGGACTGAAGCTGCTACTTATAGTAAGTGTCCAAAAAGTGGTCCATCGGATGTCGGACGAGTTTGCATGTCACAGTGCCCGTGGGATCTCAAAAAACCCAGAAAACTGGTCAACGTTCTAGCACTGGCTAAAAATAGTAAGTCCCTGAAAACTGACTCATTCTGCTTGTATGTCACATCATTGGGAAGCTCTCATGAAACCTAGATGGAATATCTGGACATGCATTGAAAATTCCTACATGCAAACCCTAAAAATAGCCTCGGAAGGCTGAACTCTAAAAGTCACCATCTTGGCTTGCATGCTACACCATCGCGAAGGTTTTGGAAAACCCAGATCAATCCTCCTATCATTCACCAAAGAATTGCTTGTCTAAACCCTGAAAATAGCCCCCGAAGGCTGAACTGCTAAAAATAGCCAGTTGTCTGAATCCATTCAAATTTCGCGTGTAGGCACCCTGAAGCTGCCTGATTGTGCTGAAGTCATTGGAATCCCGAAATCTTGAGGAACAAGCCTCAAATTATGTACTTACTAAAAATAGTAAGTGGTCAGATTTCAGTAAGATTTCAGGGGGATTCTGCTTTGGCACTTAGATTTCACCTGAGTAACTCAAACTTGACCTCGAACGGGTCTAAAGGATAGCAACACTAAATTTGTCAATTACTTCAACTAAGGTCAAACGGGACATCCTCGAAAGGACAAAAGACCAAAGCCAAAAGACCAGAATGGAGCAAAAATTAGGGGGTTCCCATCTTGGATGGGGTGATGTGTGAAAAGGTCACAACAACTCTCAAGTTACATACGAGAATTCATTAATATTGTCAAAACAGTCAAAAGAAAGTTGCTGAAACAAAGAAATTGATGTAAAAGTAGCCCTTTTTCAAAGTTATTACTCTGTTTCAGCTCTACTTTGCATTTACAATATACATCTAAATGAAGTATAGAACCTCTTTAAATTGAAGAGAAACAAAGTATTTGTGTATTGAAATGTTTTCATAATTTCAAAAGGATATAACAGAGTACAGGAGGAATAGGTAGGGCTGCTCAAGTACTTAATAATGGTGCTATTGAAGGTATCAATAAGGAATAGTGGCATTGTTTCAATAGGGTGCAGTTTTGAAAAGATAACAATTTCTAATGCAAACTACATATAGTAATGATCAACATAGAGTTTCATTGCATAGTAATTATTACAGCCACTAGAGATATATGAAGACTTTCAAATAGGACAAAGCCCAAGGCCGTTCACCCATGACCTTGCAACAGAAACAAAACATTCAAATAATAGACCTCTATTCATGATATCAATGCCTTTGAAAGAATAATACCAATTTAAGGCTAAGCATGATCATTGAAGGGATGAAGCAAATCTTTGTGGACTGAAAATGAAGGAGAAATTGCCACCAACAAGGATTAAATAATCAACATTTATGTTATCTTTTTTGTTGATAGTCACAAGAATCTGAACAACATTTAGTATCAGCTATTAGCCACAGTCATAAATTTCCACGAAGTGACAGTCACCATGATGTGAGCAGCAGCAAAGGCATCACTTTATTTCACACTAAGTCATTTTAGTTTTTCAAAGGTAGCACGTGAATGTATCTTTCAAATACCAAAGCATGAGAGGTATAGCTTTCAAGAATTCAAGTTGCAGTTATCATCTACAAAATGTTGTCAGTTGCCATCAACAAGAATAAAATATGCAGCTTAAGACACCGGCAATGTATTATGTAGCATGGGTTTATAGCAAGTGATAAAAGAAAAAGACACAGTGCCATTTACAATAGCAATCACATGTGGACTAGACATTCATTATCTACCATGCATATGGCTGTTCGCTCCTTGTTATAGAGCTCAAATAATGCAATAAAGCACAAAAGAGGGCTACGATTTCTAATAGGTGAAGGACAATCTCTAGCAAAATATTTTCTTTTATTCAAAGGCAGCACCCTCTGAAGAATAACAGTGTTGGATAAAACAAGTTAAGGAACAGACTTCGTAGAAGATAGCCAGTCTCATTTTGCTGAGCGTAGAGGGTAACGGTTCCAGAATATAGTGTTTAAAGATGCAATACAATGTTTTTTTTAATATGTCGATGTAAGGTTCAGCCTGTGAACAAATGGTAGCAGTCAAATACCCTTGAACTATGGTTTTAGTCAAAGAACAACGTATGTACATAGTAAATTGAAAAGAAACAAATTATTTTTTACCAGTATACAACCATGAAGGAATCAACATACTCAAAAATAGCCAAAGAACAGTAAATAATACTTTGAATCGGTATTATTGTTTCGAAGGTACGGTAACTGTCAAATACAAATAGGCAATGAGGGAAGCAACATTACAACAATTAATGTGTATTCACCAATTTGGAGAAGCTACAGTCTGAGCATGGCATCATAATTTTAAGCCCATAAATTCATGATTGCCATCAGTGCAAGTTTTACAGAGGAAAGAAATACATATTCATGGCAACTTGCACACTGGAGCTAGTTTTTTTATGTTTTTAAGAAGAGAACGAGTAAAGCTACAGCTAGCAAGAAAGAAAAAAGGGAAACCTGAAGGTCGTTTTGCAGACATGAAGAGTTTTACCCAAAGGATTTTTTTATTTTAGTTTCAAAATGGATTGAATATATGCAGAAAAGGAATAAACCCATGGCCTTTCATAGCCAAAAAAGCAGAAATAAGTGTCAATCCTGCGGCTTGTATATGCTTACACAGAATAAAAGAAACTCATGCAAGTCGCGGCCTTCTAGCCATTATTCTTGTTTCAATACATAGAAGGAAGCCACAGAGGACAATAAAAATAGCTTACCTTTGTCACAAATTGAAGCTTCGAACATTTTGGAGAGAAAAGTTGAATAATCATAGGGCTTCAAACTCGAAAATCAAACCCTCTCATGGCGGCCAGTGAGTGGAAAGAGCACCGAAATAACAAATCGAGGTTACCACGAATTGCAGAGAAGGGATAAACAGTGGGGAGTCGCGAGAGCTGAAGAAGTGTGAGCATTTCCAGCTCCAACCCTAGCTCATGGTGGCACTTCCTCTCCAAGCAGAAAGATCATTTTTGCAAAATGGTTAATGATTAGGGTTAAGACCATCTTTCTCTACCCTATTTCGACATAAGGTTTCTTTTTTGCTATGTTTTTAATTTAATCTTCTTCATTTCAATTACCTTCGTGGTCATGACTATAAAAGTCAAAATACCTAATGATGTGGCTTTCAGTTCTTGCAAATGCTATAATTTGCTAAGTATGGTGGCGGGTTTCCTTTATGGGCATGTGATGAATATTTTACACAAGTTTAATATTTTATTTTTGCATAATATATTGTAGAGTTAAATAATTAAATGATAATTATAAATCATTTAATTATTTTAACTATTTTTAGTGCAAAAATAAAATATTAAGCAAGGAGGGAATTCTTTTATTTTTGCATGGGCGGATTGATACAAATGAGGAGACTTTTGCATGTTTTGGCCCACATTTTCAGGGATTTGCAGTTCATTTGGAATAGTGCATGTATCAGTTATGACTTGGGAGTGAGTTTGAGCTTGAGTGGACTTGTTTTTGCATGGATTTGGGCCTCCTTTTCAGAGATATTTTCTTCTGCTCTGAATTGGCTTTGGAGTTATCACCCTTTCTTGGAGTTGAACTTTCAGTTCTTTTTACATGCCTTTTGGAGAGGCTTTTGTATATATTGAAAAACTTAACTGTTTTTCATTTAGTTCTTATTTTTCTCCTTTGCAATCTGCAAAGCGAATGATTTGTAACTCAACAATTTTTTGCAGATTAATACAGTAGCAGGTTTACAGGTTATGTTAGTGTATTTTATGCAGAGTTTTTCCTTCTATTATCATTGTGAACCAAATATTGTCCTTCTTGGATTCAGGTGTTGTGTCTTATAAATGTTCTTGATGCAAATTTACTGTGTTTTATATCGAAACCTTTAAATTTTTGTCACATTTATGAATGCATGTGCACAGAAAAACATACTTAGTTGTAAGTCAAAGATTGTGCTCGTGATATATTCATTCCTTTAAGTTGTGAAAGTTTTTCCTTCATAAAGAATGAATTGTCGAGCCTTTTTTTGAATCATTTATGCACTTAAGTTATTCAATTTGAGTTGTGAAAATAGGCTCATGAAGAATCATTTGTGAGATAAATATGTTGTCTTAAATTCCATTTAGGTGTATCACCGTAGTTAAATTTTTACAGCTTAGGTTTTGGGTTAAATCTTTTATCCTTTTTCCCAGCAATTTACCAAAATATTAATAAAAAAAAATCCATAGGAACCAGCCTAGAATCTGGAGGTCTAATTCCTCATAGGATACTCCTAGCCTAGAATTAGTTCCAATGTGTCAACAGATTGCTAAAATTCAATATTTTAGCATGCGGGTGCAATTTGTTTGAGAACAGCGCCCTTCATGGGTGATTTAAGAATTTAATTATTTTCTAAGAGTGAGAAATACGCTTAAGGCTGAGATGAAATTGGAAATTTTTAAGAACAAGTGTGATATGCGCTCGGAGCCAGACGGGAAGTTTTTCAGGAAAATCAAGGAAAGTGCCAAGGCAGAGAAATTGGAGATTGCAGGTGTGGAAGGCATCTAGAATAAAAATGGGTGAACCTTAGCAATTTTTATTATTTTTCAAAAATAATAAAAATTAAACTTACCCCTTCATCTGGATACACATGAAAACGATGAGTTCCGAAGGGAAATTTCTTCTGGGTATTAGACATTTCCCATTGGGAGATGATTTGAATTTGTTCCACACCTTGTTTGCATTGTTTTGACAGATATTTTCGCTTGGCACTTGTTTAATGAATTTCCTAGGTGAGAATAAAATTTCTAAGGCAAACAAAGCAGTGTTTTTACAAAAATGCCTCAGCTTGTGATGTCAAAATGAGTGCATGGATTACAGTGGGTGAAATTTATAAAATAGATAAGGCATGGAGGAATGTGAAAATCAAACGAATCTCGAACATCAAGCGTTCAAATGTGTCCTCAAAGTGAAATATTTTCTAAGGAAAAAACTCCAAGCACAAGATGGTGGATGTGCCCTTGAAGAAGACTTCATGAAATGAACACCATGCATCCAGATGTTGAAAAGTTATAAAAAAATTCTAGAAATGATGAACTCTATCAAGATCCGGAGATCAATCAGTCAGAACCTGGAAACTGGTTAAGTAAAATGAAGTTATATTATAAGTGTTCTGATGCTCCTTTCTTTTGTTTTGTAGGATGAACACCGGAGCCAAGGCGTGAGGACTTGAGGTGATGAAGATGGACAACATTACAACTTTGGAAAAGGAAAAGGCATTAAGAACGAGGTGCAAAAGGGGCTAAATAAGCCCAAGGCAATGAACTGAAGAAATGTTAAAGTTACAAGAGAGAAATGCATCCAGGAATGAAAGCAACAGGAGGACTTAACGAAGAAGAAATTTTTGCAAGGAGGATTTGAAGCGAGTGTTGTTGTGTTCTTGCCTCCTCCTGGCGCAACAGAATTGGTAGGCAGAGCAAAGAAAGTCCTTCTGGGCAAGGACCTTCCAGAGGAAGATAGTGGGCATTAATTGCTCATAGTGGTTCCTGCATAGGAGTGGGGAATATTCTGCTCATTTATTACCCCACTTCTCTTTGTGGCGGTTTTTAGGGAAAAAAACCTAATTAGGGCATATGTGGCTCAATTTAAGCCCTTCATTGTAATTCAATATAAACTGTCCACTAAGATGGGCTTATTATAAAAGGGGTATCCCCCCTCATTTGTAATGATATTAGAATTAGACATCAGATCAGAGATAGATTTGGGCTAGAGAGTAGAGAAGGCATATAGTGATTAGCTTAGAAGTTAGCTTAGATTGAGGAGGGAAGAAAAATTTCCTTTGAAAGTTTTGTAAATGGTTGTTGTGAACACTTTCCATGATATAAAGAGTTTCATTGCTTGGTGATTTCTTATTTTGTTATGAGCAGCTAGCAAGGCCTTTTCATCTTTCCAATTCAAAGTAGATTAGAGTAAAATAGACTTTATTTTATGCAAATAGTTGTTAATTGTGGAGTGTGGCACTTGGTTTGGACAAGTCTTACTTTATCCATACCACTAGTAGGCTTGTTGATGGTAAGTCTTCCCTACGTGGTCAACTGGAATATTGGTACTTAACTTCAGTTGTGATTCGTGTGTTCACTTGCATCATTGTGATGGGGCATGCATGTTGAATCATAATTTGAACATCTTATTCACCCTTTGAAGATTGCACCAAATTTGTCAGAGTTGTCCGAAAGGGAGGCAAAACAAAGTCTGGTTTGAAGATTGTCGAAGTCTATCCTCACATTCCACCCTTTTAGAAATAGATTGTAGACTTCCTACCCCTATCCCTTTTCAATTCAGTATTTTCTTGGTTAGTTTAGGTATCAGAGCATCATAGTCAAAATATTTCATCTGCTTCACTTAGTTGCACAATTACATAAGTCCCCTTGGAATACCCAGCATATTCACATCAACCAACTGAGTCTATTCACAATAAAAGGAACCTTGGAGTTGAATGCATGAAATTTCACGCAATCTTAGCATGCGGAATACTTTGATCAAGAGAGAATAGAGTGACCATTGGACATTTTATTATGTGTTGGTGTTGTCATAAAACACACGTCAATAGGTGATACACCAAAATATGACTTAGACCTTGGAAAACTCAGATTTCATACACTTGTACATAATGACTGAAAAAAAAAACTTGCACGACCTGTTTCTATGTGCCTTGCATAAGTGTTTTATAAAAATGCCTTCTTGCTTAAGCTCTTAGGAGGAGAAGACATCACAGCTAAAAGCAACTTGCAATCTTGAAAAAGATTATAACTTGCAAACATCACACTTCTCTGCAAAAAGGTACTCAAGCCATGAGATAGAGTTAAGGGAAACAAAATATTATCTCACAATAACTTAATCAATCATGTGAAAATACACAATATTGCAGTAACAAGAAGACAAAATACTCCATTCAATGATGCCCAAGGTATGTACTGTATTCCATATCTAAATGAGTTACAAAACTCTACACAATTTTGCCAAAGGACCTACAAATCACTAAGTATAGAAAAATGCCAATCCAGAACTTGTTACAAGGAAGTCACATAAGTGAATATATCACTCAACTCCCAACAAGACCCATCAAAATAGGACCTAGAAGCTCAATGGGTCGGATGAAACAATAAGACCTAATTTCTAGCAATTGATTCCTCTCCAAAGAGGCTCCAAAAGGTTGAAAATGTCACATTTGACCAAGTCCAAGATAAAAACATAATAAATTAATGCCTATATGCTCTCAAAATGCTCCAAAAAGCAAATAAAGAGGCCTATTTCTTCTCCATATGTTTGTAAATTGTAAATAACCTCCCTATATACCCTCTCCTGAAATGAAGACTCAACCATATCCCTCTAAAAGCATTTACAAAGGCATATACCCATTTTTGCATTCAAAATAACAATTATAATAAGTGACTTATAATTTATCACTTAATATAATGTTTTACATTTAAAAGGTATGCAAAAGAAAAGGACACGTTGCTATGTTGACTCCTCCAATATTTAAATGCAAAAAGAAAGCATGAAGAACTACATTTTATAAAGAATAATCCAAGGCTTAGGAACTTACAAAAACATAAGGCATAAGACACCAAACCTTAGCCCACGGGTTGATTAGTGACTTCAAAAAAAATAAAAAATAAAAAAATGCCTTTTGCATACATCGATTAAGACCTAGGGTAAAAAAAAACCTAAAACAAAACAAAGCAACACATAGCATGAACATTTCATTTGCTCCTAAAGCTTTTGAAGAAGCCACCACCGACAACAAGAGTTTGCTAAAGTTGCTTCTATACGTTCATGGAGGATTCTGGAAACACAACATCGACATTTTACAGACATAAACACTGGGTTGAGCTACTATGATCACAAAACTTGCTTTTCCTTTATCAGTTGTGTTATCATCCCGCGCCGCCCGCCATTGGTTCTCAAGTTAATATGCTCTGGGTTCTTCATGATTCTCTTCGATTTTTCGCATTTTGTAGTTATGAACACTTTCCTCCAGGTTACAGCTGAGGGTTTCATATTATCCATTCTCTGTAAAATACTCTGGTTTGCCTGAAACCGTTGCACATAGAATACATTTTTGAGAATGATAGCGTGGTGCCCAAAGCAACCTTTCAGTCTAGCCTCTACGTGATTGGCCATGGTATTGTCTTAAACACTCAACCTCACCACTTGCAGATATTTCCCATGCTATGACAGTCTTGTGATCATCTGCTTTATCTGTGAATGACCATCCTTTAAATGGTAAAAAAGAAAATGTGTTGATGCTTGTCACGATCTATTACTTTACTTATCTCATTCTAGATAACTCTTGAGTATTTGGTTTTCATATGGTCATTGCAAAAACAGTAATAACAACACTGTTCTTATTTTGTGGATTTTATCTTTATATTACTGCATTGTATCCAAGATGTACATTTTCTTCTTTTTACCATCATACTCTTCATGCATTAAGATCATTATGTCTGGTAGATCATCTTTGAGAGTCATGGGGATATGACTGTCCTCCAACTTCATATGATCACGACTTGGTTAGGTATTGACATCATAACCCACTATCATAATAGATTGGCAGCTAACTGGCAGTTAACAACTGTGATGTTATTGACCTATCAACAATGCATACCTGTGATTTGATGTCCTTTACCTACTAAGCACATCTTTGACAACTTCAAATTCATTATTTATCATGCTGTCCTTGACATAAATTTGTTCATTGTCTGTGCATTTACTCTGCCTTATGCCGTGAGAAAAATTACCTTAACTTGTTGCTTCAACCCACATATTTGTTGCTTAGAAATAGTATAAGGCAAGGTAAAATGGTTCATGCACTCATCTCTTTATCATTTATGTTTTCTCCTTTTGGGTAACTCATTCAAATCCATTTTCCATGATTTTTCTGAGAATGGGTATTCTTCTAGAAACTGTTTTTTAACAATACTTGTAGAAAACTTCATAAATTTATGGCTCTTTTGACAAAGATTCTATAAATAACAAGGCTATTTTTTGAATATGAAAGCAATGCATTTAACTCAATGACATAAAGGCTTTAATTGCTTTTCCTGTAGTTGCCTTATAAGGCTGAAATACTATGCAAACCTTATAATATTCAACCTACACAAAACACTCTACGAGCTGGGCTCTACCCTTGTGGGAGCCGCATTTTACTCCACTCATATTGAAACTGATGAACAACAACATTGAATTTCCTGTATCTGCACATGACACAAACTAGTTAGTAAAAATAAAGCATTGTTTGGATTTCTAATGTGAATGTGTGCGCGGGTGTAAGAGTGATAGGTCAGTTATTGCTTAGATCCTTTGGATCTAACCTCATTTTGTGATTTCAGGATCTGTAGTTGGAGGATGGAAAGTAGGAGCAGCAAGGTAGCAAAAACACACAAGCAACAGTAGCACCGCCAGTCATTCAGGCAATGAATGGCCCCTATGACTCTTATGCCTTGTTTTTATATGTTCACACATGTATTCATGTTATAAATTCTAGCATTGAATTTATTTTCCTTAGCTAGTTTCACGGCTTGTGTGAAGCAATTTGAATATTTGATGAATAAAGATTACATTTTTCAGAAAAAATACTTGATAATGTATTAGTTTGTTTCTCTTTTCTTCATAAAAATGCAATATTTATTCATGAATGGAATTAAAGTAATATTTTCATACTATGGCATAAATTGCATGATCAGAATTCGTAATGAACACCACTTAGCAAAAGTGCTCTTCCTGATTTGAGCCCGTAGGTGAAAATTGTGTAACACATACATGGTGGGATTGCATAGCTGTTACATCCCTAGTTTGTTCCCTTCCCATTTCAAAATGCCATTCAAAATGCCATTATCAAGGAAAGTAAAATGATAGCACATAACAAGTGGTAAAGCCAATATAGGTACATATAATAAGACATAGCAAAGTGACACATTGTGGGACTAATAGCGTAAACTGACAATGAAGGCCAGGATTAAATCCAAATAGATGAAGTAAAACAATAATGTATAGAATAGACAGTCTTATCCACCGAGTACATATCTCAGAATTCAGCATCAAATTTCCCATGCTTTAGCATCAAAACTTCAGGTTTTCAATAAAACTTTGATGGCACCTTTTCCAGATTGTTCAGAGCTAATCCAAATTCATAGGTGCACGTACATGCATGCACACTAGCTTGAGCAAAATTTGAGGGATGGCCATGATAACTAGCAGGACTATTTATACTAACTCTCTTTAAGCCATGTCTCTTTGTGTGTGTTTGATAAAACTATTTTAACTAATAGAATAGTACATCTGATAGATATAAAAATCTATTAGCCAACAAAGATGGACAATTGACTGATACGAAACTTTGTCAACTAACAGAAAATACAACTGACAGACATAAAACTCTGTTAAATAACAAAAAGTAGAACTGACATAAAATTCTATTAACTAACATAAAAGAAAAGCAATACAATCAAAATTTACCATGACCCACATAAATACCCAAACTAACTCACTGCATTATTTTATGATATCATAAAATATGGAGAATGTGTCTTGGCCAAGTGTAGTCACCATTTTGTGCTTGGAGCCTTTTTTGGCCCATTCTCAGGAAACTACTATGAACTTATAGAACTAATATTTCAATAACGTTGCAGTTTTGTTTCCTATTTCCATTTTAGGAAATTTGGATACTTATTGAAATTTCTGCACTTATATATATTTTTCTTTAAGTGAACATTTGGAATTTCAGTTCTTCAATTCAGATAAAATATTTGAAACCTATGGTTTAATAGTTAAAGAAAATTTAATTTGGGCTCATAGCAGAGCCCATATAAATCATGGTTCACGCCCAGGTGCACAATATTTCTTCCTCTCCTTGACTTTAGTTTGAATTTTGACAAAATAATTAAGACAAAGGTATGCCCTACTTGCAAACCTCTTATATCTATCTCCCAATTACATATATACTCATATGAGCATAACAAATTGTCCATTAAACTCTACATACAACATCTCACATGCAAGAAGTCACCCATTTGTCTACAAAAGAGCAACATGTAGTTGATTGATCAGATAAGGAAATGAAAAAGCATTAAACATAGCAGCAGAGAAATTTGCTATGCTAACCTTCAGCACAGTGTGCTCCAGCCTTTGCTTCCAAAGACAAAGATGGTTCCATTCCAGATAGAATGGCCTATATATGGTAGGTTCTTGGTTATTTATTAATGTCTTTTAGTTTAGTCTCACTCTAAGTATTACCTCTAGTTGTAGAATAAGCCATTTGAACTTGATATTAAATTGTCTATGATGCCACTGCAACTCTTCCCTATAATTTCTGGGGGCATTTTATTTTCTTCCTATGCTGTATATTTAATTATTTTAAAAATATTCTAATATGAAATATAAAAACAATACAAAAGAGGCCACAGAACTGGCATAGCAACATATAAAATACGCACACCAAAATAGAATTGCACAATATGTTTGAAACTTTGAATCATTTTAAATTTTTAATGTCTATCATTATCACTGCTACAGAAAATTTTGAAGTTTCTATTTTATTTTTTTATTCTAACACTTGAATATATATAAAATAGACACTATACCCTTGTGTATTTATGTGCCTTGAATCCTAAGTAATCTTGATATCAAAGCCATTATTGACTACCTTAATTTCCAATATTATAATACTAGTCCATTCATTGTATTGCGTTATTCAGTTATCATCAATATAGATTTCCTAAAAGGGCCATCAACCACGATGTCTAACTTGCATGTTTCATAGTCATACAACAATTTGTTTTTTCCTGTCAAATCCTAGCCTTCATGCTGGGAGGCTAATATAATTTCATAGCAAATGCTCCTAGATATCAATGGTACCTAGTTGCTAGCTTGAATAATGGTAGTGGAATGGTAGTGGAAGGGTAAATTCTATTCTATAAAATCTCTAGTTTATAAGTGTTGGGCTAAGATTGCATGTCCGTATTTGAATTTAGAATTGATGACCAAAAAAATCACTTCAGCTTCGAAAACCCTCAAAATAATTAAAAAACACAATACACAAACATACAAAGTTTTATCAAAGTTTCACCAAAAAATATTTCGTGGCTCCAAAAAAATAGCTGTAAAGACCTGTCAAATTCAAATTCCCAACCCACCGAAAACTTTCAAGATGCAATAGTAGAACAAACTGAACCAGCGATGTAAGTAATTGATAAAAAATCATACACATGCAAGTCACTGCCATTGTGAGGGATTTCAAGATAATATGGAGAATACAGTGTAGTGCAGAACCAATTACAGATCATACTTAAACATTGTGGAGTGGAGTGGAGTGAAGATGGTCAGATCAAAATAACAAACTAATTTTGGTTAACATTTAGAGGCCATAGTTCATAAGTTTAAAATTTGAATATACAAACTTAATGGTTGTTGTGGTCAATATTTGTTCTCTTTAGTTTTATAAATCCTTAGAACCTAATTTGGGGGTAGATAACATTTGTTCTTTTTAGTGAGAAGTGAGAACCATTTATAATTGTTAGTACTTAATTTTTTGGGATAAATAAATTGTTAAATTCACCATGTCATCAATTAACCACAGGTAATGCACTGAAGCTAAGAACATCATTCGGCTTGGAAGTCATGTCTAAAGGATCTCTATTGTATAGTGTGGCCCAAATTAACTCATTCATCTTCAAATTGAAAGAACATTGAGCAGGGCTTGAACCCCATAAGCAATTTATTATAATAGTGACAAGTGGATAAGTTAAATTTGGGTAGATATAATGCTGAAATAGTGTCCAACTTATCCACTTTTCTATATATTCTATTGTTTCTGCTCATCCTTGTATTTTGAGAGTTTGCTCCAGAATCCTATTTGATCATCTTCATTTATTGCATGGTTAGAATATACAAAGATAAGTTGATGAGTGATTGTTCCAATCCTATTGGTTTGGTTCAATCTATTCATGAAGGTTGGTACATAGATTCTGTCTTTTGTGTACTTAAATTCATTTGCAACTCAAAAAAATTGATGTTGCTATCATCCAGATTCTAAAAGAATATCACTGACAATGTACATAGGGTAAACAGTAAATTTATGTAATTTAAACTACCAAACTTGTTGCAAACTTCACCATGTCTTGGGACCAAGCATTCCAAGACTATATAACACAAGAGGCTAAAGAAACATAGCAAACTCCTTAGAAACTAGAAGCTCAATTTTGCAATTATACTTGATCATGTTCATTTATTGCATGGTTAGAATACATATATACTAGTTGATGAGTGGTTGTTCCGACCCCATTGGTTTAGTTAAATTTATTCATGAAAGTTGGTAAGTAGACTCTATGTTTTGTGTACTTAAATTCATTTACAACTCAAAAAAGCGATGTCACTATCATCCAGATTCCAAAAGAATATCATTCACAATGTATGCATTATAAAACTCATGTAATTTATGGAACAACTATTGGCCTTGCTGCAAACTCCACCACTTCATGGGGCCAAACATTCCAAGAATACATAACACAAGAGGCTAAAGGAACATACAGAACTCCTCAGGAAGTAAAAACTCAATTGTTAAGAATTGAAAGTTGGAAGGGTATAATGAATGTCTTCCTAAATTGTTGGCATGTATGCTCATTCAATCGAAAAAGTAACATAAGCCTGCACATTTAGAGGACAAAACATAACTGTCAAAGAACCAAAACAAAGGTAATAAAAAAGGGATAAACACATTGTTGTACCCAAACCAATTTTTTTGCTTCATTAAGGCATTTTGCTTAAAATGGTCTAAACCTTGTAAAAATGGGGCCAAAACTCAGTTTTTGGGCAAATAAAGTATGGCCTTTTAGTTAGTGTGATGCGAGGAAGATACTGGCAAAATTTAAATTTTTTGAAAATTAGGGTTTCTGAAATCTATTTTTAGCTCAAAACCCTAAAAAATAGTAACTTGTTAGAATTGGCTGAAATTAATTTTGATTGGATTATTTCACATCGCGATCACAGTGGTGAAGTTAGTTTCAGTTAAAAGTTAGTTTAAGGCTGGTGGGTAGTTTTCACTTTTTTAGGAGAAAATTTAGGACCTTTGAGGTCATCAATGGCAATTGGCCAGTACCAAGTATCAATATCTAAGCCTGAAACTCAAAGAAGAACGCTCTACGATGAAAGATGTTGAAAAAGATGCTTTTTGATGGAGGGAATTTTCAGATTGGCAAAAACTGCTAAAATATTCTAAGTCTGGGAACTTTTTCACTATGTAACGTAGTAGACACTTGCGCAATCAATGTGCAAATCAACTTTACAATGTCCATACATGTGAAAATGATGAAGTATAGTCATACACACACCTCGGCATTCACAACGCTTCAACGCGATCAACCTCAAGCAGCAGATATGGTGTTTGTAAAGCATAAAATGATGAAGATCAATGAATTCAGAGCAAATCCTCTCCCCTGTAGCCCACGGGCACCCTTCCATTTTAAGGTCAAGATTTGATTGCTTTGGATGAAGGATACATTCATTGTGTTCGGTTTTCAGCTAGCTTTCCGATTAACTATGGAGCAAGATCATTTGAGTTGCAGAACTCCGGAAAACGAAGACAGAAGTAGAGGTTACGAAGAGTGTTTTCCACATGGAGGCAATCTAGAAATATAGATCTGCGCTCCTGTAGCCCAGGGGTGCCCTTCTTTTTGAAGGCCCAGATCTGGATGCATGTGTTTGCTGGTGGATTCAGTCTTTGCAGAACTAGTCTGGCTTTTCAACAAGCTATCAAGCGGAAGCATATCCAGTGTAGAACTCTGGTTATCAACGTTAGAATTGGAAATTGCAGGCGGGATACATGTGATCAAAGATTGCTAGTACATGGTTTGAGCACCCCTGTAGTCCAGGGGTGCCCTTGAATATGACTTGTTAGATGAATGAGTTTGCAAAGAGGGTCTTTCTAAGATCTTTTCCAGTTGAGTCTAGCTCCATGATGCACCCATTCACAAGATGATCCGACATTCTAAGAGATCATGACAGAGGTTCTACCGAGCAGGTAAAATAGAGAATGGTGAAGCATAGCTACACAAAGCTGCATATCTATAGGCTAGGGGCGCCCAGCCTTTAGGCCTGTCAAATGGGGTTATTTGCAATTACAGTCTTCACAAGACTTGTGTGCAATTACTCCAACCATTCAACAAGTCTAGCCATCAACCTTTGAGATTTGGCTACGTGCAAGGTTAAGGTGACAATGCTATAAAGTGGAGGTGGTTGAAGACAGTTTAAAAATGACTAAGTATAAGACTAGAATTTTCCTTGAAAGAGGCGATTCTCTTTTAAAGGCCTTAGAAGTAGTTTTTTGGCTTCATCGTATCCAAGAACATCTCTTGCAAGTTGACCAAACTATACAAAGAGACAGATGGCATGCAAATCGGAGCATTCCAGCTCCAGGTATCAAGCGTCAAAGTGTGGTGTTCGGATGAAAGTGAAACTTTTGTCAAAATGGTATTTGTGTTATCACAGGCCGGGGGCACCCATCTTTTTGGGGTTCCTGATACAATTTGTGGACACCTCACATATAGTCATTGGATGCACAATACTTCTAGTTACTCAATGAATCTACTATTTAGTTAGCAGGGTTCATCATTCATCGTCAATAGCAGTTTGAAGCATCAGAAGGCAATACGGAGAAATGGCTAGGTCTGGAATCAATGCATCAATTTAATCAGAGGCGCCTAATTTTCTAAGGTGTCAGATGATGATTTTAGCAATTGTTGCTCCCAACAGAGATTTTATCCTTGTTATGTAGGATTCATAGTGGATATCTCAACACGGTCGCAACATCATTTAATCATCTGGAAATCAGAGTTGAACATGGTCAGATGTTATTTCGTAGTCAACTATAAAATAGGAGATTCTCAAAAATCTCATAACTCTTGCAGATGGATGCCTAAAAGATCAAAATTTGACTTTTTAGAATCAGTGAATTGTGTTGAGCACAACAAGATGCTATTTTTAGCAAAACGATTAAAATAATATTTTGCATGTAGAGCATTAAAAAGTGATGAATTTCTTCAAAGAGCTAAATATTGGTGCCTCTTTTTAGTTTGCATGTTTTAAATTAAATATTATTTTTATCTAAGACTCAGAGACAGTGGCAGTTCAGCTAGTGAAGGGCCAATCAAATTCTTCCTTCATAGCTAGGGTTTGACCTTGCAGTCTTGCATTTGTGATACGATTTTGCTCTAGTTATGCAAGCATGGCATTCATCATTTCATTCATCTAGCTTGAGCAGAGGTGAATTCTTTCTAGAGTTGGGCGAATTTCTTCAGCAGTCAGTTGTGAAGGCATAAAAAATATTCTTTTGTAGGTACAAGTCCAGATTCATCAGTAGAATTCAAGGCAGAGTGGCGATTTTGACAGAAGAAGATAATAAATAAATAAAAACTAAAGAACAACTTTCTTCTTCTCTAAAATTCTTCCATCTTCTCATCTTAAATTCTCTTGCATGTTTGAAGAATTAGCGTTTTTGGTAAAACAAATCATTTGGGTTGATTCAAAATTGCTTTCTTAGTAAAACCCATGTGCTAGAATTTTCAGGGAAAATTTGTTCCAGAGCATCAGTTCTTGAAGCTCTGATTTTTTGAAGTGAAATTCCTTTGCATGGTGGAGTAGAAGTCGATATTTTTCAAATCTAACGTTGTGGGTTGTCTTAGAATTATCTTCTAGAAAAAACCCATGTCTCAAATTTTCTCGGGAAAAAAATGTCCTCACAACCCCTCAGATCTCAACTAAAAACCTTTTGCATGCGGGCCTAAATCACATTTTTACCCACGTCTCAGGATTTTGTGTGAAAATTTCCCTCTGACAAGCTATTTTTAGCCTCATTAGGAGAGATTTTTGGTTTTCTGGAGAAGTTGTCAGAATATAGCCATGTTCACAATCACTAAGCGAGTTTTTCAAGATGCAGTTCACGCAGAACAAATTCAAGACCAAGTTGGTCTTAATTCATGATTTCATCAGAAAAGATGACATCGATTTGTATCAAGCGCATCAGAAAGGTTGACAAGCGTAGTCACTCAATTTCACATGGTTTCATGCCTCGTATAGCTGATTGTCTTCCAAGGCCAGTTTAGAGGGTTGATACCGTTGGGTTTCTGTGTGTGCAGCAAGTTCATTTGCATTTCTCACAACCAAAGTGTTCGCAATCAAACTTTGCAGTTTCATCATGCAACACTCTTCCATAGAGAAAAGCATCAAAAATGTGAGAAGCGTCAAGCTGTAGAAAAAATAGTGGCCATCACTTCAATTGCAAAGCCACCAGAGTTACCAGTCAGTGAAGTGCCAAGAGGTTTCCAGGTTTGCTTGAGTTGCTGACAAGCAGTGAATTGACAATTAAGACATGTGACGACCTCTAGAGGGTGATGCAGTCACTAACCTCATGGAGGGGTTACTTGTTTGAGATCACAACTAGTGAATTTCAGTTCAAGGCGTCCCACCTTTTCCAAGATAGACATTAGACACAGGAGTTAAACTCGAGGCTTCTTTTCAAGTTAACTTGTTGTTACACATTGCATGCCATGTCTTTCTTGGAAACATCTACATACATTTGGAGCTTAGATTAGATCTTTCAGTTGACTGATGATAGCATTCCAGTTGACTTACTTTCAATAAGGACGGGCATGTTGCACCTTGTCCATTTAGATTAGATGTTTCAGTTAACTGATGATAGTTTTCTAGTTAGTTGTATAGTTTCATTCAATTAGGGTTTAGGAATAAGATCTTGCATGTCTTGCAGGACTGTAGTTGACTCAAGGTGATTTTAGGGTTGCCTACACCTTTGATGTCTATAAATAAGAGCTTTCAGCTTATTTGTAATGAGCTTTTATTTGTGATAGAGAATTGTTGCATTGTCGGCAACATGCCTATTCTCAAGATTGGTTCACCCTTGTAAATTAGAACTTTTGCTTGATAGCATACATGTTGCACCTACCTTGCCTATAGTATTGCTATTACTGTATCTGTTCAAGAGTGATTGTTGTTATAATAAATTTATGCGCCTACCTTGCCTTCATGTTATTGTCATGGTGTTTATTCAATCTTAGTTAAATGGAGTTGTTGGTTTGATCGTTATTGCATGCGTGTTTCGTCTATACAATATACTGTCCCAGTTGCTTACCTTGTGTTTTGTTTAGCATGAGCCTATTCAAAAGAGAAAATAGTTGTGCCCACCTTGCCTTCATGTTGCAAAACTGTAATTAAATCTTATTGTTTGATGTGTGTGATAGTAGACTCATTCAGCCAAGCACATAGTTGCACCTACCTTGCCTTCATGTTGTGAAGTTGTACTAGGTTTACCTTTTATTCGTTTGTTTTAATAAGCTTCTTCCCAAATAAGCAAATAGTTGCACCTCCCTTGCCTTCATGTTGTGAGCCTGTACCTAAAGTTTATCATATAATACATTCCTGCTCCATTTCCTCATGCTCCATTTCTTGAGGAAACTAGATAGATTTAAAGAAGTTAGCTTAGTTGTAGTTAAATGATCTGCGAAACCAGAAAATACTTGGTTGCAACGTTCTAGGTTTTCTTAACCTTGTGCCTTTACCAGCTAAGAACAAAAAGATAGGATTTAGTTTACTTTTCTATTCCTTACATTCCAACACAACGAGGGAGCTTCTCCTCCTAATTTAAAGAGCACTCATTACATAGTGTGCATAGCTGTCTGTACAAACTCACACTCCAGAGGTGTTAGTTCTTACGCCAACACACATCAAACCAACCAATACTCTTCTATGGCACAAAATAATATCTTCAAGAGTTCCAAGTAACAAAAGAAACCAAAACAAAACAAATACATAGAAAAAAAATTGAGACAACAAGAAAAACAAATTGTCTTTTAGGGCTAAGTTCATGACCAAGGGATTTTGAAAAAATCACCTAACAAAAAATCCATAATAGGAAAATGTAACATGCCAACCCTTCTCTGAAGTAAATTTTCCTAAGTTTTCACTTTGCGAGTAAATAAACTATGTAACAAGCCATTGCAATAAAAAATTATTTTATTTATGAGAAACAAAGATGCCATAACAATATACAAGGATTCCATTTCAATATAATAACTTCACAAATTACAATATTCCAAGAATGTACACAATTACATACAAAGCTCAACCGAGCTTCAGAGCAGTAGATATAGATAGTCCAGGATCCGTCTTTCAAAACCTTGGTCTTCTATCACCTGTTGAGGAGGAGAAGCATCACTCAAGCACTTTTTTACCCCTCATGAAAGACATACAAACCCCAATTTTGACCTTTTTGACAGATTTTAACAATACTTCAACTCATTTCTTCAAAATGCCTAAGTGTAGCAATTTTTTTAATTTGGGGTACAACAATTGGCTTCATTTGGGGACCATGTCAGATACTCTAGGAAAAGGAGAACCATGGAGTCTATGGATTTTGAGCTTAGACCAGTGGCTATTCCATTGGGTATTAGAGTCAACATCACATCCTAATCACCTATTTGCAAGACTTCTCGTAAGTCACCTATGACCGAACTTCCTAGAATCACCTAAAACACGACATAATTGTTATAGAAAGGGGAAACACAACATTGCGATCACATCACGGAAAGGGGAAACACAACATTACAATCACATCATGGAAAGGGGAAACACAACATTACGATCACATCACGGAAAGGGGAAATACATCACACAAGACACTTATTTACATAAATTTATTTAAAATTCTTTACTCCACCCCCAAAGGGATGAAGTGTTTCAAGTATTTTCTATTGTGAGGCAGTGGTAAGAGGCTCCCATCTAAGCGTGAGAGAATACAAGTATTCTCCCCTACGAGCTCATGAATCTTGAATTGCCCTAGCCACAAGGAATCAAATTTGTCATGCATTCCCTTGGGCTCATGTCTCTTATCCCACAATAGGACTTGATCACCAACCTCAAAATCTTGTTGGAAAGCTTTCTTATCAAAAAAATTCTTCACTCGTTCCTGATGCTGGGTGATTCTATCTACCGCCTCCACCCTTTCTTCTTGAAGCTTTGTCAAGTATATGATACACTTTTCAATAGGATCTATAAACTCTCCATCCTCCACTGTGGTTGCCAGCTGCAAGGCAGACAATTCCAACATGATAGGTAGTATTTCCTCTATACCATACATAATGATGAAAGATGAAGTACCAATGGCTCTCTTTGGAGTATTTCGATCAGCCCAGAGAGCATCATAGAGCTTCTTATGCCAAGTTCACTGACTAGAATCAAATAACTTGTGTACTATTGTGACTATGTTCTTATTTGATGACTCGGCCTGTCCATTAACCTAGGGGAAATAATCTAATGAATGAGATAGGGTGATATTGTGATAAAAAAATAACTCCGTTAGTTCCTCAAACGAGAAACACAATGCATTATCTGTCACAATTTTGTGAGGTAACCCGAAGCGTAAACCAATATTTTCTTTCAGGAAGTCACACACAACTTTGGAAGTTTCTCTCTTGGTTGGAATGACCTCAACCCATTTACTGAAGTAATCTATGGCTGTAAGGATATAAATATGCCCCTTGTCGGATCATGGGTTGATAGGACCAACAAAATCTAAGCCCCACTACTGAAACAAGGTGTCTATAACAACTGGTGTGAGAGGAATGGCTGCCAACAAACTATTGACACAACTAGCATTTATGCACCCATTCGTACGCATCATGAAACATAGTCGGCCAAAAGAACTATGCTCACAAAATTTTAAAAGTTGTCACTTTGGAAGAAAAATGGCCTCCACATGATTGATTGTGAAAATCCTTCAACAAATGTCATTGCTGATCTTTGGTGACACACAACAAAAATGTTCCATTCAGCCTCCGCTTGTACAAAACGTTATTCATTATCACATAATTCTGGGTTTTCAACTTCAATGTTCTCCTTTGTTGTTTATCCAAATGATTCAAAAAATCACCATATGTCAGGTAATACCATATCTTTGTGAACCATTCTCTTGCGGACTCAACCAATAAGACCATAGGAAGATCTTCTTTCTCTTTAGGTTCGATTTCAGGTATATCTTTGGCTTGAAGCTTCTTAACTCCATCTTCAGCTATCAACTGACATAGACCTCTCTCGCAGACGAGTTTGGTTGGTTGAATCTCCAAGTCATACTCTTGAAATTTTGGAACCTAGTTACCTCTTTTAGAGCCCATTTCTTGTTGGGTTAGCACACTTTTTACTGCTGGATCAATTATATAAACTGTCATGTGAGAGTTCAAGATGTAAAATCTAAATTTGTTAACAGCTCGAACCACCACATATGCGTTCTTCTCAATTTGAGAATACCATGTTTCGCTGGCGTTGAAACTGCTACTCATGAATGCAATAGGATATTTTGTCTCCTTGCTCAACTTTTGTGTCAAAATTGCTGACATAGTGTGCTATGATGCATAACAGTAAAGGATAAAATATTTTTCAAAATCATGACAAACAAGTACTGGTGCCTAACTAATAGCTTCTTTCATTGCAACAAAATCTTTCTTTCCTTCCTCTCTCCATTTGAAAGGAGTAGTATTCTTCATCATGGAAAATATATCTTTTGTTAATTCAAAAAAATCTAGTACAAACCTCTGTGTGAAATTCACTTTACCAAAGAAAGAGTGTACCCTTGTCTTTCTGGTTGGAAGAGACAAATTTATGATAGATTCAACCCGACTTGGATCAATTCGAGTTCCCTCTTTAGATAAAATATGACCGAGGAGTTTGCCTTATGTTACTACAAAGATGGATTTTTAGGGTTCAAGGAAATATGATGATGTCTGCACCTCTCAAAAACATATGATAAATGAGAAAAATGATCTTGTCACCTCTTTGAAAAGATAGTGAGATCATTTAGATAAACAAAAATGACTTTATTTTTCAAGTCACCAAAGGCCAAATCCATGGCTCTCTAGAAATTTGCACCCGCATTGATAAGACCAAATGACATTCTTTCATATGCAAATGTTTCCCATGGAGTGGTGAATGTGGTCTTAAATTGGTCATTTTTAGCTACTGCAATTTGATTATACCCAGAAAAACCATCAAGTGAAGATAGAATTTTTGAACCAATGATTGTATGCAAGGTGTGATCCATGATCAACAATGGGTAATTGTCCTTCAGAGGAGACTGGTTCAAGTTCTTGAAGTCGACACAGATTTTGATTTCTCCATTCTTCTTTCACACAAGAACTATATTTGATACCCAAGTAGAATGATGAATCAAAAAGATGATCTGTGCATCCACCATCTTTTGTATCTTCGCATAGATTGTGCCTTGAATGAGTGGATTGTAATGCTTCTACTTCTACCTAAAATCCTTAGCATCAAGTTTCAAAGGAATTGTGTGAGACAATTCTGTGGGTGTGAAGACTTTCAAATCCTTGTAGGACCAGACAAAAACATCCTTATACCATTTGAACAAGGCGATCAACTTCTCACTTTCTTCTAGAGTACAACAATTACCTATATTTATAAGTCGGGGCTTGTTTTTAGTACCAATGTTCACTAGGTTTTAATCAACAAAAGGCTTCTCACCTGAGTTTCTCTGGTCTCTGATATGTTTTTCATGTCTGTCGAACAAATTATCTAAGGAAACCAATCCTTTAGGAATTTTGTTTCCTTTCAGCTATATAAAATCCTTTTCTTTAGAGGGTCCAGTATCTTCTTTATGTCTATCATGTCTATCAAAAACCTCCTCCAAGGAAACTACTTCTTTGGAAATTCGTTTTCCCTGTAGCTGAATGATACCTGACTTGGTTACTTTAGAATCCTTAGTTATTGACTCTCTAAAAGGAGATGAACTCCCTTCAAAGAATAAACCTTCAAAGTTGTCTTGCATGGTAAGAAATTCCTTGATATGATCATCGTCATTGAAAACTTGTTAGTTTTGGTTGTTGTCAGGAACACTGGGCCTGTGTATGAGTTCAATAGCAAAACAACTCTGGCGAAAATCGCCATTTGGTATGAAAAGAGAAGAAGATGTTGCAAGGGCGTCTTCTTTTCTATTTTATGCCCGTGGAAAATACTTAATGTCAAATGCTTTGAACCAATCAATTATGTTCCAAACCTTATCTCTATAGCTTCAGAGGTGATCCTTTCTTACTTGAAAATGATCTCTAACCTGCTTGACAATAATCTATGCATCACCTTAAACTTTGAGTTTCTTTATACCTATATCTCATGCATTCTTGAGACCTAAAAAATTTTTCCTCATATTCTATTGTACATTGTTCGTGCACTCAAATTGCAAGTGGTATGCAAATGGATACAACTTTCCTTTAGGAGAAATCATGAAAACTCTTGCTCCTAAACCAGCAATTGAACAACTTCCAATTCTAGGTTTTCTATCAATTTCTCTTCAGAGCATACCTTGCTCTTTCCGTTTTCTTCTTCTGTAAACCTCCCTTTGATAGGCTCACTTTCAAAGTATCTCATTGCAGAGTCACCATTGAAGTTGTCCAATTATGGTAAGACAACATTTGAACTAGGAGTTTGTACAAAGCTTGAGCTTGGTGCAGTTTCAACAAAACCCATGATCTAGGTCATCTCAAATTCTCAGGGCACGTGGTACTAGTGTGTTCATTGGTATCATGAAAAGAGAAAAAAACAACATTTTGTGTATTATCAGCTGCTTGCCTTGGTGGAGTTGGCCCTCGTGGTCTAAAATTGTTGTAAGGCTGAAATTTGTTTCTCCTCAGCTGAAATGGTTGTTGCGGTGCTTGATACTGTTATTGTGGTTGGTATTGTTGAGGAGCTTGATACAGTTACAGTGTAGGAAACGTAAGAGGTGCAAGTGGAGCAGGCAATGTGGGCTAAGTGGGAAACTGCCTCTTGAGAATAGTCATTTCATTAGCCACCTTTTATAAAAGTGGATCTGGATAACTCTAAACCAAAGGATGAATGGAATCTCCCTTCATCTTTCCAGTAGTGATCATGTTGTTCTCAATCTCTATTGTGCCTTGTTGTGCAGTTTCTAATTCTGTTTCATTAGCTAGCTTAAGGAAAAAGCTATCTTAGGTGGGAGAGCATTAATGAAATTGCTCAACAGAATTTCAAGTGATGGATTGAAAGTATGAGAAATCCATGTGGCAAGGTGGTTAAACCTTGCCACAAACTCTCTCATTGTTTCATGAGCCTCCATCTTTGAATTGGAAAGTTAGGCGAATAGTCGGTGACTATCTTCCACAGGCTTGAATCTTGCAAAGAAATGTTTGCTCCTAGTAGCCCAATTGGTGATGCAACCTGGTTCTAGGTGATGGAACCATTCAACAACAACTCCACTAAGGGTCTCAATAAAGAGAGGTACTGCAATTTCTTCATGTGCTATGTGCAAGACACTGCAAGATGTTGAAAAGGCTAAAACATGATCATTAGGATGTTGAGTTTCGTCACCATGGAACCCCAAAAAAGTGCTTCCTCAACCCCTTAGGTAGTTCATGATTCGTTTCCAAGGCCAAAGGTCCAATTTTATTACCCCAAGACAACAGGATCTCTCATCTTTGGTTGCAATTGTTGTTGTTGTTGTTATTATCACCCATTGCTTCTAGTTGAACTGCAGGTTCTTCTTCCTTGATTTCAGGTTCTTCTTCCCTAATCTTAGGTATGGTGATGAATTCAGGAGATACCTTCGATGGCTCTCTAACTTGAATGGGATGTGGCAGGAAAGGATCAACATTGGTTTCTTCTAGAAAGAGAGGATTCCCCCTTCTTCTTGTATAGACTATGTAAGCCAGGATTGTCTAATTCCACGCAGGATCAGGCAATACATGTCTTCTACCTGCAATATTGGCTTACCTTTCTTCTTTGTCTAGTATTTTGGTAGCTCTTCTCCACTGAGCAGGGGTATCCTTCATCTCAGAGATGAAACTCCTTAGGCTTCTGATGATGTTTGCTTGCTCTCCTTCAATTATCTTGAGATTTGGTTGGATAACTGGAGGTGTAAGATCGGGTTGTTGAAATGGAGCAATAGGACGCCAAATATTCATTCACGCATCATAAAGCCTAATATTTCTTCAAGTTCTTCCCAAAAACTGATGGCATTTCAAATCACACCTCTGGTATGCGGTTTGGAAACAAACAACTATGTGCAATAAATTGCTCTTCAAATTTGGAGGGGAAGCTCCCTCATATGCTGATTATGCTAAAGAAATTAAATTGAAACTAGTTTGCCTATCTTTTTGTCTCAGCTACAACAAAACGAGGTTATAAACTCTTGATACTATAGTTGAAGGTTTTCTCTTTAATAAAAACTATCAACTATAACTAACTTACACTAATGACGTTTCTAGCTTCTTAGGTAAACATAGAGCAAGAGAGTTAGAAATGAATAAGATTTGATTCTCTCACATAGATACTTAGATAAATCTTCTTCCAACATACATCTACTAAATTTCAATGCAATGCAAAAAGAAGATCATATAAGAAAAAATATAGTAAGAAATTTGAGATTTATATCAGGGCAACAAAGTAAGTACACGAATTTATTTCCTCAAACTTTAGGCACAAGAGATTACAATTCTGGAACAACAAGTTGTAGCAAAATACATGAAACAAGTGATCAAACTATATCAACACTTAACACAAGATACATGCAAACTTTCTCTTAACACAAAGTGAACTAAAACTAAACAATAACAAACTTGAAGGCATAGGCTCAACAATTTTTTATCACAAGCATTGTTAAAGAAAAATGAGAAAAGGCTTCTCTTATTTATAACTAAGCAGAGGAGTAGGGAACCCTAAAATCTCCTTGATTTTACAACTAAGGCTTTCCAACTCGCAAGCTTTATTTCTAAATATAGAAGAAGATAAACATCTACAACTAAGAAAACATGAAAAATAGAAAATGTGAATTATTACATTTATTTTCTTTCTCTTCTCAAAGAGTGGATAAGAATGAAGATGAGAATAGAAAGAAAGCTAAGAAGAAAGCTTCTAGAAGAAAGTTGTGTCATATCTCGATCACATCCGCTAAAAAGAGGGAAACTGTATCTTTGATAGGAGTATCAATACTGGAAATAGAAAAGTGCCATTTTTCCAAGATATCCTCACCATCTATAATAGATCTCAGGAAATCTTTACTCTCATTGGAAACTTTCTTGAACTTTGCTGACATCACAAAAATCTGACTCATCCTTCCAACATTGCCATCATTGCCATGAACAACACTCAAAATATCTACTTCGACTAAGTCAAGCCCAATGTAGGACCCATCATCAAGACAATACCGACAAGGTATCTTTGCAACAAACTCTCTTATGAATTTGAACACATCGACAACCCATTGTTTGTATGCAATGAACTCCTCAAAATAAATTTCATAGGTTCCCACCTTGAAGAGGTGACCTTCTTTCCACTCCAGAATCTATCTTTTATGCTCTCTTGCAACTGTTGAGCCATATGTTGTATCTAAATCTGCAATGATGAATTCATGCATAGGCTTCACCTCTACTATCAACTTCTCAAAATCCTAGATACCTTGATGTAAGTCATGGGTATTATATCTCAGCTGAAATATTTGTGCCAGAATCTCCTTTCCTCTGATGATGAATTCTTTGATCCATTCCTGCATTTTTTCCCCAAAAATTACCAACCGCCTCAACTGTTGTTGATCAGTTGGTGTCTCTAAGACCCGGGGCAGCAACTATATCGCTTGTGAAGTACCATGAATAAGGCTAGAAAAGTATAGCTGGAGTTGACAATTTTTCAGACTTGAGGGTTGCTTTGTCTTCTCCATCTTTCAACATTCTTTCCTGAAGGCTCTCAATTGCCACTTTGAATAAAATCACATTAGCATGTCTAGTACTCTTGCCAAGATTGGATTTTCCCATGAAAAAATCATCCATCTCCACTTCATCTTTGTTTTTATCCTCAAGAGGTGTAGTAGTCTCCATGATCATTTCTCCCTCTGCATTGCTTTCGAAGTGGACTTGTTTTCTTGCTTTATTTTTAGATGCTTCCTAATAGATGTTGTCAAGATCATCAAAGTTAAGATGATAAGAAGGAATCCTTCTCTTCCTTCCCAACGAAATCTCGAGCCAAGACGTGGTATTTCTATTTTTTTCCATGGAAGGTTCAACTGCAACCCTTTCTTCTTCATCATCATCTCCCAAATCAATATGAATTGGTAAAGACCTTGGAGATCGTAGAGGGTCATGTGCCAACGTTATTTCTTATGTTTCTCTTTGAGGCACGGGTTCTTCTGAAGGGACTTCTGCCTCAGCTATTGGCTGCTCCTATATGATTATGCTAAAAAAATATAACCTTCTCCTTATGTTCTTTGTTGACCTACTACCCTTTACACTTTCTAGTGGCCGACTTATACCCTTCATATTTGGTTGTGATCTAGAAGAAGAAGGAAGAGATGAATGTGTCTTGGGAAGCTCTGCTAGTGGAATAGATTTCATCCTCTTGAGGACCAAGAAAGTCTTGTTGTATTCAACTACTTGTCTTGTCCTTCCTTCCACTATGATGCATTCTTTGTTAGCCCAATTAACCTGTGGAAGAGGTTGTTGCTCAATCTGATTTCTAGTGAATGCTGGGAGAATTACATCTCCATCATCATTTGATAATGCCTCAATGTATTTAGACAAAAAATCCATGCATTTTTAGATTCCTAATTCAAAAGGAAAGTTGAAGGTTGGTTTCTTTTTATTTTTCAAGCAAGTGTGAACATCAAATACTTGCCTTAGGAATTCCATGCATGAAACCTCATTTGATGGATACCTCGATAGTATGAATGGAGCACTAGAAAAGCCATAAACTCTTATGTAGGTGAAAGTTTCAAACTCAATAAACCAATCTTCCCATTCCTCCATCATTGTCCTAACAACTGATGAAATGTGTACGTGTAGCTCATTATCTAGGTCTCGCATTGTGTACATTAGGAAAGCTTCAATCACCATTTTTTAGTGATGCAATGTTGCTATGAACTCCAACTGAGGATAGTAATTGTATACATGGTGTACATTTAGAGACCCCTCAATGTTCAACCCTCTATATTTTCCTTAGTAAGCCACTAGATAGACTAGGTAGGAGATCATGTTTAATTCATGCCTGCTAAAGTATTCAACTATTTGGTGATGAAGGCAATCACTAAACAATGTAGACCAATCATAGCACTCTATTTTCTTCATTATATGAGGTATCACATAAAACATCCAGGGCTGAAACTTTGTTGCGTCATCTTGGCTTGTAATCCTGTTGAGCAAGGTGATTATTATAGCTATTTCATCCTTAAATTCTCCTCTCCCAATGTTCTTCGGCAATATCTTATGTTTTTCCTTCATCCACTTATGTGAAATCGTTTTGTTGTATTTTTCTTTATTCATTTCCCATACCCTTTCACACTCTTCCATGGAGATGGTAACACTTCTTGGCCAAGGTGGAAACGAGAAGCATTTTTCAATCACATATAGCTTTAGGCTGCAAATCATTCTTCCATCCACCGACTAAATCTCCCTTGTGGTAGGATTGTAATGCTTGATGCAAGCAATTAAAAATTATAATATTTTTACTAAAAAGGGCATAGATGTAGCTGCAAGACGTCCTGAATGGCTAAGGTGCCTGATTGTGGCATTTCCTGTGTCTTCCGAAGCCCACAGATTGAATAATGGCTTGATGTGGTGCAAGTCAATCTTAGCTATTCTGATGAAGTCATGATATAGTACTGATGTGTTCTTGTACTCAATGGGAATGTACTCCATTCTTCAAAACTTAAAGATTGATTGTGAACTCGCCTATACTCAGACAAGTTTTGCACAACTTTCTATTTTTAGCTTGCTGATTTCCTTCGTCAAACAGATGAATTTTTTGAAAATTATTCTGAGATATGGGTTTTGTTCAGAATTTTGTTACAAGCAAACCCAAATTGTCTGTTTTTGAAAATTTTGAGTGTAGATTGAAAAAACAGCAAACCCTAATTTCGCCTACAAAAGCACGAAAAAGTTGGCACCTGGGTATTGTTTAGAAGCACATTTTGGATGAACCCATTTTATCAGATGTTGAAAATTCTGAAGTCTGATTGAAAAAGAAACCAATTGAAATTTCTCGGAAAAAATCTTTGATATGGGTTATGTTTAGAAGAATGTTTAAGGATCCTAAAGATTAGAAGTTGAAAATTTTGATGTTTTCTCTAACATGCGAAGAAAAAGCAGTTGTTGCAACTTGAAAAATTTCTCCAAAAATTATCTAGAAGATAGAACTAATAAGGCCTAGATCATTAGAAATTGAAAACCTTGACCTCCTTCTTCACAGATTTGATGTTCTGGATGAAAAACACATGAAAAAGTAGGCTCCCTTGTATGTTGGTCTAAAATTCATGAAGAACTTTGAAAAATCAGTAAGTTTGAGCTCTTGAATCTTGAAAAGAAAAACTCTGAATTTTCTGCTCCACTTCTCCTTGGACACCACTTGCAAGAAAATATAAGAAATGAAAGACAAAGGCGCCTTAAATAAGATTGAGGATGAGAAAACCTACTTTATTTTTTGCTTTCACTTCTCAAACCCTAATCCTAGCTTGTGCATTGAACTTAGACATTTCTTCTTCATCTTGAAAATTCAAAATTTTGAAAATTTGAAGATTTTGACTAAGGCATAGCATCTTGGGCACCCTTCTTGGCTAGAGGCGCTTACCCTCTTCAAACTTAGTCATTTTTCTGACAATTTCAACTTTTCTCTCATTTTTCAACCCCTATTTGATCTTGATTTCAAGCTTCCATAGTGATCCTACGGATGAGCTGAATGATTCATCGCAGAGCTTGATTGAATCTAATGAAGTTTGTTTGGAGGTAAATTCTGACAAAAAACTTCATTTGACCCTTCAAAATGTTAGGTGCCTATCTCGTCTAGGGGCACCCATCTTACCAATGTTAGCCATTTTTAGGAGCTTCAAGTTCTAGCTTGTCTTCTGACCTTCTGATGAATTCATGATTTTTGGAGCTAAACTAATCAAATCAACTGGCTATAAGGTCCATTGGATAGCTGAGAAGATTCTAGAGGGGGTCTTTTGGATACTGTATCTTCAGAAAATTTGACTTGAGGCTTCAAAATATTGGGTGCCCTTGGCTAGCTAGGGCACCCAACTCCTCTAGAGTTAGATTTTATTTTGTAAATTTCACCTTGGTCTTTTGACTTCTGACATTTTTCTCATGATTTTCCCTCTATTCAACTTTAGATATCTGATGACTACCAACTTTGTTGAATGCATTGATGATTGCATTGGAAAGATTGATCAAATTTGAAGAAGTTATGCTCGAGGTGTCATTTGCAAATTCATCCATCTGATACCTTAAAAACTTGGGTGCCTTCCTCCTTCTGGGGTGCCCATCTCCTCCAGAATTAGCCATTTTTTCATCTATTTTCACCTTCAAAGTTGAAAACCTCTTGTCATGGCCCTTGTTCATCCTAAGTTTTTTGGTGGTTGAATGATCCGATGAGCTGACGAAGACATCCACGATGAAGTTGGTAGAAAACTCAAGAGATTGAACCCATCTACAAAATCTAACTATTAAATTTGGATCTTCAAAACCCTACACGCCTTCCTACTTCTGGGGCGCCCATGTTTGCCAGACTTAGAATATTTTATGATGTTCTTGTGATTTGTATTATGTCTTTTAGTTGAAACTCCTCCGTTCAATCTCAAATTCCGAATGACTAAGTGATCAGATGACTGCACTGACAGGCTCGTTGTGGAGCTAAGAAGAATTTGAACAACAATTCCTAGGAACACAAACCCTAATTTCATCATTTGATGCCTTGCAAAGTTGGGTGCCTATTCTCTCCAAGGGCGCTCATGGTTGGCAGACTTATAAATTTTTTAATATTTTCAAAAATTTCCTTCGTTTGATGTGTTTTCCTTTGCCTTGACTGCTAGATATGAAATTTTTCTAAGGCATGAATGTTTGGGTGCCTATGCTTGACAAGGGCGCCTGAAGTCTTCTGACTTAGCCAAAATTTCTCATTTTTCAACTTTGACAACTTCACTTCTTCATTCTTTGTGCATGTTCATGATTAGAAACTTTTGTTCAATGTTTGAATGTTTGATTCTAACACCTAGTAGTTGATTGACCCCCATTAATGACCTTGGATCTCCATAAAAGGCTTTTGAAAAAGCAGAATAGACCCACTAGGGAAAAACTAATTTTTTCGTGATTCTGACTACACCAGCCTAATGAGGAAGTATTTTGAGCCAATCAAAATCAGTCTCAACCCTAGAAGCCAAAATTTCTATTTTTAGAAATTATTGCTTGTATCTATTTTGAAAGAAACCCAAAAAACCCTAGAAAAAGTTTCTATTTTTAGAAAACTGCTAAAAAAAGAAATTTTCCTAAAATTTAGGGTTGAAAAACTGAAATCTAGGTTTTGTTGGTTTGGTCGCTCTGAGCCTACTCAGATTGTCTGATTTTGAAAATTCTAAGTTCTTACCCCTCACACAAGACATACAAACCCTAATTTTGACCTTTTTGACAAATTTTAACAATACTTTGACTCATTTCTTCAAAATGCCTAAGTGTAGCAATTTTTTTAATTTGGGGTACAACAGAGGGAGAGAGAGAGAGACAGAGAGAGAGAGAGAGAGAGAGAGAGAGAGAGAGAGAGAGAGAGAGAGAGAGAGAGAGAGAGAGAGAGAGACTGAGAGAGAGATACCTAAGGAGGGAGGGATGGAGAGAGAGAGTGAGAAAGACACTTGAGAGGGAGAGAGGGGGAGAGAGAGGGAGAGAGAGAGATCTAGTTGTGGTGGGGAGGATAAACCTAAGAGAGAGAGGGAGTGGGAGAGACCTGATAAAGAGAGAGATGGATAGATGGAAGGATAGAGGGAGAGGGAGTGGGAGAGACTTGAGAGAGAGAGAAGGAGGGAGTGGGAGAGACTTGAGAGATAGAGAGAGAGAGGAGGGAGGGATGGAGGGACACTTGATAGGGAGAGAGAGACCTGAGATGGATATGGAGTGTGTGTATGTGTGAGAGAGATACCTAAGAGGGATAAAGAATTCAGTGGGATGGAGAGGGAGAGAGGGAGAGAGGGACAAAGATAGAGGGAGAGAGATAGAGACTTGAGAGGGAGAGAGGGAGATAGAGGGAGGGAGAGGGAGAGACTTGAGATGGAGAGAGGAAGAGAATGGGAGAGAGAGAGACATGATAGGGAGAGATTTTGAGTGTGAGTGAGAGATTGAGAGAGAGAGGGAGTGGGAGAGAACAAAGAGAGAGGGAGTGGGAGATACTTGAGAGAGAGAGAGAGAACTAAGAGGGAGAGAGGGAGTCTAAGAGATTTGAGAGAGAGACTTAAGAGGAAGAGATAATTCAAAGGGAGGGAGAGAGAGAGAGAGGGGGAGAGGGGAGATGGAGAGGGAGAGGGAGAGGGAGAGGGAGTGGGAGGGACCTGAGAGAGAGGGGGGAGGATGGATGGAGATAGAGGTAGAAAGATAGTTTGAGGTCAAGGAGAGAAATAGTAAGAAAAATAGGTATAAAGAGGGAAAAAGAGAAGAAAAGAGGGAGGGATAGGTCTAGAGCTTAAGGGGAGACATAGTGATATATAGAGAGGTAGAGAAAGGGACAAAGAGATATGATGATTTATGAAGATTATTTCATCTCTTTACTGCAAAAATTATACATATTTCATTATTCATTACTTTTTCTAACGTTTCAAGTATTTTGAGATGAGTGTTACAAAAAAATCTTGAAAATGAGACTTTACATGCGAAAGTAGTGAGAATTTGATGTTTCAAAAATGAAATATGAAGTTCAAATGATTATAATTATTTTTTGTGTAAAATATAGAAAAAACACATATTCCATTGCATAGAGCTCTCACTCACCTTTCTAACGCCTATAAAAAGTCAAAATTTTGATAAGAAACACAAAAGTTATGCCCATTTTACTAAAAAGGGGTTTTAGGTCTGCAGAATGGATATCCGTTTTGTTTTTCAAAATAGATATCCATTTTAAACAAATATCCTTTTTTTTTTTCAAAAAAATGGTTTCTCACTTTCCAAAATAAATATTCATTTTGAAAAATAAAACAGATATCCATTTTTTTGACAAAATTTGCAGCCTTGGGATTTCCCTTAGGTTTGCCTTGGTTTTTGGCTTGGGATTGCCTAACCTAGAAAGTCAACCTAAAAAATGTGTTTTGAAAATTTGCTTAGTTTTCCAAAGTTCACCCCTGTGGGTGACAACTTTTTTTTATCCAAATTTCATCAAATGAAAAGGGTTTATAGAAACAATTGTCAGCTTTCCACCAATATAAGTTATGCCTTATTTTGAATTTAATAAATTATTATTATTGATTTTCTACCTACATTACGTCTAAATTCCTGATTGATAGGCTAAATGAAAAACTTCTATAACTTTCAAACTGGTTAACATTTTTGAATCTACAAGATGCACCACATTCTATGCTTTTCATACTATAGGATAAAAAAATGAATTTCATAAATTTTTGACCAAGTCATGGTGGTCACACACAGACATTTTAATAATTTTGAAAAGTTATAATAAAAAAATCATAACTAATTATTTACATGGAAAAAAAGTTACAAAAAAAAATCCAACACATTAAGGCATATGTCATCTACTTATATTGAAATATTCAGAAAAAAATATTATTTTTTTCTTGTACTTAGGATGGTTAGACATACACCTACTTCTTATCTTTTTTCTGAAAATTTAGTACCACTACATTGAAATTTTAAATTTTCTCAAAACAAATTTAATTTTTTCCAAAAATGGACTAGTAGCCTAGAAACTACATTCAATTTTCTACAACTTTTTTTCTTACATATTTTTCAAATTATGTTAATAACCTATTCAAATTTTAAATGTCAATTTGCCTAACTCTGATTTTCTAAATTTTCATCACACTTAGAGGCCTAGTTTGGAACCCCATGATCCTACACATACCCCTAGGTAGCTGGTTACTTTATATAGGTCTAGATTATATTATGAGGAGATGCATAAGAGAGGATGAGGTCTTTGATATCCTCAAATCCCACCATTGTAAACCTGTGCAGGACACTTTGTAGCAAAGAGGATGACACTCAAGATTCTCACCACTGGCTATTACTCACCAAGTCTTCATAAGGATTTAGTGAAATATACAAGGAGTTGTGACAGGTGTCAGACAATGGGTAGGCCAACTAAATTAGATGAGATGCCTTTACAACCTTAGTTATGTTAGATTTGGTTGTGAAACCACTCAAGATCAAAATGCTTCAAGGAAAGCAATAAAATAGATTAGGAGATGAATAAACTCAACACTCCCTTAGCATTGAACTAACAATCCATATTACTAGCCAAGAGAAGGGGTGAGTGTTGTTTATATAGAAAAATAATGATAGATAAATCTAAGAGGAGTAATAACTCCCAAGTGCTCGTAATAGGTGGGAGTTTTACCGACTTGGTAAATGCCAGATTACATTGTTATGCCTACTCAAGTAAAGACAAGAAATGGTTATGAGAGGTGGCTAATAAATCCAAAAGAGGGTGTGAGACTCAACTACCCAAAAGTGGGTGTGAGTGACACATGTGAATGATGGATTTATTCCACATTTCCTCATCCTAACCATTCTAATATAACCTAAGCAAGCTTAATAATGCATGTAGGAAAAATAAATATTCCCTAAAATAAAGAAAATAAAAAACCTACACTAACAAGTTAGCACCAAAACCATTTGACAAATGGGGGCTAGAATTCATTGGCCCAATATCACCAACATCCAGTAACAAGGAGTATATCTTAGGTTGCACAAATTATCTAACAAAGTGGGTTGAAGTCAAATCATTACAGTTTTCTAGAGATGGAAATGTGGCCAAATTATTATATGAAGACATATTTACAAGGTATGAAGTGTCAAGAGAAATTGTAACAGATTAGGGTCCCTAGTTCACATTAGAGTTGATTACCAAATTGGTCTAGGAATATTAAATAAGGCATAGGAATCAATGTCCTATTACCCTCAATCGAATGAGAAAGAGGAAGTAACAAATAGGGAGATTGAAAATATCCTAATCAAAACAATGTAAATTCATAGGAAATATTGGGCAGCCAAGTTGCCTGAGACAGTATGGGCCTATAGGACAACTTGGAAGACTACAACATGATTTACATCATATGAATTGGTGTATGGAAAAACAATAGTACTATCCATTGAATTTGAGTACAAAACACTCAGGACAACAGTTGAACTAGATATGGACTTGACAAAAATATAAAAAAAAGACTACACAACCTCAATGGATTAGATGAGATAAGGATGGAAGCTATGCACCACACTGAGATTTTTCAAAAAAAAAGTCAAATGGCATGATCAATTTATCAAAACAAAGGAGTCCAATGTGGGATATTGGGATTTACTATATTACTCAAGGTATAAAGATTGTAAAGGGAAGCTACAAACAAGGTGGTTAGGACCATATGAAGTACAAATTTTCCCAAATGGAGTAGTCAAGTTGTAAACAATTGATGTAGTTAGATTTTCATTATTAGTTAATAGCCATAGAATAAAAATTTATGAAAATCCAACATAGAAGGATGAATTCCTTCTTTCATTGATGTAACAAAATGGGCTAGAGATAATTATTCTGATAATAACATTGTGCCAAAAAACAAAGATCTAGTAGAAAATATTGTAAGTTCTACAAGTGCCTCAGTAGATGAGCTACATAGATCACCTACTGAGATCACTCAGGTATAACTCAATATCACCCTTCACATACACACACTACATAGTTGAAAAATCAACAATCCTTTTCAAGTAAACTCAATGATACAGTAGGGACCTATGGCTTCATCAATAAAAGGGCCAATAAAATTTAGAGGGACCTATTATTGTACGTACTTGCAACACTTGCCTGTCAAAATTTCAAAAATTTCTGCCAACTTAATTTCATGTCATCCGAATACACTATTATTTCATACATGTAACCATATGGTTATCATTTCATTATATGTAGCTTAACCCATCATATCCCATGTCGCATTCATAAATTTCCACGCATTAAGCATATCACTTCATATTCCATAAGTCGTACATTCTATAGCCTTTCACATTACCACGTGCCAATTTGTCATTTCATATATTACCAATTGCAATTAAGCAATGGTCAAATCATAATCACACTGCGAACACTCCTATTCAGCTTCACACAAGCTAAATTATGTTCACTCCACTTTAACAGGTACACATACTAATTTTCCATAATTATCATAGATTATAATTATTTTTCAACATATTTACATTTGATTTTGTATGCTTCATATTCATTATCATATTTCCACTACATGCAATAACACCCTCAGCTTCTGAAAGTATGATTAAGTGAGGCCACTTAGCAACTTAAGTTAGGGGGAGAGTATATTTTCTTGGTTTTCAATTTTTGTTTGAGTTTCAATCCAAAATCAAGTCACCAAAAACATTTCTGCAACCCTATTTCATTTGTGCCATATGCTTTTTCTCATTTCAAGCTCATAGGGATAAAAGCAATTGAATTTGAAGAACATAAGTATATAGATAGGAAGGATCTGTATGGTTGAAGTTGTAAGTAGAAAATTTGAGTGGAAGAAAAGTAGTTTACCGTCATGGGTGGAGATATAGTTCAGAGAGAACCATCTACACATCAACAATTATTGGAAGATAGGTTGGTTTTACCTATTTTTAGACAAGTGGGATTATTTCTTGAAGGTGATAGAATATAACGAGGATATAACACAAAAAATTGTAGAAACACTTAAAAATACTAAAGCCATTATTCAAGGGTTAAAGGTTGATGCTTCAAAAGTTGCAATTATAGAAGTGTGTGGCTTGCCAAGAGAAGGATATGAATTCCCAGTTAGGGAAATTTTTGTAGCTGCCATAGATGAATTTAGAGAACATGGAGAGAGCCTTAACTTAACATCCCAAGGTACTAAAAGGTTATCATTACCATGGATTTGGGCTTTTTTTGCTAAATATATTGTTAAGTATCTTACATGTGATGGTAGGCAGTCTCTTTTATACACAGTGTATTTCAAGCTTTTGAGCCATCTTCATCATAATAGGAGGGTTAATGTTCCCAATTTTCTTTATAACCTATTGAAAAGAATGGGTTCTAACTATAAAAGAAAGAGAAACAATACAACACTGTCACATTATTGCTTATTTACCCTACTGGTAAAAATAAGTTTAAGGGTTCAACATCCACATGTTTCATGGGAAAGCTTCTTAATTTTTAATCATATCGGTAACATTCTTGAAGAACCAACTATCTTAGAAAATTTAGAATCACTTGCTACATCAGTGAGGGAAATTCCTTCTCATTCACTTGCTACTTCACCTACCTATAGTAGAGGAGAACTAGAGTAGATTTTGCAAAAACCATCACCTACAACCTCTAAGCAACCTATAGTAGAGGATATCCAAGAAAACCCAACTTCTTCCAAAACACCAAGAACTAGAAATAGGAAAGGTGGATCTTCCTTTGCACCCAAAAAAGTGCAAAAGAAGAAATCCATCTAGCCAAGGCATTCAAACTACCTAAAAAATAAGGGTGTTATGAGGGTTTCAGTCAAGAAGCAGGAGAAAGAAAATATTGTGACAACAGAAACATATTCAAAACTAAAGGAAAATGTTTTTGGAAATGTTCATACACCAGTTAAAAGGAAATGGTATATCTCAACCACCTTTGAATCTACTTCACAAGATATTTTTGTTACTAAAAATACAAGAGAACCCCACAAAGCCCTAATAGTGAGGGTTGTGATTATACTATGGGTGATGATCAATTTTTAGAGAAGGATGTAATTTTTTTTATAGAAGGATGGTATGGATTCACATCTTTTTCTGGTGAGTATCCCTCCACAATGACAGTGAATCCATACCATGGGGGGTTGTGTAGTTTTCCTTTGTTTTCCATCACACCTTTGTTTGGTGAGTGTCCCTCCACGATGACCATGGATCCATATGATTCCATCCTCATGCATGTGTGCTTTGTTTTGCACACCACTTTTTCAGTTGTAGGTTCTATCTTGCACACTTTCAGATGTTTCTCCTCCTTCATGCACTACAGGGTGTTTCACATCATTTCAGTGGATCTGTTAGTCTCTCCCAGTTCAGCAATATGGGGGGGTATTATATTTTTCATGCTAATTCTTCCTTGGTTTCGCCTTGGAAGGGATCTTCCATTCTTAGTTGATCATTGTTTCAGACTATTGGTTTGTGTGCCATCTGTATCTTCGTTCTAGGTGTTTTCCTTTGTTTGCCATCTGATTCAAGTAGTGTCATATGGGAACTTATGCAGATTGTTGTCTTCTTGTTCCTGATCATCCTATCTTTAGCGGAGGTTCTTCAGCACCATAGCAGTCATCTTTCAACAGTTGTTTGTAGCTTCTTCTGCTTTAGTGATGTCTCTTCTTGGATTTCTTCTTCTCTTTTTGGAGTAGAGATTTTTCCCATGAGGTTTTCTCTATTTCTCCATTTTATAGAGATTTGGTTGTATTTGGGTACCTGATCTGGCCTAGTTGCCGGGACCCATGTTTGCCTTCTTGAGTTGTAGTTACCTTTGCTTTTCTGCATTTGTTTGTAGCTACATTGTTGCTCATCTTAAGGGGGGGTGTTAGAGTAAAGGTCTTAACTTAATTATGTTGATTAAGTTACCTTTATTCCCTTCTTAAGATTTCACATTAGTTTGCATAAAGTGACATTTAATAATTATATTAATTATTAAATGTTATCCTATTAGGGCTTCTATTAGGGTTTTTCCTATTAGGGTTTTATTAGGGTTTGCATGATCTCCTTTTTATAAGGATTGATCCCATTGTATTTCATATCAATTCATTCTCTCATTCTCTCTGATATATACATTTTCAGTTTTCAGAGAACCCTTGCTTGTTTGTCTCCATCTCTTCTTTTGTGACAGGTTATTTGCATGCAGGTGATCTTTGGGGTTTGTGGTGTTGTATTTTCTCAACTCCTACAAAGAGTTGTAGGAAACATTGGAAAAAAATGAAACATTTATAGGAATTGGTAAATTTTTATGAATAGAGAGGCAAACAAAGAGACTTAAAAATTAAGGAGTTGGAGGATAAGATTTTACACATATGGGAATCGGTCTAAACTAGACTTACTTACATAGCTTGCTATAGCAAAGGTAGGAAATATATAAATTATAGTTGAAAGAAGAAGATACCCTTGGATAAGAACTCCAACTTATCACACTACAATGTCTATAGGATATCATTTATTGAAAATAACTTAATAATTCTCCCAAAAAAGAGAAGAGTGGGAGAAGGAAAAGGAAAGGATGATTTTAGACCATAATAGAGTATTGGAAAACAAGGAAGTTGAATTGGAAAAGATGATAGTTAAAATTGGGGAGATATCAGACAAGGCTGCACAAATCATCAAATACAAACCTCCTACTAGGATTTATGATTTGTTTTTACAAGAGAAATTCTTGAGTTTCCAACTCAGTCAACTGATCAATAACTTGCTAATTTCCATGAGCAAGAAATTTATTTTTTCACATATTTTTATTGTTGCTACACCTAATATATAGGATTAGTGATGTGAATTTTATTTTCATAACTATGTTGTGCCAAACAATATATAATTGAACCCATTGATATTTGTGGGTGATTTATAGATCATAACATTAGATTCCTACTTCAAAAATGAGACACAAAGGGGTGAAATCACACAGGATTATGTTGAGAGAGAAATCACTTGCTCTCCAGGTCAAAAAAGAGTCCAAGAACCCCAGTGTAATACTAGAGGAATGGACAAAACTTTTGAAGTATAAGGGTTTAGGAAAGAAAATTATGAATTTAAGAATAAATGATTATGATAGGATGCAAAGATTAATTGTAGGCTTTATCCATCATTCTTTTCATTTTGTACAAGAAGTATGGGAAAGTTTGACCCCTAAATTATAGAAAAAGGAACCCCACTCTGTATACAACTTCATAGCCATGCTTTAAAGGACCCACAAGTACATGGACATTTCCAAAGAAAAGGGACTTATATGGGTACCTCTTACCTTCCAGCCACCTATGCTTCTCTACCTAGTGCCACATTGGACATGAGAAAAGAATGCAGAATGAGAGGAAGTTGAGAATATCATATGGGCAAGAATTTCATGCTATGGAGGTTTCTATATAAATCATATAAAAGGAGTGGATGTGATTATAGATCTCAGGGAGATGACCTCACAATATAACCTCCAGTATTAAATTGTTTTGCTTGAGGACAAGAAAATGTCTAGTTGGGGGGAATGATGAGCCCAATTATTAGCTATTTTTTTGTTGTTTAGTACATACTTTTAGAAATTTCTAGATACTCATTTCATACATATTTTGAACTTTACTATCCTTTTATGATCATCATGCAACTTGAAATTGGTTTTAGTAAATGGAAATATGATCATGGTATGTTAGTAATTGCATGGTTAATGTGTGAATATGTATGGAATGCAGTGTATATATATGTTTAAATTATGGATATTAGTATTGTGTATATGTTTAAGCGAACCAAATATTTGCATCCAAGAAGCCAAAGAAAGAAGACTATAGACCATAACAACTAGGAAGCGCAACCCACATCCAAAGGAGTTTCAGATAGCGATGCAAGAGAAGTTCTAGAATAAGAAGAATGCAACAGATGCAAAATTGGAGGCATTTATTTATAAGGATTATTGTGAGTCTCCATGTCATTTAATAAGACTAATAAAGGAGAGGAAACCTACTATGATTGGGAATCTAACATGACTATTTACATCATCAACATTGCTATTTTACCATTGCAACAGAGTTGCAATCCTAATCAACTTCTTCTACCCTTTCAATTATGCTTTTAGCTATGTAGACTTTTTCACACTCTATTTTATAGGGAATTGGTTTTCATTTAGATTTTCATTTTGAGTCCTTGTTTTAATAAGACTCCCTCACACCTATGTATATATATGGTTCAATGGTCAAGGAGAATAATTTAGGCATATCATATATAACAAATAGATATGTTCAAATAGTTTTCTTCTATTTACATAAACAATACTTATTTCTAGTTATGTTTAATGAATAAGATATCCCTAAAGATTCTTATTAGATCATGATATATTTTGTAATGCAATGAAGAGGTTTTCAGTTATTGTTATATTTAATTAATTTAAGAAGCTAGATTTGAGATTATCCTATGGAGACAGTCACTTGAGCAAGGGCCACTCAAGGTAATTATTCCCCACTTTAATTTCTGCATATTTATTTCTGTTATTACAGTAGTTACCTTCATTATTACATTTTTCTTAATTAGATTCTTCATGTTGTGAATGTGAATGTGAATGAAATCATGAATAATATCCTATCTTGTATTTCATGCTTTGTTTGTGTTAATGCATTATCCTCTGGAGTGAGTCAAAGTTAACAGCATTAGTTAGTTACAGAGTTTAGTTTTGATTGTGAACTAGTAACAGTCTTTAGCTTAAAGTTGAATCAATGTATGAATGTGTATTTATATGTATGTACATCCTATTTAAACAAATTTGCATGTACATTTAAAATATAACTATTTCTTGTAATTTTGTACTTGTTTGTTAATCTTATATAATTATCATGGATCAATTCAATATTGATGATATCATTAATCCACCTCCTCGACAACCTCCACCCCCTCCACCTCCACCTCCCCTTCCACCCCCTCAACCCCATAAAATCCCACCTCCACCACCTATAGGAGTTGATGAGGCTCACTTGCAAGCATGGATAAGTGAAAATGTTGCATCCATTCAGAATCAAATCAATGCTATTCAAAATGAAGCATTGATTCCACCACATGTGAGCCATTTTACATCTACGATGCAAAATGTTGTTAATTACATAAAGTCTATTGATGTAGACTTAGATAGGCATTGATGATGGTGAGAGGATATGAGATAATTTTATGTAGATGGTCTCTCCTATAAAAAAAAATTGGACTTGAAAATAACAAAATCCCATCTTACACCTTTTTTTATCGACCCTAACATCACTAGCCCATTCTTGCAAACAAAACTAGAATAGCAATGAGGTGGTGCATACATCCTCAAATGACTACACATTTTTGGAACCGATGGTGGATGATATTTGACCATCCACCACATGCTAATTTGGAGGTCCCTCTATACATTTTGAGGAAACTATATGCAAAATTTTCTTTAGGGAAAAAGCCTAATTATTTTGATTTTAAACCAATTCAGGGTGTTTGTGGCAACATGCCACAATAGAGGTTAGGGGCACGTGTTTATCCCTAATTCCCCATGCATTCACAACCTCTTATTTCTAATCTTGCTCTTGCCATTCTTATGTTGGAGTATGGACAGACACTGAGAGGGGGGTTGAATCAATGTCTAAACCTTTTTAAACATTAAAACAATACTTTAAATTCTTATATCCTTTCTATTGACAACGGGGTTGAGTGATTGCATTGAGGGCATTTTTTATAGCATTAGCATTGTTCATTTTGACAACTTATCCCTATAAGCCTTGTGAGAGTTATCTTGCAATTGCAAAAGAGATGACTCACATTGTTTATACACTTTAAGATTACCATATTTCAATGTAGACTTATGAGATACAAAACCAACTGTGCAATGGAATGACATATGATAAACATGAAACAACAAAGGGATTTAGTTCAAAAAAACAATTCTTGAGCTCTGAAACAAATGAATACATTTAAGCTTTCTTTTGAATCTGAATCTTTTACAATGATAGAACACTTATGCAAAACATTTTTATATGAAAATTTGCAATGATGAAGGGACTAACATTCAACCAAGCTTAGATTAATAAGAACAACTACTCACAAACAAATCACAGTCATGAAGCATTATCACATCAAAGCAATTGAGACCATCAGACAAATAATTTGTTCAGTGGAAAACCCTCCTTGGGTAGAAAAACCACTCCTAAACTACCTTATTGGCTTAATTTCAAAAACCATTGCTTATAATGCCTTATAGGCTAATTTATGAGCACCAAATCAAGGAAAAACAACCCCTCATTTAGAGACACCAATCTTAAGGAGCACCAACCCCTTATTTTGAAACACCAATTTCAAGGAGCAACAACCCCTTTTTAGTTTATAGAATTATAATTACACAGAGGATCTCTTTGTTTGATCTCTAAACCCTAACCAAAAAAAATATCTGCACAAGTAAAATCATATATTCCAAGAATATAAGAATAATAACACATGCAAAAAATAATGCTTATCTTCCTTTTTCAAAGTGCATTTACAAACACAATACCCTCTCAGATCTATTTTCAAAAGAAACCACATAAATAGTGACATGTGGAAATAATAAAGAAATTACCAAAGCAACTTTTTCCACATTTACAGTTTCTCATTTTGAAGAAACTAAAATAAAAATTACTGTAAAGTCCCATGAAAGATGTGTAATCGAACCCATATCACCATGATTAAAAAAAAACCAATAAATAACTAAGTTTTTCAGACTACCCATCAATGAGTAAGGAGACGTGATGTAATCAAAGTGAATGCATTTTCTGATTTTAAACAAAAGATAGTAACTATCTTTCCATTTTAAATTTGAAAATTTTCTCCATGCAAGGAAGAATAATACCTGATTTAATGAACTTGGAGATAGACAAACCAAAAAGCATGAGATTTTGTATCGAGTGTTACCAACCCAACTGAGTGATGCCATTGATTCTCCTTACAAATTTGAGCTTGACCTGTAACAACCTTCCAAGCTCATTCCCTCTCCTTACCAACCCTGTCATAACTCTCACAGAAGGCAAAGACATTTGTGAAACTAAATGCAACAAGACAAAAGTGACAGAGAAATGGTTGAATCTCATTCTCCATGGCGACGACTGAGGCTAGGGTTTCCACCCTTAGCAAAATTAAAACCAATGTTTTCCCTAATCATCAATCGAATGAAGACATTTTATCCCATTTACAAACAAATAATCACTTTTGAAGTCTACAGTAACTCATAAGAATGGAAACATCACAAGCCCACGGTCAAACATTCGACTTAATAATTAATATTATTACCAAATTCTCCTTTGATTATTGTTTCAAATTTGTCAATTCAAATTATCATTTGAAAAATAATTCCATATCCTTAAAAAATAGAATGATGAGATAATTACCATGGTTTTTTCTTCCAAGATTTGAATCAACAATAATCAATAGATAACTTAATTCCAAGACCATGAGTGTAAATAAAATGACATGGAAAGTGAGAAGTGATGGCAGCCATGTCATTAGAAAAGCCCTCTTCAAAAGGTCAAAAACCTTTAATCATTATAGTCAAAGTCATATGCCTTGATATCGCAATTTTAATATGATCAACCAAAATGCAAACAATATAAACCAGCCCGTGCCTTTTATAATATAGGCTTATTTTAAATTCCAAAAAGCATCAATAAAACCATGAACCTTATTAACCAATGATGCCAAATGAAATATCAATCTTGAGTGCCAAAGAGAGCATTAGTATAATGCCAACCTAATATGTCATGTCAATTAATGTATAGAAACTGATGAAATTAGAGAGATATGTGCCATGATCAACCAATGATACTAGTGAACCAACCTTACAAGTATCAATGGAATTGAAAACCAACTGATAATGAATGACATAAATGATATACCTGAGTAACCATGCCATATACCTATATAAGAAAGATAACCTTTATCTGCACATGAAGCTCAACCTAATCAGTACCACAAGATTCCAAAATCCTAATGTAAACCAAATCCGTAAAGTTGTCCATAATCAAAGTACTGAATGCCAAAACGTGAGTAGACCAAGAGTAAGTTGAGCCTGAATCAAGTATCACAATTTCAATGCCAAAATGCCATAGTTGAACCAATGAAATGCCAAGACCAAACAATCAAGATCAAAGTGCCATACTATCAAGTTTGAAATCAATGACAAAATATAAAAAAACTCCCCCTTTGTCCTTGATGGCAAAAACCGAGCCATCAAAATTTGAATCAAAAACCAAAAACTCATTCTCCCCCTTTTTTGTCACAAGGACAAAGGAGAATTAGTATAATGTCAAGAGATGTAGCTGAAACATCTGTAGATTTAGAAATGAAGCAACAAATAAGGACCAATTGAAGAAACAACAAGCTGCTCAGAGAACTAAAAAGCTCCCCCTAAATCCATACACAAATATATCAAAACTGGTATCAGTACCCTTTTTCTCAAACAGGAGTATTGTCAAATAATCCAAATGGGTTATCGAAAATACTTTCAATCCATTGCAAGCACACTAGCAATTCACCATCCCATTTGTAATCCATATTGCAGATGAGAAAAGACTCAAATAAGATAAAAAACACACAGTAGCAAAAGATTCTCATGAGGATTAAAAACTTGAAGTATCAATAAGAGAGACCTTTACCACCAAAAATACCATTAGAGTACCTCTACACACAGTGACAAATCACTTTCCACTTCATACTAGTGATCGAGAAATCCATTATCTAACTACCTTGAGTCTCTGAATCTCATAATATGACAAATAGCAAACTTTCGTGGACATCATATCATTCCAGAACCAACAAAGTATTGTCACCTACAAACTAAATGTTGGGGATGAGATGTGTCAACTTAGAATGAAACATCTAAGAACAATAGTGCCTTAGTGACTTTAATTTTCAAATCACATCAAAGACACAAAATACTATGCCATAAAGCAGAAACAAGCACAACGATTTCCCCCATTAATCCTTCTGAGAAAAGTACATGCATACAAATAACATATTCAACACATGCATAGATCCAGATTATAGAATCAATCAACATGAAAGACAAACTTATGGACACATAGATTTACGTGGGGAAAACCCTTTCAGGTAAAAAGACCTCACCCTCCAAAACACTCAACTCAATTGTATTAATCAACAACAAAGGTTACAATAATCTCACAGCTATGCTCTTCAGAAGTTTACATCTTGTCCATCTAGAGAATACAAGCAACACCATTATACCAAATCCTCGCACAGTTACAATGTCCTCACATGACATACATTGTAGATTCATTTCATTTCACCAGCCCACTTGTTCAACCATCCTTTCAACTAGCATAACCTCACGTCCACTTAGGTTCACATCTTCTCGGTTGTGTGTCACTCAGTGTTCATAGTTACAATGCCTTAGCATACCACTCGAACACTCTCACTGCACGATTTGATTGTCTTGACACTTCATTGATCGACCTCTCTGTACTATCAACCAACAACCATCAGGGAGTATTTAATTACCCCACTGACAAGCCTTCCATCATTCTCTGATAACGTGCACGACAATGCAACACACATCGATCCACCCAACATTAAATCAGGATACAAAGACATATCTACCCTCCGTCAACCTCCCAAATCAAATCATTCATTTAATGCTAATCTATCATAAATCAAAAAATAAGACTTTCGGCCAATAATTGTTGATTTACAACAATGATGTAAAATCAACAAATGACATCATGCCATGTGTCGACACATCATTTGTCCATCACTTTGACTATCACCCAAATAGTCAACGAAACCCGAGCTCCTTCTACCATGCCACCGCTCTCCATCCATCATACACCCACAGTAAGGTAGTATACACCACAATACTATGCCCTAGCAGGAAGACACCTACAGTATAGTGGTGACAACTCACTCGTCAAAACCTTTGTCATCAGCCGCACCACCACAGATTAAAGAACAAGCCCCCATGGTATAGTGGTAAGCATTTATCATTGTCTGCCATGTCCACTACATAACCGCCTGACAACCACGAGACCCTTGCGGTATGGAAATACTCACACCGCACCACCACACCAAGGCCAAAAGGCCCCTATAGTATGGTGGTGCCACCGCCCCACTATGAGGTAGAGCAAAGACTCCAACGGTATGGCCATAAACACCCAAGCGAACTGCCAAGCACACCGCATAGTCAGCCATGACCCAAAGGCCTCCGCAATAAGGAGGTAACCACTTTGCTAGACCACCATAGTTCACCATGCCACCACACCTTCTCTGAGCGACCCCCACAGTAGGGAGGTAGCCGACTGTGCTGACCATCGAGCCTTCATTGCACAATAGCCGAACAATGAGGAGTCTATCGCGGTATGGAAGTAACACCACCCAATCGTGGACCAAACAATAGAGGCTCATAGTAAAGCGGTAAACTACACAAGTGCACCTCTATTAACTATTCCCCATGGTAAAGTGGTAAAGGCCAGAACTGAAGAGAAAACGCCAAGTCTTCAAGAGATTTCAAGCCATAAAGTTGAGGCATACTTTCTAAAAATCTCCCACTTGACGAAGAATTACTGGCTTCCTCCAAAATTTAACACAAGAACCTAACACAATGCTTTCATGCTCCAACCAAGACACCTACAATGACATCTAATATGTCCACCAACTCAGGAAAAAACTCCGACCATCCACCATAGAAAAAAGGAATGATCCAAGGCGTATATGCACCAGTCTCAAGAACACAAGCATCAGATCCTACAGACAGAAAAGGAACCACAACAATAGCTTCAAAGCTCTCAATCGCAGACATAGTCATGAAGTCTTTCTCCATAAACAACACAAAACATCAACTAGAACATCAACCAGAAAATTGATTGTAACCATCCAACTGATCAAACCCACCTGACTGAAAATAACACCCACAACTCATGTTATCCATCCAATCACTCATACCTTCAAGGTATCCACATTAGTAAACTCATGCCAGCAGCACAACCAACCCATCAACCACAGATACAAGCATCATGTGTCAACTAGTCAAAGAAGACCAAACAAATACAGTTACTCCCACTGCATGGGTAATGCCAAATCTAAAAGATCAACGACACAACAAGTCTACCAATCTCAACACATAGAAAATGTAACCATTTAGTACCAAGGAACATCCACAATGATATGCACAACCTGCAACCAACTACTACAAGCAACATCTCTCACAACAATCTTCTAGAGTTCTTCCAAGTTCTTCATCTCTGATAGAAGAAAGAGGCACAAGAACCTCCATGTCATCACCCAAGTGACAACACATGACCACAAAGTAGTAAGCATCATGGCTCCGCATAGACATTTCGCATCTCAAGTCATATGAGATCAAACATACAGGAAGAAAAAACCAGACTAAAGAGAAACTATGAATCATAACATGTAGCATCCTCCTACACATAATTCTAAATGCCAACTATGTTAAGTATGATCTCCTTCACATCCCAAAGGAAAATCCATAACAACACCCAACTTCTTAACTTATCAAAACATTGATGTAAGCCTCTCAAAGAAGATCAAACTAAACCCATTTAACTATCTCCTACCATTTTTCATCAAAAGGATGATATAACACAAAGGCTCAAGGAGATAAACTATGTTGTTCACCTTCCACTATGAATCCTCTAGAATCTTAAAGCAGAAATTCAAGATCCATATCTATGAAAGATAAATCATATCACATATCTAAAAGATATAATGGGAAAATACCTCTCAAATAAACTTCATCTCCGAGTAGACCAAAGGGAGGAAAAAAAAATGCTCCTCCAAGATATACAAGCCACCATGACTCATCCAAAAGCAATCTCCTCACTGGTCTCTGTTGAACTCGCATCCAACCAAGGTGTAGGCTACTCAAAATTTAAATTGTAAACAACACAGCAGCCTCACCTTATTCTCCATGTATCCCTGAGCACCAACAAATGATCATCTCATGCTAAACTCCAATCTACATTATTGCACTTAACATGAAGCTATCAAGCACATGAACAATGTATTCAAAACACAGAGAAACCTGAGACCACTGTCAAAGCTCTAAACCTAGGAATCAAGAACTTATCATGACACCATGATCTTACCATCCCCCTTAGGAGATCCCATGCTCTAGGCAAACATACCAAGGTCTCAAGAGCAATGCATCATGCCAAAACTCTAATGCGCAAACAAGAGTACACCATGACATAAAACAAACAAGCTCCAAATCAACATCACCTATCAAGCATCACCAACACCTCAGCCAAAGACTACAAAAATCCTCCAGGGTTTTAATATGTTGTACATCTTCAAATAGTGTCCCTGCAAATGCAAAAGAACTCTTTTGCAACAACAGGATCTAAGAGTGCCTCCTAGAAACATCTACAACACCAAAGAAGATCATTCACCACCAAGTGATGAATCCATAGTCACTACTAAAGCTCTCACTGAACCATGACATTGAGCTTTCCAAGCATCATGACCAAACATCTTCTGATCTGAAAAAATTCCAGGTACAATCGAGAGCATGTCCATCTGACAACAATGTCAACTAGCACCAAGATCTCCAAACCACATAGACTACTCCATCATGTTCAAAATCTTACACTATAATGTGTACCAAGCTCTCCATGACCTTGTGATACACATGCTACAATTCCCCATAACTAACTATTCAGGTATTCAACTCCATCCATCCTATCATCTCAAAGCAGCTATACCAACGCACAAGTGACCACAGACAAGGTTAGCTAATAGATCTACACCACCACAGAAGCAACCTCATGGATATTCACAGTCCACTTCTGATTTATCCCACAACAAACATGTAGGTAAAGACAAACCAAAAAATTGCCAACTCATTTATTCACTCAACAAAGCCTACAAAACTATCATCACACTGGAAACTACAAAACTGAGATCTCAAAGAGAACAACAATGTAGACTAGATTGACTCAAACACCAGATCAAGCTCAGATGTGATTTTCCAATCACATCCACAACTCAAGCACCATAGTCTAGGAAACCAACAAGCAACACCACAAGAATGTTGAGTGAAAAATCACATACCAACACTCCCATGTAGAGAAGACATCACACCTCCTCAAAACCATGTCGAACTATAACTATCTCATCCAGTCACACCCTAAAAGCCAGGGTCTAGAAAATAGCTTAATGACCCAGAGTCTACAAATAACCAGCATGGTTAACTAGAACAATGAAAAGATAACATGAATATGCATCATAGAATTTTTAGGAAAATCTATAGATAACCTTAAGAGCCAAAGAATATGAAACTGAAACATGCTAGTACAAGATATCCAAAAGGAACAAGTAGTACAAGAATTTCAAGTCCATTCTAGACCGATTCCAGAACCACAAACATGCACATGCATACAAGAGAACCAGGCTATTCAAAATTTTCTAGACCACATAGAGATCAACTTCATAGCCTTTATACAATCAAGGTAACAGAGAAACCACCTTCAGTGCTAAGTCAAAACACCTAGCACAAGCACAATAATCCATGGATAAACAACAACACAAGCAACTCCATATCGCCAAGAAGCCTGTCACATAGACACCCAATATGAACCACACTCTGCTGCAACACAACCATAAGCATAAAATTACACCCCTTGCATCAAGATCATTTGTTGCCAACCAAGAGCCTCAAACCACATCGTCACAATATGATCAACTCCAATATTCTCCAGCATCTTTCATACTGTGTGTTGTCTCAAAAGAGCAAGGAATTTCACTCATCAAAGGATCAATCATCAACCGATTCCTCCAGATTTCCTCAAGTTTTTCAGGCTAAGAAATCTTCACAGGAGAAATACCCAGAACCAACATCTAGAAGAAGGCTCTGATACCACTTGTTGGTATCATGAACAAACCTTTACCTCCCTTAACCAGCTCTGATACCACTTATTGGGGATGAGACATGTCAACTTAGAATGAAACATCTAAGAACAATAGTGCCTTAGTGACTTTAATTTCTAAATCACATCAAAGACATAAACTACTATGCCATAAAGTAGAAATAGGCACAGTGGTTTCCCCCATTAATCCTTCTTAGAAAAGTACATGCATACAAATAACAGATTCAACACATGCATAGATTCAGATTAAAGAATCAAACAACATGAAAGACAAACTTATGGACACACAAATTTACGTGGGGAAAACCCTTTCAGGTAAAAAAAACCCACCCTCCAAAACACTCAGCTCAATTGTATTAATCAACAAAAAAGGTTACAATACAATCTCAGAGTTATGCTCTTCAAAATTTTACATCTTGTCCATCTAGAGAATACAAGAAACACCATTATACTAAATCCTCACACTGTTACAATGTCATCACATGACATACAGTGTAGATTCATTTCATTTCACCAACCCACTTGTTCAACCAACCTTTCGGCCAACACAACCTCATGGCCACTCAGGTTCACATCTTCTCGGTTCTGTGTCACTTAGTGTTCACGGTTACAATTCCTTAGCATATCACTTGAACACTCTCAATGCACGATCTGATCATCTTGACACTTCACTGATCGACCTCTCTGTACTATCAACCAACAACCATCAGGGCGTATTTAATTACCCCACTGACAAGCCTTCCATCATTCTTTGATAATGTGCAGTATGGTGGTAAACACCCAAGCTAGCTACCAAGCACACCACGTAGCCGGCCATGATCCGAAGGCCTCCATGGTAAGCAGGTAACTGCTTCACCAGACCACCACAGTTCACCATGCTACCAGGCCTTCTCCAAGTGACCCCCACGATAGGGAGGTAACTGACTGTGCCGACCATCGAGCCTTCACCGTGCAACCATTGAATAGTGAGGAGTTCATTGCAGTATGGCGGTAAAACTACCCAACCACTGACCGAACAATAGAGGCTCACAGTAAAGCAGTAAACTGTGCAACCACACCTCTATTAATTGTTCCCTGTGGTAAAGCGGTAAAGGCCAGAACTAAAGAGAAAATGCCAAGTCTTCAAGATATTTCAAGACACAAAGTTGAGGCATACTTTCCAACACTAAATACCATGAAAACTTTGAACTATCAAGTAATAGAAAAGCACTGTTAGACCAAAACAGTTATTTCATTATCAAATTATTGTCTTTTATGAAAGTTGTGCAAGTGATAACAACAATCATGTATACCATACTGTCAACATACTAAAAATTTGTCATAGATAGGAAATATAAAAATCACTGTCACTAGACCCTACAACAATCATCAATACTTGTGTTCTAATCATGAAATGTTATGGGAAACTTCTAATCACAACACCACAAAACTCAATTTCAAGCAACATTCATTGTCATTGTCCTTTCAACTAGCTTCCACTATCGTTACATGCCATATACTGTACTAACATCTTAGACTATTAACAGTTCATTGTCTTATCATGCTCTATCATAAAAAAATCACTCATATAAGTTAAACCAAGCATTATAATATGTGCACAAAAAGTAACTTCTGAATTGGTCCATCAAAGCATCAAACTCACCAAAGGACTGTCAATGTACTTCAAACTTGAATTCCTTAACAACCTATAAAGCTAATCAGTTATACTCAGAGTAATAAAAATGATGATATATGTTATAGCCAAGGCTCTCATAAACTTCCCATATCATATGCATACCTTCATAAGCAATACAATCAGAATAAACATAATGAAATATTGACATTTATAGACCTCTTCTTTACTTCTTTTACCACCAATAGCTAATGTATGTTTTCATACCTCATTCTAGACTTCATAGGGGTAAAATGTGTTACCATAATAGAATCCCCCTGAGTCTTTTCTTCTTCTCAAGATCTCTATGGTATCACATATGCAAGGAGTGCACAAGGAGTTTTCACACATTCATCTTTATTTCTCTTTTTTTCATCTTCATTTCTCTTTCTTCTCCACACCAATGTAGACTTTTTCACTTGTTTTCTTAGAGTACTTGTCTTTCTATTAAATCTGCATTGTTGTACTTTATGCCCAATGTTATTACATCTAAAACAAATGACTTGGTGACTGATCTAAGGAACAAAAGGCTTCCTATAGACATTTCCAACATTGTTCCCTACATTATTATCACTTGTATTCATTCTAAAATCTCTTCTTAAGAGACCAAAATTGTTACAATTGTAACACACCACATTCTCATTATGATTCTTATTTGACCATCTCATGCAATTAATTTCCTTATGACCATAGTCATTACAAACATAAAAATATCCTTGAAAAGAATGATTATAGCTGAATGAATGATCATGCCAAGGATGTGAAGATTTGTAGAAATTTTCCCTTTCTTTGTGAGTACCTTTGAATTGTCTTCTAGTAGTAGTGTTATCTTCTGATATTGTTTTCTCTACACTCTTTGGTGCAGCAACATGATGACTAAGATCAACCTTCATTCTTGGAGTAAACATTTTTCCATCTGCAGTAGAAAACACTCTTTGATATTCTTCAACAGAGCTTTTTCCAACCTCATATCCCACTCCTGTAGGATCCTTAGAATTATTTTGTCTGCCCAACATCTCATTCAATACATTAGTACTCTGATCAAATTTCTGAATTTTATGTGATTGAACCTTGACACTTTCAAGATCTTTTCTTAATGCAACTACTTCTCCTTCAAGTTTTAGACAAACAATCTTTTTGATCTCCAAATCAGAACTCACAACATCAGCTATCCTCTTAGATTATTCGATTTCAATTTTTGACTTATAATCATATCATCTCTAAGAGTTAGTTCTTTTAACAAGGAATCATTATCTAAACATTTCCTTAAAGAAGCAATCTCATATTCTAGTTTATTGCACACTTCATCGTTGTCTTTTAACTTAACTTCCAATTCCTCTTCAACCCTTTTTCTATCAACCATTTGAGCTTTCGGATATACAATAATATTTTCAAATTTATCATAGTTTTGGTTTAATGTCTAATTAGTATCAATAGTCTTTGAAGTTCTACCTTAAGTTCCTAATTTTATTGTTTGAGCCTTTTGATTTATTCTAAGGCAGCATGTAGTTCTCCTTCCAGATCAACCTCATATTCATCATCTTCATATTATTTTTCACCAAACTCTTGTTCAAATTCACTTACTAAGTGATCATCTTTATCAACTAAAGGATCAATTTTAGTATCAAATGATAGGGGTATTTCTTGAGACAAGACTTCACTAGACTTGATAGGGATTGATTGATCAACATTTTGCTTGACACTAGGGGTTTTCTTTTGACCTTTATTTCTCTTGCACTTAGCCATGACAAATACTCCATGATCAGGAAACCCTAAGAGGTTTAGACTTATGTACGGGTATGGCTCTATACACCAATGTTAAATTAGACTAGATATGTCTTCACAAAACACAAGCTAAATCATTCAAACATAAGTACTTTCTTGACCTTGTGACATCATTGATAAACTCCAAAACCATAATCAATCCAAGGTTGTTTAGACCTATCAGAGTACCCTATGCTCTGATACCAATTGTTGGAGTATGGACAGGCACTAAGAGGGGGGGTGAATCAATGTCTAAACCTTTTTAAACATTAAAACAAAACTCTTAATTCTAATATCCTTTCTATTGACAACAAGGCTGAGTGATTTCATTGAGAGCATTTTTGGCAGCATTAGCATTGTTCATTTTGATAACTTATCCCAATAATCCTTGGGAGAGTTATCTTGCAATTGTAAAAGAGATGACTAAAATTGTTTATGCACTTTAGGATTACCATATTTCAATGCATAATTAGGAGATACAAAACCAACTATACAATGGAATGACATATGATAAGCATGAAACAACAAAGGAATTTAGTTCAACAAACAAATCTTGAGCTCTGAAACAAATGAATACATTTAATATTTCTTTTAAATTTGAATCTTTAACAATGATAGAACACTTATGCAAAACATTTTGATATGAACATTTGCAGCGATGAAGGGACTAACATCAAAAAATCTCAGACTAATAAGAACAACTACTCACAAAAACATCACAGTCATGAAGCATTATCACATCAAAGCAATTGAGACCATAAGACAAAATTTTTCGAGTGGAAAACCCTCCTTGGGTAGAAAAACCACTCCTAAATTGCCTTATTGGCTTAATTTCAAAAACCACTGCTTACAATGCCTTATAGGCTAATTTCTGAGCACCAACTCAAGGAGAACCAATCCCTCATTTAGAGACACCAATCTCAAGGAGCACCAACCCCTTATTTTGAAACACCAATTTCAAGGAGCACCAACCCCTTTTCAGTTTACAAAATTACAATTACACAAAGGATCTCTATGTTTCTCTTTATCTCACAAGAGCCTCTCAATTGACAATCCCTACAATCCTCAAGGTTCTCAATTGAACCTTCAGAATTCTAGACATAATCAAATCTTAAGACAACTTGTGTTGTTCTTTTGTTTTAGATCTACAATCTTAGAGTATAAAATATCTATTAGAATAGACCATACAAAAATTCTATATTCAATCTCTCTCACTACCAAACATTACAACCAAAAACTATGTGTGTTATCCATCAACCAAGGTATACCAAAAACTACAAATTTTCTATCCAAAGTCTGTCAGGTATCATTTGAGATTTAGAGAAGTGACCACATGAAAAGATTTTTTCTGATAGAATGAGCAAGAATGTGTATATTAATAAAATGACTCTGAAACCCCCAAGAGCTATGATAGGTGGAGACCATCAATTTTTTGAAACTTCGCACATGGGTTTTCTTCATGAAGGACAAAATGTTATTAGCAGGTTTGATCTCTGAACCTTGACCAAAAAAAAAAATCTGCAGAAGTAAAATCATATATTCTAGGAATATAAGAATAATAACACATGCAAAAAATAATGCTTATCTACCTTTTTCAAAGTGCATTTACCAAACACAATACCCTCTCAGATCTATTTTCAAAAGAAACCACATAAATAGTGACATGTGTAAATAATAAAGAAATTAACAGAGCAGCTTTTCTCACATTTACAGTTTCTCATTTTGAAGAAACTAAAATAAAAATTATTGTAAAGGCCTGTGAAAGATGTGTAATTGAACCCATATCACCATGATAAAAATAATAACCAATAAATAACTAACTTTTTTAGACTACCCACCAATGGGTAAGGAGATGTGATGTAACTAAAGTGAATACATTTTTTGATTTTAAACAAAAGATAGTAACTGTCGTTCCATTTTGAATTTGAAAACTTTCTCCATGCAAGGAAGAATAATACCCGATTTAATGAACCTGAAGATAGACAAACCAAAAAGCATGAGATTTTCTATTGAGTGTTACCAACCCAACTAAGTGATGCCATCGATTCTCCTTACATATTTGAGCTAGACATGTAACAAACTTCCAAGCTCATGACCTCTCCTTACCAACCTTGGCATAGCTCTCACAAAAGGTAGAGACGTTTGTGAAACTAAATGCAACAAGACAAAAGTGACATAGAAACAAATGAATCTCATTCTCCATGGTGACAACTGAGGTTAGGGTTTCCACCCTTAGCAAAATGAAAACCAATTTTTTCCCTAATCATCAATCGAATGAAGACATTTGATCCCCTTTACAAAAACATAATCACTTTTGAAGTCTACTGTAACTCATAAGAATGGAAACATCACAAGCCCGCAGTCAAACATTCGACCTAATAATTAATATTATTACCAAAGTCTCCTTTGATTATTGTTTCAAATTTGTCGGTTCAAATTATCATTTGAAGAATGATTCCATATCCTTAAAAAATAGAATTCCAACATAATGATGAGATAATTACCACTGTTTTTGCTTCCAAGAGTTGAATCAACAATAATCAATAGATAACTTAATTCCAAGTCCATGAGTGCAAAGAAAATGTTGACATGGAAAGTGAGAAGTGATGGTAGCCATGTCATTAGAAAAGCCCTCTTCACAAGGTCAAAAACTTTAATCGTTATAGTCAAAGTCATATGCCTTGATATCACAATTTTAATGTGATCAGCCAAAATGCAAACAATATAAACCAGCTCGTGCCTTTTATAATATAGGCTTATTTTAAATGCCAAAAAGCATCAATAAAACCATGAACCTTATTAACCAATGATGCCAAATGAAATATCAATCTTGAGTGCCAAAGAGAACATTAGTATAATGCCAACCCAATATGTCATGTCAAGTAATGTATAAAAACCGATGACATTAGAGAGATATGTGTCATGATCAACCAATGATACTAGTGAACCAACTTGATAAGTATCAATGGAATTGAAAACCAACTAATAATGAATGACAAAAATGATATACCTGAGTAACCATGCCATATACCTATATAAGAAAGATAACCTTTATCTGCACATGAAGCTCAACCTGATTGGTACCACAAGATTCTATAAATCTGAATGTAAACCAAATCCATAAAGCTATCCATAATCAAACTACTGAATTCCAGAACATGAATAGACCAAGAGTAAGTTGAGCTTGAATCAAGTATCACAATGTCAATGCAAAAATTCCATAGTTGAACCAATGAAACGCCAAGACCAAAGAATCAAGATCAAAGTGCCATACTATTAAGTTTGACATCAAGGACAAAATATCAACATCCTACACCTATGCATCAACGTGTGGCTATATCCACATTAGGATTTTTTATTATGCTCGCAGGAAACCTTGATGAGTATACTTTTGCGATGGTGGTTGGGGAGCCTAGAGACCACAACGATGGAGGAGGATTCTATGGATTTGATCCTAGTACCACTCCACAAGTTTTGACACCCCATGTGTACACTAGTCACCATTACCTATGCTATGGACCTGATCAGGCTACACCCAGTTTGGGTGGACATGGAAATTTTGGTGGATCATCTGGTTGCATCAATTTATTTATAGAATTTCTTACTACAAAGCATCACCCTGTAGATAATGTAACATAGATTTAAATATGCATGTACATGTTGAAATAAAAAATTTAATGAACATATATATATATAAAATTGTAATGTTTTAACAATCAAACTATTTGGCTTAGATGACACTGACCATAGGGGAATCATATCCTCCTCGAGTACATATGTTGACACTAGTTCTAGTTGGCAGCCCTTATGGGGTATTTTGATTTCAAATTTTTAAATAATAGATGAAATAATTTTTTAACTTGACTTTTTAATTTCTAATTCAATCATGAACATATGTTTTAAATATTTATGCTGGTTCAGGGGACTCAATTGAATTCCACATTGATTCCAATTGAGGGGTTTTTGAGAACTCATCCATTGTCCAGCATCTCACATTAGGTTTAGGTACATTTATATTGTAAATTATTTAAATTTTTTGATTAAGGGGAAAATGGGTTTTGATGGGGATCCAAAACCTAGAACAAGGGGTTTTGATGGGATCCAAAAACCAATCCAAAGCGAACAATCTGCCAACAAAAAATATCATCATAACATTGGCATCCCAACAACAACAACCATAAAAGATCAACAAGACAATATAGTCTACAATCAACCAACAGTAAAGGAAGTGACCTTACACTTTAACAACCAGGTTTTGATAGCAAAAACCACTTGAAGCAACGCTGCAACAACTAAGTTTTGACAGCAAAGCGGCAACAAACCATTTTCTCATTATCAGTAATATTGAGCCCAACAAATCCATCCTTCCCACCTTGATAGGGAAGCTAGAGATAATAACCAAACATTGATAATCATTCACCTCCTTGCAACTTCAAACCACTTGAAAAGCCAACCCAAACTCCACCTCAATAGGAGAGGACTCCCCTCTAATGGAGAGGACGAAAATGAAAGCCTTACCACCAAAGCCAACCCTCTCCTCCACAAATGAGTTCCCCCTCAATAGAAACAAGCTAAAAAGAAGAGATATTCCCACAAAGTCTATAGAAACAACCATCTCCACCTCAAGAGGAGAGGGATCCACCTCAGAAGGAATTGTCTTCACCTCCATAGAAGACACAATTTGTAGAACCTGGAAGAAAGAAAGAACTCAGATAGAAAGGATACTCACATCCTCCTTTGGCCAGAAAAGAAAGTGGAGCATGAAAGAAGGAACAATCATCATCAATATACACAACCATGATTGAGCCTTCAGAATAAACCATTGTAACAACTCAACAACAATAACATTGATATTCTTAAGGAGCAAAAAAAGCTAGGTATTCCAGAATAACCATGAACTCCTCCTAGCCAACCAAATACTAATAGAACAAAGGGAAAAATAACCACCAAAGAAACCTTCAAAGATAGGACCTGAAGGACAACCAAGTTTCTTCCCAGAGCAACAACAAGGGAGACAACACTCCCCATAAAGCACCAAGGGAAAAACCCCCAAAGAGAAATTCCACCCATCAAACAACCAGAGACACACCTCCGACATAAAAACTAGAGCCAAACAAAAGCCATCCCCTCTAAGAGAAAACCCTTAATAAACCAAAGAGGGATCATAAGAAAATACCATAAAGGCAAGAGGAAACAAGACAAAGCAACCACAGGCGCTTCTATAAAGTGCAAAAATAGGAACCAAGATGGCCAATATAGCTCCATTCTCCAAACAACCGACTCCAAATACAAGCTCTTAGAAGGAGAAAGAGTCGTTCCCCTCAAGAGTCACTAGAGAAAAAAGGCATCACAAGAAATGATACCTATACTACACTGAGATGACCACAAAGAGCCCACAAAGTGGCACACCACCACAACAAACTAGAAAGCTTCCACGAAAGCTGCCAAAGAAGCTAAGAGATATAGGATCCCCAAAGGCACCCCAAAAACCAAGAAGAATCGGGAATATAAGCCCTCACAAGCAAAGGAAGTCTCTGAAACTGCCTCAAAGACCCATGGCCAACCACAAAGCTCGATCAATAACTCAAAGCCTAACCCAGATGAACAAACCCCATGACCAGGTGCGAGTAGCAACAAAGGAATTTCTCTTGGCCGCCAACAACCACAACCACCGCAAACTTGCCCAAGCTAGAAGTTTGCAGAAAGCTCCATGAGATCTCAGTCATCAGCTTCAGAATCTCCATTCTTCCCACCTTCCTTTGAATTCAAAAAAATGCTCTCATCGCTTCGTCTCTCCATTCTCCTTAGTCAAAGAATTGTTGTAAATTATTTAAAGTTACTATAATTACAATTATGAGTTTTGAATTCATTATATATCAAATGTGCATGTACAAGTAAATATTATAAGCGTTATGTCTATATGTATGTGTAGGTTGACACAATAATGAGAATGGAGATCATACACATATTTGATGTGGCAGCAACTCAGGATGCATCTAAATTTCAGGTTTTTTAAAAAAGTTACTACACAATGTGTGCACATGTATGAATATATATATATATATATATATATATATATATATATATTAACTTAAAGTTTTAAAATTTGAGCTTGTAGGACTTTGTTAGTGCTACTTTCTACCTTGATGAAGTCACAACACCTCAACCAGGACATGCAAAACAACCAAATATCATGGTAATTTTTTTATTTTATTATATTTAAAGTTAATTACAAATTATACATTGTCGATAACTTAAATTAAATTTAAAATTGAATATATGCATTTATATACGCTCATGCATATTAAATTAATTTCCTTTTATAACATGAGACACATTCTATAACTGAGCATGTAGAGACGGGTCCTGGAATAGAGGGTGCACAACCTTTTAGGGTACAATTTAAATATGATAAATTATCAATTAAATTGAATTAAATCATTTTTAATTATAGACTTACATCTAATTTCAACTTTCTTTTTCTTGTATATGTAGATTGATTCAGAGCATGTAGAGATAGGTCCATGTACACCAGAGCATGCAAAGTAGCCTGACATAGTAATTTAATTTTATGATGAATTATACATTAAATTTTCATAAAATCATTAACCATCTTACATCTAATTTAATCTTTCTTTCTCTTGTACAAAGTGATTCAAGTCATCTAGGTAGTCCACGTGGTGTGAAGATGTCTCTTAATTATAGAGATGATATGATTTAGATGATTTCATGGGTTGTATTTGATTATTTCATGGACTACATATATTGTTTCTCATGGACTAAATATATTGTAAATCATGGAGTTTAAATTATTAATAAATATTAATTTAAACATGTGCATTTATGCATTTTGTTATGTGACTTTTTCCCCAAGAGAGGAGAAATATATAAATAACCCAAGTTGGAATTAAAAGGAAGATAGAAAATAAAGGATATTATGATCCTTTGGTTAAAAGAGAGATTAATAAAGAATATATATAAAAAATCTTGAAAAAAAAGAGAGAATAATTATTTATTTAAATAATTATTAAAAGGCAACCTTTTATAAATGGGTGTGATGGTTTGGAAACCACCCCTTAAAAGGATATATAAATCATTCATGTGAGACATGGAAAAGACATTCAAGGAGAAAAGAGAAAAAGGAAAGAGGAACTAAAAGGGCACAAAGGAGTGAATTTTAGGGTCTAGATGGGCATTTAAACATTGGGAGAAGGGGAACACAATGTGTGTCCAAGTTAAGGTACAACGTACACCCAAGAGTGTCCTGGCCAGGGCTGGTTTTATGTTGTGAAGGCGAGTTTGGTTATGTGAAAGAACCTATTCCTTCAGGGGTTTTGTGCTGGGAAACAACCTAGGTCAATAACCATTCCTCTGAGTGTCGAATTTCCTCTGAGTCTTGGATAGCAACCTTTCTATGACTTTAAGATAATTATTGAGAACTATTGATTCAATAATATTGGGAATGTTGTCTATATGATTTGGTGTTAAAATGATTAATCTATGTGGAGGTGTTATTCCATTTACTATGTTGATTATTTTATTGTCACATGTTTGTAGCTTACATTAATTATTCACATTTATTTTGATAATATTACATATTATAAATTATATTAACACTACTATTTGTTATATTAAATCCACTACTAATACTTGATAACTATAAGGGGAAAAGTGGCATCACACATTTTATGTGAAATTTTAATATGCAATTGATAAGACATATTTGTACTTTACAAAAGATTCATAGTCAATACATTAATAGGATATTAATGTGAAATTAAATACAAATACAAAATTAAAGTTGAAATTAATAGTACATTTCAATATTTGTACTTTACAAATTTAGTGATTCATAGTCAAGGCATTAACTTATCAAAGAAGTATAAATGATATAATTCATTATAATTGAGGAGATGAAATACTTCAAATTACATGTCTCATATTTAATTGCCATTGATATAATTAACATAGAATTTAGGATGACTCGTCATAACAAATGATATACTTAAGCATAATTAAGTATAAATATTTAGTGATATAATTAATTATTAGACTTTAGGTTGGCTCATCATAACAAATGATATGATTAAGTATAAATATTTAGGCTATGTCCTAATAGGATGTCTTAAGGGGATGAAATACTTCAAAGTACATGTCTCATATTTAATCACAATTGATATAATTAAGTAACTTAGAATTTAGGATGACTCATCATAACAAACACATTCTATGTACATTTTAAATAATGTCAATATTAATTTAATTTATGTCATAATAGGATGTCTTAAGGGGTCCTAATAGGGTGTATTAAGGGGTCCTAATGCGATGTCTTAAGGGGATCAAAGAAGTTCTCAAATTTTGGTGAATTTTCCCAAGGCAAACAAATTTAATAAAATATACATGATATTTAGTGATTATACAATCAAATTTAAAGTTTCAAAGTAAGAAAACATGTACATTTAACAAACAAAATATATAGAATATTGATTTTGATACATAAAATTGTAGAGTATAATTGTGTATGTACATGTATACAACTTTGTACAAAATGTGTAATTGTGTAATTATGTATGTACATATATGTCAACTCAAAACAATGTTTACAAAATTTGGCTATGCCATCTCAAGAAAATATGAAACTTTTTCCCAAAATGTAGCAGGTCTTCACACCACTTAATATCAAAATTATACAAGCAATATCAATGAAATCATCAAAAAAAATATTTTAATGTATATAAAACTATCTATATGTACACAACTTGTACCTATATTTAAAAGTATTCCACACATGTGTGTAGGTTGAATCTACATTCTCTCCTCTTTGTTTCAAAGTATGAGATCAATGTGATGATGGCTTAAGGATACAAAAAAGGATAATAAATCAATTTTAACTATTAATGTACAAGAAATATCAATATATAATCAAAACATGTATTTATATCTCCTTGTATTTGTGATCTCCTTGTGGCATTTTTGTTCAAAGTTCCATGAAATCCACAATAACCTCATCATTCTAGAAGGTGTCCAAAATCGGTGTATGATTTTTTTGGTCCTAATCTATCAACTATGGATAATGCAAGGATATTTTTTCATGGGTATCTATAAAGCTTACAAATGTATTTTCTAGGTTAGGGACATTAGTTTTTCAAAGCTCCATAAGGTATCTAGGTTATATTCACTTGATTCATAGAAATCCCATTCATATTCATTGGAATCCATGTCAACATGGTCATCATCAGATGCAGGTTTGGATGTAGGTTAAGTGATGATAGTATTTACATTGAGGATCCCAAACATGTTTTGGATATATAGGATATCAAACTCTTAACACAATCGAATCCAAAAGTAAGACAAATCTATATAGGTAATCATCTAGATGTTTACAAGTATCTGATGTTTGATCAGTGGTAGAAGTGGCTCCTTCCTCACAAGAGGAATTCTAGTATTTGGTGTAATCACGTTAGATGAACCATAACCTAGTCCAAGATTGTTTGGGTAGTCACATTACATTCAAGATCTTTACCCCGTATAGTTAATCTACAGATGGTTTGATCACCACAAGAGATATGTCCTAGAATGTTATCCTTGCCATAAGATAAGACAACCTTATGGTAATCTTGTTCTCTTCCTTTGTTGTTTCCCCTAGACTGATTAGGAATTGGATCCTTGTAAATCTTCAAGTATTTATTTCTAGGACGATGTTTGATGTCCATCTCTCCCTTTTTGATCAAGTCTTGCACATCAAAAAGTTATTTCTCTAGAATGAGCCACTTAATTTTTCTCTTTGCTTGATTTTATAGAGATCTATGATTGTTATGTCTTGTTCGATTTTATATGAGAAATGGGTGACAAAATTATCTAACAATTCATCAAATGTTTCGATTCTTGTGATAAACACGAGAACTATTCTACAATGAGTCCATTGAGACTCCATAGAAAAATTATCATCAAGTAGGTTTCATTTCAATGTAGATCCATGCAAGATACTAAAAACTCACATACATGCTCAATTGGATCTCCTTTCCCTTAAACTTGTCAAATTTTGGTATTTTGAAGCCTTTGGGAAAAGGTACCATGGATATATTTTGATCAAACAAATATGGACAAATATCTTGGAGAGCATAACTTTTCTTGGGTTTTCTAATTTTTATATCCAATAGACTTTGATTGATTGTTTTAAGTTGCACATTTATGTCATTGTTTGGTGTGCTTGTTTGAGAATTTTGGGTATTGTAGATCTATTGTCCCATGAAATTTGTTTGGTCATAAACTAGATATTGTGTAGCCATGGGACTTTGAAGACCATGTTGCACATAAGGTATGTTAGGTCCTTGTTGCATATAAGGTAGGTTTGGTCCTTGTTGTGTACCTTGATATTGACCTTGAGATGTTCCTTGGTACTAACTATGTGGTCCTCTTTGCTGTTATTGTTGTTGAGGATTTTGATTTTGGGTTTGTTGAACAAAGTGTTGTTGTGTTTGGGGTATATCTTGGTAGTGTGTATGTGGTATCCCTTATGGTTGAGAATGATGTAAAAGGCTACCTTGTTGTTGTGGATTGTGTTGTTGAAGGGTACATAGATATAGCATTGATGGCACACCTTGTTGTTGTGTGTTGTTGAAGGGTAGCTAAATATTGTGTTGACGATACACCTTGTTGTGGTTGATTGGGTTGAAGGTTACCTTGGTATTTCATTGATGGTAAACCTTGTTGTGGTTGATTTGGTTGAAGGCTATCTTGGTATTGTTTTGATGGTAAACCTTATTTTGGTTGATTTGGTTGAAGGTTACCTTGGTACTGCGTTGATGGTAAACCTTGTTGTGGTTGATTTGGTTGAAGGTTACCTTGGTATTGTTTTGATGGTAAACCTTATCATGGTTGATTTGGTTGAAGGTTATCTTAGTACTATGTTGATTGTAAACATTTTTGTGGTTGATTTGGTTGAACGTTACCTTGGTATTGCATTGATGGTAAACCTTATTGTGGTTGAATTTGTGATAATTTTCCATGTTGATATAGTAAGTTGTTGGAAGGGTATATGAAGTGTGTTGTGGCATGTATTTCCCTTGTGATGTGTTACCACCATTTTGGTCCACTAGATTATTTCCTATGTTTTGCATAGTGTTATGTTGTGGCATGTTTTGGGATGTATTTCCTTCATATTTTTGTGCCATAAATTCTTGTTCAATTTGAGATGGTTGCCTAAACAACGGGTTATCCTTAGGTTGTGTTTGATCATTGTTTTGTGAAAATAATGGTGGCGTGTTGGTGTTCATGGTCATTTTTGGAATTTTTCTAACCACTATTTGATCTCCGAGTGGAATAAGGTTAGGATCTTATAGTATGTCCACATTGAAGTCAATAGGTAGTTTAGCATCACTTTTTGCGAGTGCGAGGAAATATTGATTTGCATTTATGCCCAACATCTTATCCATAATTTTTTGAATTTTAATATTTTTGGAGTGTTCTATGAGTCTTTCCTTAGTAAGTTCCCCATCACTATCCTCTTCTTCTATAGTGTAAGTTTGAGAATCATGAGGTTTTTTTGTTTCGCAATTCCTTCTTGATGCCTAAGAAGTACGTCTACCTCACTAGGGGGTTGATCTTGGTTTTCTTTAAATGTGGGTTCTCTTTGAAGGGTTGTAAGGTCACTTGGTTTATACCCCCATGAGTAAGTTTCCTCATTGTTAGTGTCTTTTTTGGTGCAATTGAGATAATATTGTTGGCTTCCATCCATTTTTTGTGTTGAGGCCGTGTGGTTGTCATAAACAAGTTCCAAGACTTTATGAAAGTTGGTGATTTATAACTATGGAATGAAATGATGCTTTATTTTTGGGATATTTTGTTTTTAAGAGAATGGTATTCTGTTTTGGTTGAGCCAAGATTTTATAGTCACATAGGAGGTGGTAATATAGGCCTTCTAATCACAAGATCAGATTTTTGTTCTTCTTTGTCTATGATATTAGTTGTGTTTATCCATTGAGTTGGGCTTTCCTTTTTCTCAAACATGAAATTTCTCAAACTACTGATAATGTATGATTTTTCACCTTCAATTTGCTTAAGATTTGGTCATATAACAGGTGTCATAAGATTTGGTTGTTGAACCAGAGTAGTAGGATGCCAAATGGTCATAAAGTGAGTGATTCTTGGTGAATGTTTTGGAAATGATGTTAACTTTGGGATTCAAAATATTAAAAAAATTGGATCGATATTTCACTTCATTTTTCTAGAGGATATGTTTTGAAGATCTAATTGAACTAGCCTTGAGGTGCAAGAAAATTTTGATATCATAGAAATCAAGAGTAAAGGAATAATCCAAGTTGTGTTTTAATTATGAATCCTAAAACTAGGTTGGGGTGTTTGATTTTTTGTTGCAAATGGATATGGAATGATGGAGATATGAGGTGTTTTTGGAAGTTTGATTGTTTCATTCTCAAAAGATAAAATATTTAACCAATTTAAGATCAATCTTTTATTTTCACCAAAAAATAGGTCAATAGTGGAAATATTTAGAGCAGTAGAGGTTGAAACGTAGGACAATTGTCATCAAAATTAGAGCAATTGCGGTCTTTGTTTCAAGTTGTGACTGGTAACAGAGAAAGCAATTGTGGCAATTTTGACAAAAGTGGCCCTATTTAGGTCAATAGCGGTTGAATCTGAAGAACAACTATGGTAAATTTTATTAGAAGTAGCCTATGTTGCAATTTTTCTAATTGGTGAATAGTGAAAGAAAAAGCAGCAGTTAGATTTATGTCAACTATAGATAAGAAATAAGTCAACTATAGCAATATTAAGATCGATAGTGACAATGTTTAGGGAAACCGTGGTTTATTTTTTAAAAGTGGAATTTTTTTGACAGTGACTATCATAAACCAAAGAGCAATAGCTGTAGGTTTCTTGTCACTTGTGGCAATATTTAGGTCAAAAGTGGAAAAATTCTACAATAGTGGCTTCTATTCAATTTTGTTTCCAATTTTCATTTTGACAGCAGTTTGTTATTTTGATGCCTTGGTTGTTTCTTATTTTTTTTAGAATTAACAAGTGATACAACACAACACAATACAATAATCAAATTTTTTGACTCTAAATGTCTATAGCTTAAGCAAGTTTCCTTCTACAAAAGCTCAAAGTTTGTGAGAGTCAAGATACTAAAACCATAGTTCCCAATGTTGACTTTGGTTTGAATGTGACTTGAAATGTAAGCCTAAATATTTGGAAACCTTTAGAGATATTTGTTTAAGATAAATTTAAGGAGTACGAATATAGGGATCTTTTCAAAGGTATTCACACTAAGCCCAAAAGGTTTGAGATTTTGATAACCAAGTTCAATGTTTGTTTTGATGTGTTCTTTTTAAATCAAGCAAAGTGCTTGATGTCAATAAAATAACTTTAGCATACATCAGTCAAGTTACCCTAAGTTGGTATGCTCTTTTAGGTAGGATTACCTCATTCCCCGAAGGGATGATTTTACATGCAATTTATGGAGGGGTGTAGAGGTATTTTAAGAATGAACTCTTAAGCTCTATGCCTCAACTTAAAATTGGACTTGGTAAGTAACTTCTCAGAAGAAAATTTTTGATGCACCACTTTCAAAAAAAATTTCAGAAAATAAGGTTGGACTCTACAATGGTTCTTATTGACAATCAAGAATACCTTATGTACACTACCACTTGCTTTGCACTTAAGGAATTAAACTATTCCCTTCCTCTTTCAAAGATGGACTAGGTACAATGTGTTGTTGCCCAGGATTGAAGCTACTTTCATTACAATTTTACAACCTTTATTTAAATCCCACTGGTAAACATGCTTGCAAGAATCGCTATGAGTTTTTTGTTGTTAGATGTGTCTCCTAGCAAGTTCTCTCTTAAGGGTGATGCTTGAAATAAATCAAATGTGAAACCCAAAGTTCTTTTCATCACCTAAGATCATCAAAAGATGCAAGGGGAGAGGATACACACTTGGTTTTCCAAGCACAAAAAATACGGCATACAATCCAATAGCAATTCGATTTTTAATCCCAAATTTGAAGTGTGAAGATATCAATTCATGTTTTATGTGCACAAAATTGAAAGAATTTGAGACTTCAATCAATACAGAAAAGGTGCAAATCAAAATCTATTTGTTCAATTTTAAGCACCAATCTTGAGTGTTTCTAACGACCTTGTCTTAATGTGATAAAAAAATTAGAAAATGTTCGTTCATCAACATAATGAAATGTGTCGGTCATTCCATTTTATAAACACCGAATGAGATGTTTAACTAAGAAGTCTTGTAAAATTTTAGTTTTAAACACCAATTTGAAGTCTGAAAGTAGTGGGTTCAATTTTACAACACCAAATTTGAAATATTTTCTAAACTAGACTTGGACTATTCGCCTTCTCTATAAATCAAAGTGTCAAATTTTTGTCTCATATAAATATGCACCATAAATATTGCAAGAGATGCACAAGAGATTTTATAAATTTTCCAAACACATCAAACATTCACATGTTAAGGATAGGAAAATTGAAACAATAAAAAAATTGTTTGCAGGTTGAAAAAGTAAGAAATAAAATAGAGCAATAGCATCAAATATTAAGTCAATAGTGTTTTTTCTATCTAGGGCAATAACGACATTATTAGGAAATAGCGGACTAGAAAAGTGCAACCATGGACCTATTTAGTGCAATAGCGGCCCTATCAAAATCCACTGTTAGAAACCTGCAAATCAATAGCAATCATAAAAGTCAATAGAAATCCTATTCAGAGCAATAGCAGTTGAAAAAAATTCAACTGCAGTAAGAATGTGAAGGAACCGTGGCAAAGTTTTTCAAACTTCTACATGAAAATTACCAACTGCATTTCTAGAAAATGCAACTGTGTTTCAAAACTTACAACTGCTCAAATAAACTCATGGAATTGTTAATGTTAAGGACCTAGGTCCCATTGGGCATGCCAAATGTTGTAAGGGGGAATGAAAAAGCATATGGAAAACAAAAGAAATGAATCAAACAAAGTTTAATTAAAAACAAAATTAAGATGCCATACCCATTACTCATGAAATGAATCTTTTAAACTAATGAAATCAAATAACAAAATCCTAAGATAACATAATGAATTCAAAACTAAAAACCTTTACCATCCCATGTTGAAGTTTTATTTTCTTTGATGTCGAATTACATTTTTGTATCAATGAAAATCCTCCATTATGCATTGCAAAAGCTTCAATGTGTGTGTAATGTCAAACTAGAATATGATGATTCGTAACATTCTCAAGAGGTAATTGTGCAACCCTTTGCTATATACATTCTAGATGATTTGTGATAAGGTAGAAGGTTATTTTATAGATTTTACATTTTGAGATGAACGATCGAGATTCAGTTGAAAAAGATCCTGATCAACGGTTCAAAACTATTAAGAGGAATTAGATTGGAAGAATCAATGGATTTATATTGCATAATTGGTGTGATTGATGAAATCATGGAGTATTCAGTGGAATTGAGGAAATAGATTAAGAGGTTAGTGGGATTGAAGAATAGATGAATCAGTTAACCAATCAGAGTGAGCAATTGGTGACTATAATTTGCTCAATCATAAAAGGGGGTGAGGGTAATTAATTAATTACTATTTTTGATTTGAACATGCAAGCCATGTTTTACTTTAACAAATAAAGTTATATTTGTTTGTTTGACCTTTTTGGATGATGTTTTGAATAATTAATTTAATTAGGGGACAGTGATTTAATTAAACTATTAAGTGATAATAATTTAATTGATTTAGGATAATAGGGTAAATTAGCGACATAATTAAATAATTTATGTTTATTTAATTAATCGAGAGGAATAAATATTAGATAAATGATGAAATAGTGAATTAATTAAATAATTTAAAGATTATTTAATTAATAGAGGAAATTGGGATTTTTGATGTAAATGATGTGAAATATAGTGATATTAAGTGTTAATGATGTCGATAATGAAAAATGTCATTCAAGATGTGTGATATGTGTTAGGTTATTTTTACATGTCTACAGTTTTATTTTGCAAGGAGCCAACCACCTTATTTCTAATTTACCTTTGTGGTCCTTATATCTTGAATCATAGAGCAATATCCAATCTCCTTCATGAAATTCTTTAGCCTTAATGAACTGGTCATGTCATTTGATTCTTTTCTTTTGCATAATTTTTGTATGATGGACTACTTCCATCTCATCCCAAGCATTAAGATAGTGTGTTCTATCCTTTTGAGCTTTAAATAGATCCATTCTAGGTTGCACTACTATTTTGAGTGTTTTATGTCCAAATTCAATGGGGAGAACAACTTTTTTCCCATATATTAATTCATATGGTGTAAATCATATGGTGGTCTTCTAGGTTTTTTGTACCCCCATAAATCTATCAACCTTGTCCAATCCTTTCTATGTAATTTTACTATCTCAATTAATATGGCTTCTATTTCCTTGTTTGCAACCTCAACCTACTCATTTGATTGTGGGTGGTAAGGAGTTGACTTCTTATGTATAATCTCATATTACTTGATTAGATGGGTAATCGTATCTAAAGTAAATTATGGACCTTGATCTATGACTATCTCCCTAGGTACTCCATACCTTGTGGATAATTCCTCGTATAATAATGTTGCTACTTTTTTATATTTAGCAAATTGCAAGGCTTTAACCTCTACCCATTTTGTTAGATAGTCAGAAAAGACTATTATGTACTCCGTATTGTTGGAAGTTGGTCTATTGTTCCAATGAAATAAAGGCCCCACTTATCAAAAAGTACAAATACCAATTGTGTCTGTAGGGGTATTTCATCACTTTTTGTAGGTTTACCCATCTTTTTTTTTAAGAATAAAGAAGGTTGTCATTAATGTGTTGTAATTGATGTCAACACTACTTGGTGGATTTAAAAAAAGTATGAGGGATGATATCAAAAGAGTTATTTTGCAATAAGATTTGATCCTCTCATGAAAATAGTTAAATACTTTTGCTAAGTGTCTACACCAATAGACTTAGCACATAGTGCCCTCTGGTAATTTGGTTCACATTTGTTTTCCCATACAAATCTACTTCTATGATTCCAATATGTTGTTTATGGACATAAGTAGCATCTTAATTTATAATTTTAGTTGATTTGGATAAGTGGTTCAAAAGTTGCAAATAACAGAAGATCGACATATATAGTTCACACAGTTTTTGTGTATTGGCTACAACCTAACTAGTTTTCACTCCTTTGTGGATTTGAGTTAGACTTTTTGCTTTTGGGATAATTTTAATAGGTGTCAAAGAAATCTATTTTCTAGTTGGCATGATACTTTTTGATCCATGCATTCTATGGTGATGATCGATTGCAGTATTTTTTTTCTTTTAGTTCCTATGCCTGGCCAACTTGTTGTATGCAAAGTGTTGTGAAGATCAAATATGTAATGTGAATGTAAGGAGTTATAATAGGTCCATAATGAGCTATATTGCATGTGTTTGGGGATGAAGGTAATTTTTGGTTTGAATTAGGTGCCAACAAGGCATGTTTTGTATGACTTGAGGCTACATCCAATTAGTTTGACCTAATTGATGTTTGTGATGGAGTTTGGTATATATTCAAGGTTCATTTGAGTTTGTGTGAAATGATATAGTTTTGGATGGACTCTTGACCAAGGATAGGTGTCTTTGGTATACTAATTTTTCTGTTGCAGCGTGTGTCAAGCTGGAGTCTAACTAAATTTTATTGATTGTTTTTATTTTCACAAATCATGCATTTCACTCATAGTTAAAATGAACAAACACACAATTGCATGAAATTACAAAGAACAATCATTTCTATTTTTTCATGAGTTCAAATTTAACTGTTAGTTAGCTCACACTACAAATAGTTAAAATGAACCCCATGCTTGACAAACACTATAAATAGTTAAAATTAACCATTGTCTTTTCTATTTTGTAATTTAGTTAGTTATCAAAACAAAACATTTTGATTTGGGATTAAAAATAACATCATGCGAGTGTGAGTTGAGATATTCATGTGCTCTCTCTTTGTTTTTAAACAAAGATTGATTGAACTATACATTTTTTGGCTCTCTTTTGTTAGCCTTAGAAATTGGGCCTGCTTTGGTGGGAAAAAGTACTCACCCCAAAGAGACTCAAACCGGGAACGCACTAAATCCAAGCGACGCCTAACCGGTATATAAATGTTAAGGAAATCTTAGCATTACAGAACTTCATGCACACTAGAAATTGACTCCCCAGTACCCTTGTGGTGCGTCAAAACCTATAGAGCGTAACCTCTACAGACTAGGATGATAATGCCTCTCACATGGCCTTCTGAATGGGTGCCCGAAATAAAACCTTTGTTTTAGTAAACCACAAACCTTCTATTCTTTGGTGCAGCAATGGTCATTGCCAAGGCACCCACACCTGTGTAGTTCTTAGTAGAGATGATCAATTTTCCATGGGAGTTTCATGGAGGTTGGAAGCTTGGTTGCCTTGAGAAGTGAGTGTATTGTAAGGGGGAGCCCATGGGGCCAAGCTTTTGAATCCATTCGCTAAGGATATGCGGTTAGTAGGATCCATAAGAATACTATCCTTGTAGCCATAGGATTTTGTAAATGTTCTCTATGTGGTTTTTTTTCATTTTTTAAAACATCATGTATTTGCCAATTGTTTTCTTAAACAAATGAACTATAAACTTGCCAGAATCTGAAAAACAACTTTGCCAAACTGAAATAAATCTTTGCATTCGGCCTATTTTTTTATCAAATCACTTCCCGCAAGGCATTTTCCATTTTGAATTGCAACTGCCTATTCTGGAGCCGCATCTTCTCTGTCGAGTCACAATCACCATCTATAATGCTACAATTGACTTTCATTCGATGCATTCTCTTGACCAAATGCCACCTCTGCCATAGTGAACTGCAATTGCTTATTCTTGAGCTGCAAATGCTTTATCAAGCCACATTCACAACTTGAAACACCGCATTTGCTAGCTCAAGCACTGCATTGGATCTTTTGAACTACATTAGCCATTTGAAATGCCGCATTTGTCATTTTGCACTACACTAGCTAAATCTTGTAATGCATCTACCAGATTGCATTGCATTTGCAAGAATTTGTGACACATCTAACTATTATGCAACACATTTTCCATCCTGCAATGCATTTGAAACCAAAAGCGATGCATTTGGCTGCCATTTGGAAAAAACATTATTACTATCAGAAACTCGAGGCCAAACATTTGCAAACAGATTTTACTGACATTTTTTCCAGCAGTCTCTATCTGAAACTAGGAAAACAATTGTCCAAGTCAGTCATCTTTGCATTTTTAGTTTGCATTTAGTCTGCAATCCATCATCATCTTCAACATAGGAAAATTCTTAAGTCCTCAAATTTTTTCACACCTTTGGGATAGGCAAACTTTCCTTCCTTTGTCAAACCATTGTCTCAAAAAGTAAATTGTCATTGGACTAAGTAAAAAAACAATCAATCCTTAGTCGTTGTCCTCTTGTGAGCTATTTCCAACTCATAATTCTAGTGTGGAAATCTCACCTTGTCATTTTTGTCATCTTGTCCTTCAAACCAGTCCTTTAACAATCCAAATCGAGACATTGGCCAAACTTTGAATGGTTATAAAATATTTCCTAAAAATCATTTGACATAAGGCACCCATTACTACTTTACATTTGACATTCCTTTTTGTCCTCATTATCACTTTGCATAGTCTTGGTCTCATTCCATCCACCATCATGTCTTCAAGTCACTATGACATGCTTGCTAATCAAATTGAATGCCAATTCAGTAGTAATGGTCAATCACAACTGGCTAGGGACTTCAAAACACTATACCTCCAATCCAAATGAAAATTTGCAACCCCTAGCCCTCCATCCATCTATCCATATTACCAAGAATCCATGAGTCCTATTCCTCTATCCATCTACTATCAAGAGTCCCCTAACACCATCCATGGCACTAATTCACAACAAACGTCCATTAGTCATACCCACCCTAATTTTGACAAGGGAAATCAGCCATCCATCAATCCAAACCAACTATCCACGTCATATCCTAGTCCTCCACTCACATCATATCCTAGTCCTCCACATCTATCATATCCTAATCCTCCACTCACATAATATCCTATTCCTCCACACCTATCATATCCTAATCCTCCATTGATGTCATATCCTAGTCCTCCATCCACATCATATCCTTGCCATGCATCCATGTCCTATTCTAGTCCTTTATCTCATCCTAGTTCTTCATACATGTCCTATCCTAGTCCTTTAGCCACATACAATCCTAGTACTTCATCTACTAACCCTTTCCAAACCCCCATGTCATATCCTAGTCCATTATACACCAATCCATTCCAAGACACTCCATGTTTTCATGAAAAGTATTTGGTAATGGTCTCTAAAGTCCCATCTTCTTACCTACACTTGAGAATACATGTCAAGAGGCAAGTCCAAAGCACAATATTATAACATCACCGTCATGTCAAGATCAAAGTAGTCCATTCCATGACCCCATTTTTACATCTATTCAAGAAGTCCTCCTAGACAATCATGGCATACCAAAGACACCTATCCTTGGTCAAGAGTCCATCCAAAACCATGTCATTCAAGACGAACCTATCCTTGATCAAAACCCTATTTTGGATCATATCATTCCAACTGAGCCCATATTTGATCAAGATGCTACTTTTGAAGAATTCCAAAATGATCCACTCCTTGACCTCTATTCGAGTCATGATCAAACAATTAAAGATGACCCTATCCAAACTTTGGATATTGACACTTTCCACAATGAGACACTTGCATCCATGGGACACATAGATGATCTACCACTAGAACAAGAGTCTCCTAGCATGGACATATTTTCAAATGATCAAGCTGTAACTAAATCCAGTGGGGTCTATGACAATGACCATGAAGATGGTTTCAACATCAACTTCGAAGCACCAGCAGAATCATCAGAATCTAATATGTCAAAAAATCAAACTGAAGATGTCAGTCAAAAATTTGTCCAACATGTCAGTGAAGCTACAAAATCCTATCAATTAGGATCATCTATCTTTTTCAAAGAAGGATTTCTTACACATGAGAATATTTTGAGCATTAGTTTCCACAATAAGGATGGGTTAGCATCTGGCTTCCACAATATTGGGGGCAACTTTATCTCATACAAACATCAAAATGGGTATCATGAGTAGTCCTTGTCATAAGATTGTTGCTAACACCCCTTCCCTCCACACTCCAAACCATCATTCCATCATGAATAAACCTTCCATATGGAACCAACAAAAGTCTTACAAATCCAAAATCCAAAATCAAATGTCAAAGGTCAAGGAATCAATCAACAATACAAGTGGACAAATGAAGCTAAAATGGATCCCAAAACAAAATGGGTCAAGTCAAGAAAAGAATGAATCAGGCAAAGAAAATATTATAGAGCCAAAATTCAATCAAAATGTGGAGCCATGGAATAAGAGGACTCCCACATATAATACATGTCCACCCCCTCCAAAATGGCCATCAAGAGAGACATATAAAAATGTTGGTTCCAAAACACATCCTAATTTGAAACCTAAAGTTTGGAGAATAAAAACCAATACATCCAAACATCCAACCAACCCATCCATGTCCACCATCATCCATCATAATCCTACATCCTCCTTAAAGTCCAAACATCCCATGTCACAAATCCATCGCATCTTAGCAACAACTCTCTATCATAAGGACTCTCATGGTACTCTATCGCGATGTGCGTATTCTGATAAGGCCAACTCTAGTATCAACAAGCATAGCAATGACATCAATCAATTGTATGCAAGCGCTATCAACTTGACAAGGAAAATACTTTAGAAAGGTCATTATTGGCATGTCATGGCACTAGACTCTACATTGGAATCGTCAAAGGCTTCGACATAGTCAATGGTCATCTAAAGCATCAGCACTATCCAACAAAACTCAAAAATACAAAAAAACTAAAAAATAAAGAATAAATCATCCCTTTATGAAAACCTGGCAAACAGGCATCAGGGTGACACCACAAAAATAAAAAAATGACAAAAATAGTAAAGAGAAAATTTTTATCCAATAGTGAAAACCATTCTTATGGCGCTCTGGATAAGTACCATGATGAAAACCTGGAAAACAAGCGTCATGTGTAGAATAAATCATCTATGTGGACCATTACACTTGGGGGAAATTCATCTCATCTCCCATTCCCTTCACATGATATTTCCATCTATCCAGCCAAGCCCTATCATTTTCGTCTATTTTCCCACCTACTTTTGATAAGGACTAAAATACAAACACAGGTCATGCTTTGGGAAAAATTTTGACATGTCTATCCTTTGACCATACCCTATTCCATATCATGCCATTACCATCATAGCCTCATGTGACATTTTCCTTGACACCTATATGATAATAGTCCTCATGTCTCCTATCTTTTACCAAAGCCATCCATTGTCCTTTTATACCTATCACCCATCTCGGTTTCCCTTGTCAATGGTCTAAGGATCCCTCGTCATCCCATCTAGTCCTAACCAAGTCATTCCAAATGCAACAATATAGAAAACCTAGCCCATCATCCAAAACATTCCTTGGCTTTTTCCCTAGCCCTGTTGTAAACTTTTATCCTCTTGTCATATCATTTTCATCTTCACATTGTTTCGGGATGTGTCCTTCCCACATCAAACAACATTGTCATCATCATCATTACCTGCTAATCGGTATTCAACTTGACTAGCGAAAAAATAATGGTTGTCCTTGGATTCATGTGTGTCGGCATCATTCACATGCATTTGTCATAATTTTTCATTAAACATCAAAAAGTCATAAAAATTTGGAAAAAGTCCTGAAAAAGTCTTAAAAATCGGAAAAAGTCTTGAAAAATGTCCTAAAAATCATATAAAGTCCTGAAAAAAGACCTAAAAAATGAAAAATGTCCTGAGAAAACACAAAAACATCCAAATCAATGTCAAAATCCCCAAAATAGAGTCAAATTCGGTCATATCTTGTCAAGTTAGGCAATCTTTGTCATTATTCTGAGCTACATTGTCTTTGCGCATTTGCTACGTAGGCAAGATTCATCTTTGAATCCCTGAGACATTAGGTCACTCCTTATAGGTTTGTCCAAACACAAAATCATAATTCAAAAATGGTTGTGTCAGTCAAATAAGCAGACATAGTTGCACTTGATAAAGGACAGTCATTTAAAATGTCAATGCCAAAATTGGTCAAAATCAAACAACATAAGCCAATCAATCATACAGTCAACATCAGTCAAAATGTCAATCTCATCACTTTTTGGTCCTCTTCAAGATGTGTCCTTCTTGGATTTGGACCTCATCAAAATGTCATTTTCCTTTTCAGGATGTGTCCTTCCCGACCTTAGGCACCGTCAAACTGTTAAAACCATCAAAACTGTCAAATTGTCGAGCAATTAATCTTCGGAAAAGAAAACATTGGCAATACAAGTAAATGGTTGTTAATTTTTGGCTATTTTGTCTTATCTTTTTATTGACTTGTCTTTTGGTCATTTTACTAGCTACCTCAAGGATGGACATGAAGGACTTAGAGGTACGATGATGTCTCATGAACTATTATGTTTTTCTCTGACTATTGTATGTGGATTGTCCTGACAAAAAGATTGGGGAAAATAGGCCTCTAGTATGAGTTAGGACATTCCTTGTCTGCGACTGTCTATTTTGCAAGTGGATGACCTTGCACACCTTGGTCTATGTCATACCATGGTGTTTTTTGTCCATTTGTGTCATTTTTATTGCCCAATGATGATTAAGAGCAATAAATATTAAAGTCCTATGGTAATATGTTGAAGGATTTGGTCTAGGAACTAACATGCATCTCATTTTGTCTTGTCATCTTCTCTCGCTCATCTCATATAGGCATTGCATCCATATCATCATCCATTTCTTTTACACTAACATTTCTTTTGTCTTTCATCTTCTAGTCTTCTCATCCATTTCAAGAGCACACTCGTGTCCTCTAAACCCATCTGTCCTCTCGAGGGGGCATACCGCTACCTCCTTGCCATTCTTCCTCATCTTATTTTGTACTGGTGCATATTTTTGACTTATTTTCTTTGCCACAATGTGACAAACTACATTATGACAAAGAAGAGCAAATGCAGACACATAAAAATGACCTAGGTCTGCAAGCACTATTTTACCACTTTTCGTCCTAGCATAATTATGACATTTTAATTATGTTTCTAACTCTCTTTCGACTATTAATTAAATAATTCATATCTTTTTATTCTCCATGATTATTAAATAAATAGATCTTATTTATTTATTTAATGTGTCACTAATTATCTAAAGTCTTCTCATAATTAAATCAAGTTCTCAATTTATTTAATTAATCAATCACCTTCTCTACATTAAATAATTATCTTTAATTATTTAGTTGTCTTATTTGACATTTCCTCATTTTAAATAAAATAATTTATTTAAAATTTGATCTCACATGATTAACTGTCACTTCTTTTAGTAAATAATCTTAAAATCAATTATTTACTCTCACTAAATCCATATTTTGAATTAATTTTAATTCAAAATGATAATATTCTTCTACAAATCAAGTAATTGCTAAAATACTAATTTTCTAAATCTTATCTTTTTGTTCAATCTTTATCTTCTTGATTTTACTAATTTTCATCTCACTGTCACATTTATTCTCCATCCTTGATTTAATTTCTTAAATTAAATCTTTCCTGCTCATTTGGGAATTTTACCGTAACCCTAATTTAGAGTTGCCATTTTCAATCTTGACCATTGATTCTAGGGCATTTTCTCAATCTTCAATCTCGTCCGTCCATCCAAAATTGCATTTTCTATAAAATGTTAATTTTGTTCTCGTTATCAGATCTCTCTGAGTCTCTTAATTTTATCAACCACTTCTTCTACTTCTTCATCATTGCATTCTTGCATTTCTTTGTCATCAAATCCTTCAAAAATTGTATAGGGCTTGGTCATAATCATTTGCTCACACACACAAATCTAAGGGCAACAATCATGTGCTACTAGCTAGAAGGTACTATGGAATTGAATCATGGAAGTGAAGGATATCTGGTATAATGGTTTATTTATTTTAAGCTTTCTTTGTATTCCATAGTTTTCTTTGGGTTTTGTTTATCTAATTTGCTAACCTTTACCTGAAAATAACCCACTGATACAAATCCAATTGCAATTAGTGATGTGAAATTGTGCAAAATTGAACGAACAAGTTGTGAGTGTTATAGAGAAAAGCAGAGATTTGGAATTTTAGTTGAATGAAGAGTATTATCAGTGTATTGAACTTCAAAGTAAATGAATCTAGCATATGTTAGATTCACTTTTATCAATTCAAATCTTGACTATGAAGCCACTTCTTTCTATCTTTCTTTTCTATGAACAATGAGTTCACTTAGATAGTGAGTCCTCCTGGAAATGAGTCTTTCTATAATATCTTATAATCGGTTATAACATATTGTGAGTTAATCCTCATCGTGGATTTTCCCTTCTTGGGTTTTCCACGTAAAAATTATGGTGTTCATGTGTTGTGTGTGTTATGGGTTGTTCATGATTTAATTCCTTATAACTATTTAGTATGCTTTGGTAATAAGATGTTTAATAATAGGATGGTTTAATAGAATACTGATTCACCCCCCTCTTAGTATTTTGGGTGTTCAACAATTTGTATCAGAGCCTAGTTCCTTAGGAGATGCTTGACCACTTTGGGAAGATCTTGGAAATTTAACACATGGCTAATAAAAAGTTTCCTATCTCTCTGGAAGTGATTCCTACTATTAGATACACAGAAGAAGATTGCATGTTTGACAAAGATGGAGAACTCAAAATTGCTCTTGAATACCTTGAAAAAATCGAAGTTGAAAATAAAGATCTGAAGGAAAATATTAAAGAAGCAAATGACTCCATCAAAAAATTGAGAGATAAAATCAAGAAGTTCAAGGAAAGACATAAGGAGGTCAATGAACAATTGAAACAATAAAATGAGGACATCACCAAACTAAAAGTGCAAGTGATAAAAAAGAAAAGGATCGAGGAATGTCTGAACGCAATGGTAAAAAGAAAGTCTAATGAATGCATAAGGCTTGAACAAGAAGTGGTAAATTTGGGATCAAATCTAGAGAAAGAAAGAATTCAAGACAAGTTCTACAATGCTTGATGACTTAATTGCAGGTCAGAAAGCATCCAGAGACAAAGGTGGCTTGGACTTGAAAAGGAGAAATCTCAAAAGAAGACCAGACACCTCATGAAAAGAAGATCAGTGAACCAAAGAAGACTGAAGACAAGAAGAATAATGGCGAGTTTTGGAATCAAAGAAACAATGTTAGAAGACCTTCATCAGAAAACCAAATTCTCAAAGGTACCCATATTTCAATGGTATTTTTTATTTTTGCAATAAATTTGGACATAGAGCAATGGACTATAGAAGAAAAATGAATCAGAATGTTCCATCCTTTACTAGTCAATGCTTTACATGCAAGAGGTTTTGGCATAGAGAAAATGAATGAAAAACTCAAATGATGAATACATATAACAGTGGTAGACTGATTCAATATTTCAATGGTTATTGTTATACATGTTATGGATTTGGATATAAAGTTAATCAATGCAAATCTAGAATGAATGGAAGGAATAATTCTCAAAGAAAATTCATATGCAACGACTATAATAGACTAGGACATACAGATAAAGTTTGTAGAAGCATAAATTCAAGGAAGGATAATTCGGTAAAGAGAGTTGAACTAGTTAAAAAGATTGATCTAATTGAAGTAAAGAAGGAAATGGAAAATATTTGGAGAAATAAAGAGGAGCCTAATAATAAGGAAGAATCAAAGACTACAAATGAATCTGTACCACCCTCCGATGCAGATAATTCCTCTGGGAATTGAACCTAGGAATTGGCTTAGGGGGAGAAATAATAGAAAATCACATAACCCCCTTGTCGATATAAATTTTCATGGATTGGCACAAATATATGATATGGATATGGATAGAATGGATCTTTTGGAGAAAACTTTGGAAGAAAATATGCAATTGTAGAGATTTGCGAAACGATTTAGGGTTTGCAGTTGCATAGAGAAATTTTTACCAATTTTATTGTTTGATACATTAAATATGAATTAGGGAAAAATAAAAATGATTATATACCTATTCTTTTTTTATTTCATTCACTTTTATGCTTTTGGAGTGAGTAGTGTGAATTAAATCGAATTCAAGAGTTGAAAGGCGATTTGTGAAGTAGAGCATCCAAACCCCAATTTTTGTTGAGCAAGAAAAAGGTATTTACCATTATCCAAAGCTGAAATAGAATTTTTTTATAAAATTTTTTGAATTCAATTGAGATGGAAACACCTACATTGGTAAATGTGAGTGAGAAACTCCAACCAAAATTCAATAAATAACCTATGAAAGTGTTTGAGAATGACCCGCTCAGAGATTTTTTGGGTATTCCATACAAGGTTTTTACTATAGAGGATATTATGGTATACATACATAGGAAAATGGAAGAGTATAACTATATAAAACTTATAGACCTATGGATAAATCAACTAACAGGAGATGATTTCAACATCAAACTTGAAAATGAAAACCTAGTGAAGAAGAAACTAGATTTCTAGAAATGGTTTCCATGCTTCATTCATGATGATGAAGTTAAGTATGTGAGAATGGCATTAAGTAAAGTGCATGAAAAATTTATATGTACTGACATGTCTAGTTTCATATCTAAAGAATTCATGAGGGAAACTACTAGACTTTGTGACACTAGACCTACACCTATGCTAAAATCTATAAAGGACAAGGATGTGATGGAATTAACTAGAGCCACATTTGATCAAAGGGCTCTCACTATGAATACTATCCAGAATCTTGTAGTAAGGTGTGAAACTATGATCATAGGATATAAGATATACTAAAATAATAAAGAGAATTATGTGTCTTCCATAGCAATTCATGTAGCCCATGAAATGGTGGAAAAGGGAAAGGACTGTGATTTGTGTGAGTTTCTCTGACAACCTTTTGACAATTTGAAGAAAACTAAAGATAAGAAATACCCTTTCAAATTTGGTTCTTTGATAGTTTGTTTGTTGTTGTATTTTATAATGGAGCTTCTAAGAAGAAGAAAAGGTATATGGAGTAAAAGCAAGCCTGTATCCCATCAAATCTTTGAATATCTACACAACATTGGTGATATGAAAGCTCAATATGAGGCACTTATTGTATTCTTTGTAGTATTTCATCAGAGAATGCATTAAAGGGAGATGATCCCTAAGTCTATGGTAGAATAATATTGAGATGATATCACGTATTTGGTCAAAACTGATGAATGCATTATTGAAGCTATGGAACCCAGAATATTCAGGATTCAACCACTTGGATATGAGATCAATGAAAATGAAGTAGATGTTTATGTTGGTATATTATTGAAGAGTCCTAAGGACCCTACACAAGAAATATATGGAACATATGAGGACAAATCCATGAAAGTGCATATGGAGATGAAAGAGCTTGAAAGAAAGAGGAAGGTTAAAAAAATGGAAAATGACCATTTTAAGGACAAGGGATTCACAAAAGAACAAATACAAGTGTTAAGAGAAAAATAAGAGGGAGAAACGAGCACAACAAGTGGGTCCCCCAGACTTAGAAGATCTAGAAGAACTGCTTCCACTATTCCACCTAGTATTCAATAATCCTCTCAATCAATTTCTTCCTCCAACAGAACCAAGAGAATAGAGACCAATGCCCTGGTATTAGAAGAGCTTCAAGAGAAAGAGGCCAAAAGGCCTAAAAAGATAAAGAAAACCACTTTGGAAGCCTCTACTGCCACTACACCAAAAAGAAGAAAAGAGAGCTAAAAAGGAAAAGAACTTGAGTGTTCTATCTAAAGAAGAAGAAGAGGATGAAGATCCCCTCCTAAAATAAAGTAGCATTGTTTCAAAGAAACAAAGAATAGATATTTTTGATACTTCAAATGAAGAAGAGGTTGAGAAGGAAAAGGAAGCCTTTTGGATACATATGTATAAGCAGATGAAGGAAAGGAAAACAAAATTAGAGATAGTTGAATAGGAGAAGAAAAAGAAGACATCTTCAGAAAGACCACTTAATCCAATAAAGTTGGACTCATTATTTAAAGGTATGTTGCATCATGATATTTTGGTAGAAATAGCTTTCTTATACAAAAAGGAAAATGAGGAGAATAGAGCTACCATAGTAGAGGAAATCATCAAATATTTTTGTTGAAGCAGACATGGAGTTCATTAGGATGAAGGTTCATGATGATGTGTGTAAACTCTTAATGGAGAGAAGAAAATAAGACAATGAAAAGGAAGAGAAAATCAAATCATATGTTATGGAGAAAATTGGATTCTCCCTATCTGATGCTGAGAAGGCCACATTGGGCCAAGTACTTAGCAAAGAATTTAGAACAAAATGAAGGGCCACACTTCTAATGGGAGGAGATTAGGATCAATTTGAGAAAATGAAAAAGGAAACAAAGGAAAAAATTACTAATACTACATAGATGTATGACATGATTCCCATTGCCTCTAACAACAAGGAACAAGATTCAAAAAATGAAAATATAGGAGCTATTGATACAAAAGATCTAGTTAATACTTCTCAGATATAGATGAACCTATTACCTATTTTTCGCCACCAGCTCAAATAGGTAGAGCTGAATTGCAAATTCAGGCTAAAAGGTACACAAGATGTTTTAATTTTTTTTTGCTGAAGTACTCATATGGTGCATTGTTTCATAACAATATATATTTCAATGATATTATGAAAAAACACTTCAAAATGATATCACAAGATTGCATAATTTTTGTTGCTTTATTCATAATGTGCAAACCAGAATCCCACACAAGCTGTGGGAGTAGCAGATTTTGATTAACATAATCAAACGATAGGTACAAAAGCAGTTTGTATACTATACAACTGTTGAAAAAATAAACATAGAAGGGAGAGTGGTTCATCATTGCCTGTAATGATGGAACCCATGATGCTTGATGTCTTGTATTCATGTTGTCGAAGCTTTCCAGATTTTTCAACTTCGTTCTCTTTGAGTTGTCCTGCAGCATGAACGGAAATGATATTAGAGATAAAATCTATGCAATGATGAATCAAAATCAGTCCTATGCTTACATTGCCAATAGGAATATAATTTACATCTATTCTGGCATCCATCAGATGATTTCAAAAATTCAAAGAACATAAGGAGAAAAGAGAGGACTTTTAGCTTCTTTTATTTTTGCTAACATGTTTGTTCACTGTGTAGGAACAGGTTCATTATGTTCATGATCATTTCATCAGATATGTGGAGTAAAACGGGCTCCCACAAGGGTTGAGCCCGGCATATCAAATAGGACATTCTTAGGTTACACACGAGAGTCATTTACATGGATAATTGTCATTTAAGGAGCTGCTGAAATAAGGAAATATTTAAAATAAGCAGCTTTATTTTCAAAAAGATTCAGGAAAAATGGTTTGAGCATACAGTATAACTTCGCTTTTCATGTCAAGAAAAGATCAAATAGTGTAAAGAACTCATAAACTTCTTTGATTTTCTGTTTCAAGCTCTACTTTTCATTTTTACGTTACATTAAATGAAGTTTTGAGCCTCTTTAAATTAAAGAGAAACAAAGTATTTGCACTTTCGGGTGTTTTCATAATTTCAAGAACATATAACAGTTTATAGGAGGATCAGTGATATTATGAACAACAGAGAATCATGAGTTGTAATGGCCAAGAATTATAATGAGGAAATTACAGCCATATCTGGTTCAGCAAGATTATGCTCTTTTCTATCTTTCAAGGGAATTCAAGTCCAAAGTAAGCTGTAGGAAGATTCCAACTAACGATATTACTCTCCATCAGTGCAAGTCGGTAATTTAAAATAAGCAGCTACAAGATCTTTTAGAGTACAGCCATAGTATGGGAGAGCTTGTGATCCAAATCATACATGGAAATGATAATTGTGATGCAGGGCTCTCAAAGGTCACAAAATTCTGAAAAATGACTATCAATATCAAGCTGTTTTCATTTCCATCTTAAAGCTGAAAGTAAACTTGTCACATGAGGATTTAAAGAGCAGTGCAAGAAGAATAATCATGGGACAGTTCATGGTGAAGAAGACAATCATATGCATAATTGAACAGTCACAATACGGGATATCAAGATTGTCAAAGGGAGTTTTGGTAAGTGGACACATAAGAAAGAGAGGAGTTTCAAATAGACCTAGGGGGCAGTCCTTATGGGAAATAACAGTGATGAATGCAGTAAATAAGTCATAAACCAAGCAATGTGACAGCAAATGAACAACAAACTGTTATATAAAAGGTGCAGCAACATGATATTAAAAAGCGCAGCAAACAATGACAAAAGAGGACAACAAATATAGATGCAACTGATTTTCAAAGCAGCTCTACAATGGTAAATGGTAAATGACACTAGATTTGATTAAGTGCTGAATAATACCTACATAAAAGTATGAAATGATATACATTAGACCAACAAAATGGAAGTTTTGAAAAACTCATAGCTCCAGTATAACCATGGCAACAATAGCAAAGAAAGGAGCAAACTCTGATTTTTGAGGGCAGTCAATCTTATTTCAATTGTATCTCGCAAAACATAAAGTGCGTTTTTGTAATTTTTGGACAGAAATTACGAAACTGTCAAATGGAAAAACCCATTAAATTTTGTAAAAACCCAATTTGCTAATTTTGAGAACTTTTCACCAGTCCGAGGCAATACTAATGCAAGAAATGAACAAGTGGCGGCCATACAAGAAGTATAATCTACAAAAGCAGCATCTTTCAAATGCAAGATACAGGAAATGGTTCAAAATGAAGTTGTGAAGGAGTTCAAACTATAGACAGTGCTCAAGGATTACTCGAATAAGCTTCCAATGGCGGCCATGTAGTGGGATTTTTTGTAGCAATGGTAAATAGAGACAGGTAAAGCCACGACCTTGGAAGGAAAAAAATCTAACTTTTAAGCATACACCCATACTGGAGCAGCAGAACAATGAATACCAGACATAATTTTGGCCGTGTCTAAGCCTCATAGAAATTACAAAAAATACAAGAGTTTATTATTATTCTCAGGTTGCACACATAGCAATGGACGAGCAAACTTCAACAGATAATGGAAGGCAAGTAAAAAGGAAGGCTTACCGTTGTTTGTCTATAAAAACTTGCAAGCCGTGGCCAAAGTCTTCCTTGAGCTCAACTCCAAGCTTTCATCATGGTGGCCTCATAAATATAAAAGAACTATGAAGAGAGCTACTGATACATGCGAAGACACAAACCAAAAATATCCAAACCCTCAGCATGGCGGTGCTTCCTCTTCAGTATATTTTTTGCAAAATGGTTAATGATTAGGGTTGAGACCATTCTTGTCTACCCTAATTCGACATAGGGTTCCTTTTGCTAAGTTTTTATTTAAACTTCTTTTTTTCAATTACCTTCCATCGGCTATGACTTATAAAGTCAATAAAGCCTAACATAATGGTCTACAATGATAAACTGCTAAAAATGCTAAATGGTCGAATATTGTGTTAAGGTAAATAGTGTAATTCATCATGCATTTTTGTGATATACATAGTCTATGCTTGCATTATTTAAATGCAATCAATTTAATGTTATTTCTTGCTTACCCATGTAAAGCAATATTAATTAAATGATAAAACTATAAATCGTTTGATTAATATTACTATTTTTAGGCGAAATAACATTAAATTAAGTAAATCCAATAAATGCAAGCCCAAAATAAGGAAAAGATGGAAGGTCTTTTTGCATGGGCAGATTGACACAAACAAGGTAGCTCTTGCATGTTTTGGCCCACTTTTCAGAGATTTGCAGTTCAGTTCGAGTCTCTGCATGTATCAGTTATGACTTGGCAGTGATTTCGAGCTTAACTGAACTTGTTTTACATGGTTTTGGGCCTCCTTTTCAGAGATATTTTCTTTTGCTCGGAATTGGCTTTGGAGTTATCACCTTTTCTTCCAGTTGGACTTTCAGTTCATTTTAACATGCCTTTTGGAAAGGCTTTTGTATATATTGAAAAACTTATCTATTTTTCAGGCAGTTCTTATTTTTCTCCTTTGCACTCTGCAAAGTGAATAGTTTGTAACTCAGCATTAATTTTTCTAGATTAATACATAGCAGGTTTTACAGGTTACCTTAGTTTTAGCATGGAGTTTGTCCTCTTATTTTCTCAATAGTGTTAGGTTTTGCCTTCAAGCTTTCAGGCATAAGTGTTGTGATTGATTTTGATTGAATTATCTCGTGTTTCAGCATTGAAACCTTTATCTTTCTATCTCAACCATAAATATATGTATGCATTCAAGTTAATTCATAGGTCATGCATCGAGTTTGCGATAAGATTATTTTCTTAAGTTGTGAGAACACTATTCTTTTCCTCTAAAAGAAAATAGTTTTATGAACCTTTGTATGAAACATTTATATGAATTTAACTGTTTAGATTTTGATGTGCAATTTAGATATTTTGAGAAGCAATTATGAACCAAACTGCCTTTTAGATCATTATTTTCAAGTGTAATCATCACCATTTTTAAAGCTTCATAGTTTTGTTTTCAGTTTAAATATTTTTATCCCTTTTCCCAACATTATACCAAGTTATTAATCAGAAAAATCCATAGGAACCAGCCTAGAATCTAGAGGTCTAATTCCTCATAGGATACCCACAGCCTGGAATTAGTTCCAATGTGTCATCAAATTGCTAAATTTCTATATTTCAGCATACAGGTGCAATCTGTTTGACAACAAAACCAATGCAAGAAAATTTTGCAGATGTGATTTTTCTTGTGACCAAAGAAGAAACTAAAAGGGATGACACTCATGTTCCTATGGTGACTCATGAGACTACAGATCAAGGAAAGCTGAAGACATTTGTTCCTCTAGAAGATACAAAATAGAACATAGGTGGAGGTGAAAAGCATGATACAATCAATGAGAAAAGACATGAGAATGAAGAGAATGAATAAAGAGAGAATGATGGTGAGAAGGAAGGAGAAGGAGATAAAAATAAAGATAATGAGCAAGGAAAGAAAGAAAAGGATGATGAAGATGAAGACAAAGATAAAGACAAGATATCCGATGAAAAAGAAGAAAATATAGAAGAAGAAGAAAATCATAATACTAGAAAGAATGAAGAAGCAAAGAAGTCTGAGGATTTACCCAAGCCCTCTAGTGAATCCTCCCTTGATTATCCTTTAAAAGGTCTATTGTCTAAATAGTTAAAGTTTCAATAGATTGTTTCTTCTCAATTGTTGGAGTTGCCCATGCAATAGGGCAATGTTGATTTAGATAAAATATCTCTTATACACAAGTTGCAACTAGGAGATGTGTTTAGTACATCAATGTGAAAATAACTTATTGAAAGATATCAAAAGAAAAATGAATTAATGGATGAAGTTGAAAAGGCACTATAGGCTGTGACACCAAGAACTAATGTTGATACATCTTTATCTATTGTGGAAAATTTCAAATTATTGATTGATTCCTTTAAGCAATATGCCTTCATATTGAAAGGACAAGTGGAAATAGATATTAAGACAAAGATTACAAAAAAATGTACATATGCACATACCAAATTTGAAGAATGCTTGAAGGAAGTACTAGCCTATGAGGAAGAAGAAAAAACATTGTTTTCATATTGTATGAAGTGGCTAGATGCCACATAAGGAATAAAAGATGAAATAGACACAATTGAGTCCCAGATAGCTAATGCTTCAAGTGTCTATGATCTAACACTAGAAAAAGATGATAAAACCTAGACTGCTATAGTGGAATTGCATGAAAAATTCTTCACTTTGTAGAGCCAGGATGAAGAGACTATCAAGAAACTTGGGGAGCTAAGGAACTTAGTCAAAATGAAGCACATACCTATCTCAAGTGCCATTTCTAGCATTGAAAAAATCTCAAAGTTAAATCTTACCCCCAATACTATAGAAGGGGAGGAAAACATTGATAGAGTGTGAGCCTCTCCACAAGATGCTTGCAGCACTGAAGAAGAATTGGTAAGAGGAAAATTTGCTTGGTAGGTTGTTCTTCAGAAGCTACAGGGGTCAACATCTTTAGGTTGACCATTTCTATGTCTATACACCTTTTTAGTTTTTCATGTTTTCATATTTTTCTATATATATGTGGATGTATTAGGAGTTTTTTGTTAACTCCCTAAGGAGGAGCTAGTTCAGTTTGTATATATGTTTGAGGGGATCACCCTTTTCCATTGATGTCAAAGGGGGAGAGATATGTGTAGAGAGTTGATTAGAGAAATAGTTGGTGGAGAAGATATAGATTTTTTGTTTTGGCACATGTTGCCATACATGACAAAGGGTGAGATTGTTGAAAGAATGAAGAAGGTTGTCATTAATGTGTTGTCATTGATGTCAACACTACTTGGTGGATGTCAAAAAAGTATGAGGGATGATAGTAGAAGATTTATTTTGCAAGAAGGTTTGGTCCTCTCATCAAAATAGTTAATTACCTTTTCTAAGTGTCTACATCAATAGACTCAACACACAATGCCATCCGATAATTTGGTTCACATTTGTTCGCACATATAGATCTACTTCTACAATTATAATATGTTGTTTATGGATATTAGTAGCATCTTAATTCAGAATTTTAGTTGATTTGGATAAGTGGTTCAAAAGTTGCAAATAACAAAAGATCAACATATATAGTTTATATAGTTTTATGTGTACTAGCTACAACCTAACTGGTTTACACTCCTTCATAGATTTTAGTTAGACTTTGTGATTTTGGGAGAATTTTAATAGGTGTCAAAGAAGTGTATTTTCCAGTTGGCATGAAATTTTGTGATCCACACATTTTATGGTGATGATTAGTTGGAGTATTTATTCTTTTAGGTCCTATTCTTGACCGACTTGACATATGCAAAGCGTTGTGAAGATTAAATATGTAATAAAAATGGAAGAAGGAGTTAATATAGGTCCATAATAATCTATATTGCATGTATTTCGGCACAAATAATTTTTTTGGTTTGAATTGGGTACCAACAAGGCACCTCTTGTATGATTTGAGGTTACATCCAATTAGGCTGACCTAATTTATGTTTTTGATGGAGTTTGGTATATATACAAGGTTGATTTGAGTTTCTATTAAGATAGAACATGAATGTTTACATGATTCGAATGTAAGTAGTGATGTAAAATTGTGTAGAATTGAGTGAACAAGTTGTGAGTGTTACAGAGTAGAGCAAAGATTTGGAATTTGAGTTAAACAAAGAGTATTATCAGTGTATTGAACTTCAAAGGAATTGAATCCAATATATTTTAGATGCACTTTTATCAATTCAAATCTTGGATGTGAAGTCACTTCTTTCTACATTTATTTTATGTGAATAGTGAGTTCACTTGGACAGTGAGTCTTCTTGGTAGTGAGCCTTTCTATAATATATTATAATCAGTCATAATATATTGTGATTTAATCCTCACCATGGTTTTTCCATGTAAAATTTTTGTGTTCATGTGTTGTGTGTGTTACGGGTTGTTCATGCTTTCATTCCTTATAACTGTTAAGTATTCTTTCGTAATCAGATGGTTTAATAGAAACTAATTCATCCCCCTTTTAGTATTTTGGGTGTTTAACACTTTTGATAGTAGTCACATATTCTTGTATTCTAAACTACATCTTTATGTAGTATTGTCCAATATTATCTAGTATTTAGTATATTGAGGGATTTTATTTTGGTTGGAAAGCTCCCTCCATAAGGTTCATCATGATAAGCCTTAAGAATATCATAAAATCCATCTTCCCTTATGTACATGTGCATAATATTATTAGGATATGTGTAGAATAGTTAACCAAATATCCATGAATATGGAAAGCTATATTTAACTAAATGGTGCCTTTGGCTTTGTGAAAGATGTGGGAATGTATTTCTTGCAACTAAATATTTAACTATATTTGTACACCAAGGTGTGTGCATTATTAAGGAAAACATGTGTTCATCAAGAAAAGAGTTATCCATAATTGATTCATCTATTTTAATGTTCACCTTGGAGATAAAATCAACTACCACATTTTCTTTGTTTGATTTATCTACAATAGTGATATCAAATTCTTATAACAATAATAACTATCTAACAAGGCATCCACCAACCATTGGTTTTTTCATTAAGTATTATGTTTTTGTATGATCAATATGAACAAAAACATGATAACTAATTGTATACAGTCTGAATTTCTTAATTGCATATAATATAAAAAACTTTTCCTTCTCTGTAATAGTGTAATTATGTTCAACAAATTGCGTATTTTTCTTATGTGGTAAATAACATACTCCAAGTTTCCTTCCTTTTATTGTAAAAAAATCCCTATAATAAATTCAGATGCATCTGTATGAATGTGAAAATGAACTATCTCATTAGGTCCTCTTAAAATAGGTGTCTTTGTGAGAGATGTTTTAAGAGATTCAAAGGATTCTTGGCAGGTAGGGTTTCATTTAAACTCAATATCCTTAGATAATAGGATAAATAGGGGAGATGGTATCTAACTAAAACATTTAGTGAATCTCTTGCAATATCCTACATTGTGAAGAAAATGTCTTACATCTTTTAGCTTTTGTGGAATAGGTAGAGTTGAGATTACTTGTATTTATAGTTAATTTAGACCTATTTTAGTGACCTTACATTTATGAATTTTTATCGTTCAATAATAGGCCCCTAAACCCATTTATTATGTATCCCAAGGCCTATTTTAATCATTTTTTGACATTGCAACATGCATTGAATAACTGCATTTAATTAATTTAAAACCCTGAAACACTTTGATCTTGGATTTTTAGGTTAGAACCCATTCACCCTCGGGTGAATGGGTCTCGTTTCATATCCAAAATCAAAATTTAAACATGTTTTTGGTGGTTTTTTAAAGTTCCAGATTCAAGTTTTACATGTCGGCTATCAGGATCTGATACTCGAGAAATTAGAGAAGCCTATAAAACGTAGTCTTTTCATCATTTTATCAAGGTTTAATTACCAAACTTGGGATTTGATCGAGGAAAACCCCTATGCACCCAAAAACAACATTTTATCTTGAAAATTTATCACAGGTCCATATTTGGGAGCGAAGGTGAATAGGTATAGGAAGAAAGTGTAGACAAAAAGCTACAAATCTAGATTTTGAATTTTTAGAAATGGGTACTAGGCCCCATTCACCCTAGGGAAAAGTGTTTTGCTTCAAGTTGCAAAACATAATTTTTGGACCAGGTGCATAGTATTTTACCCTTCTTAGATCTGTTGGAAATTTGTTGTTTATATTTGTGTTATCCTTTAAATATGCATTTCAAGTGTTACATTACATAATTGAGCTCATTAAGTATTTTATTTTCATCCCCCAAAAGTGCATTTCAATTATAATTGTCATTTTCTATCATAAAGGAATAGGATTGACTCCCCTTTTGGTTGAAAGTCAATCCTACATTTGGAAGATCTCTTTTCCTAGTGAAATTAGGGAAATATGAGGGTTTCTTAGATCCATATTCTATTTTGGCCTTTCACTTCCTCATCCATTTTTTCACATTTTAGTATTTTAATAGGATCCACCTAAATTCCTCTTTTTGACACAAAGTATCCCAAAACCACTCCTTCCTCCATCATCATGAAACATTTCTCATGATTAAGAGAGATTGTGATCTTGGAACCTTTAAAGGACTTGCTTCAAGTTTGCTAATGCTTCTTCATAAGAATCTTCATAAGTGGTAAAATCATCCATATATACTTCCATAGAATCATGGGTGAAATATGAAAATATGCTCAAAACAACCCTTTGGGAGGTTTCAAGGGCATTACATAGTCCAAATGATGAGACTTAATAGGCATAGGTACCCCATGGACATGTAATGGTTGTTTTATCCTGATCTTCAAGAGCTATTTTAATCTGATTGTAGCCATTGAACCCATCTAGGAAAGAAAAGTATTTCTTCCCTACTAATGAATCTAACATTAGGTCAATGAAGGGAAGAGGAAAATGATCCTTCCTAGTGGTCATATTTAATAATTTGCAATCAACACATACTCACCACTTACCTCCTTTCTTGGTTACTATTACCAATGGGGAAACCCATTGATTGTCTGATGGATTAAATAAATCTTGCATCCAACAATTTTTGTAACTCAATTTTTAGTATATCTCTGATAGCTAGGTGCATCCTTCCCGGGGGTTATCTTAATTTTTTATATCCCTCATTGATTTTTATTCTATGAATATAAAGATTAGGATCTATACCTTTCATGTCATGACAATCCCAAGTAAATGATGCCATGTGAGCTTGTAACATTTTAAGAAATTCGGGATGGTGAGATATTATCAATTGATTGTTGACATTAACTATTATTCCAAGTGATTTTTCTATTAGAATTATAGAAGTCATGATAGAAGAAACATATAACCTTCATAAATTAAGGCTACAATTATGTGGAAGTAAAGTATGAAATAGTTGTGAGGTAGATTTAGAGGTTGTGGTGGGTAAAATATTATGTAACATTTGGGAAATTCAAACATGCTAGACATTAGTCTTGTTGTGGGTCCATTCCATAAGAGTTTTTTATAGTTCTTATAAAAAAATCATCATCTTTTTAAATATTTACCATTGGGCTTCGTTCAATAGTCATCAGTGTTTGAAGAGAGTACTAGTCACCATCTTCCAAATTTGGCCAAAAAGGCTACTCCAAGTCGGCATAAGGTTGTGTAGGTGGATAGAGGACCAATTTTTATGTTATATTTCCATTATAAATTTGATCATATTTCTAGACCTACATCGTATAAAGGCATCTGCTATGGCCAACCATGGTCATCCTAGGATTAATGGGTATCCACCTAGGGTGGTCTTAAGATACAAGACTGATGTTTGTTGGGTATTCTCAAGAGTCAAGTGTGATGACTAAATCTTCAATGGTACCTTCTAGCTTGAATATTGACCTATCTACCAATTGTAAGATTATAGGTGTAGGTCTTAAATCCACTAGTTGAAGATTTTTCATTGTTTCTTTTATCATCACATTTATTGTTGCTCCTAGATTATTCAAAGTGTTCTTGATGAGTGTGTCATTGATCTGCACATCTACCACAAGACTACCAAGGTCTATATATTTTGAGACAACTAGGTTTCCCAACATGATATCACCTAATTGTCTTATAACATGGACAGTTTGAGGTTCCTTTCATTTTCTTCCTAGCTTTTTGAGACATAGTTCCCCTCATAGTCTTGGTGTAGATTGGAACATCCTTGATAGCTTAGATCAAGTGAATTTTGACATACATATTCTTCAACTGACTCAAGAAGTCAAATTTAGTTTTAGGGTGAAATTTTCTAGTGTTTAGCCTTTTTGGGAATGGTGGTTCCTTGTGATTTCTATCTATGGATTTTTTTGTTCAAGTTTCTCATTTAGATGGTTATTAATTTCAATGGTTGGTTCTTCAATAGGGAGCTTTATAATATTTGGATATGATGACCCAACAATTTTTTTTCTTGAGCATATGTGAACATCACTAGCCTCAACCACATAGGTTGGGTATTGGATGGTTTAATTAGTATAGGCCTAATGGACAAACTTATTGTTACAATTTAGTGTAGGTTGAGCAGGAAGTTGAGGTACTCTTGGTTTTTTTTGGGTAGGTATGGTTGGGTTTGGCATAATGGATAGTTGTTGTTAAAAGGATTGTTGTGGCTATGGGTAGCTTACATTTGGGTTCTACCACTGTTGGTTTCCTCACCATTGTTGTGGCCATGGGTTCTGAGAGGATTGCCACTATTGATTATAAATTGGATATTGATATGGTTTTTCTTGCCACATCCCTTGTTGTGGAATCCAATTAGATGATTGAGCATTTGACCATAGTTGATTTGGCATATTATTCCATAGTGGATTATTTCAATTAGGGAAATTTGAATTGACCCTAGAAAAAGAAGTATTGTATGATGAAGGGTCTTGAGGAATACCTTATCTCTATTTCCAAGGTTTGAATTGGGAAATATAGAATAATTGACCTTTCTCATGTTTTAAGTTGAGAAATGTAGGTTTCCCTCGCCTCTCCTTGAAAATACTAGCAATCTTCTTACACTTACAATTAACCTTATTTTATCGAACATTGTAGACAATATCATGTGAGTGCAGAATTCACTTCTTCTTGTTTATTTTTTATATGCAAAGTGTCCAACTAGGTTATAAGGTTGCTAATGATATCTTCTTTCATATTTTATAGAAGGTTTTTGAGTTCCACCCTAGAAACACCTATAGATGTTTTGGTGGAATTCCTAGCTCTAGAACCCCTAGTTCTCTTCATGGTTGAACTTGAATAGTTTCTACAAATTTGGTAGGTTCATTAAAATAAAACTGAGAGATATTCCTTGCTCCAATCAGGTTCAATGCATCCATACAATCCTCATTCACACCTCTTAGAAATACTAATTTGAGCAACTCTAGAGATGTTATTCTGGTGTAGATTTTTGAGGTAGAATTGAAATATTTTAATATAATCTTCAAGAGGTTTGTTGTCCTTCTATGACATTTGAAAGATGCCATTTTTTTTCATGTCTCCTCCGTGATAACAGTCTTGGTATTTCTACAAGAACTTTTCCTTCATTGTTTTCCAATTTTCCATTGCATTCTTGCCTAGTCCAATGAACCACCACAAAGTGGAATCTTTAAGTGTGGTTGGAAAGAGTTTTAGCCTGTGTACATCAATAATGGAGTCACGAATTTGGCATAAAATAATGAATTCAAATAAAAATGTATCGGGATCCTTTATGATCAAGCTGTAGAAATTGGGTAAACTTGAAGGAGGTATGTTGTTCAGGGTAGCTACACATTCTTGATTTGCTATTAGAAATTTAAATATATTTGGTTCAACAAGGTTTTATACCGCCTCATCCACCATTATGTTGAGATGTATTATAGTGATTCATATTGCCACATGCAATAGTAATTGAGCTTAATAGATTCTTCATACACACTAATGTAAGTAGTATGGGATTGATTAGAAAATTCTAATGGTACTAATTGCTAAAAATGAAAAATTTCTAGTTTAAGAAAGAAATATATAAATAAATAAAAAACTTAGAGATTCTTAACTTTAGCACCATCCTCAACAATAATGCCAAAAATTTCTAACTCCATCTATGTTCAATAAATTGATGTAGAAAAGGTATATGCATACAACTCAATGGACCAACATGTCCCTTATTAAGCAATTCAATGACCTAGATGTGCTAATTTATCAACCAAAGAATCATAATTTATTGGATGGTTGGCACTGTATGCAAAATTAAGGATTCTAAGTTACCTAATCAATCATGTATAGAAGAGTTTAAACAAAATCAACTTTGTCTGGAAACAAACTTTATTGAAATCAACTTTATCTAGAAATAATCTTAACTATATATATAACAAATATAGTGGGTAAATATTCTTGTGAGGATAATTGATCTAACTACTCAACTGTGTTGTAGCTACTTAAAATAACTATTGATAACAATTAATTACTACTTGGCAATTTAATTTTAAACTTAACTCAAGAAATACAAATTTAACTGTTTATCATAGTTGTAGTAATAATCTAAATTACAAGGAGTATTGTAGTTACCTCAAGTGTCCCTTGCTTAAGTAGTTGCATTCCCATAGTATCTTTATCAAATCTTAACTCACAATTTCATGAAATTGACTAAATCTATCTTTATTGCAATTTGGAAAGATAAAACAAGATGATAACAGAGTATTTGCCTGATAAAAAGTGGTGATAACCAGATCTACTAACATACTCTAGATATTTGACTTCTCACAATATCTAACATATATATAAGTTCCTAGGAGTCTGATTATTCTTGGACTCAAAACAAATTGTAAATAAATGTCAACTCCCCAAAAAACATAGGAAGATGACTTATTCTTGTTCTAAACAATAATGGGAAATTAATCATGTGGAGGTAAGATTTTCATAATCTCATTAAGGCTCTACATAATAAAGAAGACAATAATAACTAGAAACTTGTAGAACATGGCATAAATATTTATGAACCATGATCTATGATTATTATAAATATCTTCTTTCTTCCACAATTATCTTTATTTTGGTGACAACATTAGTTAAAATAGAAAGATCTATAAATAAACAATTTCCATAATCTTCAACCATTGTCTCTATTAGCTATGGAAAATTGGATGTTCTGTAGGTGACCATCTCATTTGCTGCAAGTTAATAGGAATATTTTGTTGTGGATTGACATGTCCTTTGTTGTAGGTTGGCAGGTCCTTTTCTATGAGGTTAGTTTATTTTAAAAGAATATCTTCATCATTAATAACCATAATAAATACAAAACTCTATCACATTTCATATATATTCACATGTGCACATGATCATTTAGCAATATAATATATATCATCCTTAATGGTTTATTACTTAAAATAAATAGAAACATTTAGGTAATATCTTTGAAGTCATCATAAATGCCATGAGAAGTGTGAAAATTTAAACAAGGAAAAGAGGACAATTCAAAGACTCATCAATTTACAATGTAAATGTCTTATCCTCACTTTTCCAACCTCTTTTAGAAATATAATATCCCTTCCTTTTTTCAAAAGTATTATATTGATAACCCATTGGATGGGTGACACTTTTCATCTTAACACAACAAGATGAACCACCATAAATTTTATAGAGAAGAACATGTGAATTCCTTGTGAGGAAATCATGATGTTTTGCAAGATATTTACAAATAATTATTTAGAGCTAGATCATACTCTAACTTCCCACTAATGTGGAGAATGTGCACATGGGGCATCACAACTATGTAGAATAATGCAAAGAAGATTTATAATTAATTGGAACTATAAGAGTTGGTAACATGGAAGGAAATGATGGGAGAAGAGGAGGTGAGAGTTATAATTGGTATTCATCAACTATCATAGAGAAACCCTTCACCCTCTAACCTTCCTAGTACATCAACAACCCTTAAGTCATATGCACATTCTAGTGCACCTTAGGAAACTCTATGAGTTGTGAGAGCTTGATAAATATGAACCATTGGTATTCCACTTATTGATAAAGAATCATTATAGAGTGAAAGGAAGAGTGGGAAAATTATAAACTATATTCTATATAATGCCCCTCATCCATCACAAGTAGTGTAACCACCTAGATTTTTGCCTATATTTGATCATTCTCTTTGCAATTCCACCTATCTTCTAAGTGAAATTGAAAAATTTGAATATCAAAGTCATCCTTGTGATTGGTGCCAATCCTAGTAGGACAACAAAGTCATGAATTCATTCAAAACATGTAATGATCACAATTATATTGTAGCAATTTAATGAAGATTTAAATGAAGACTATATCTCTTAGAATATATAAGTAAAATAGGTTCTACAAATTAATTCAAATAAATAATAGAGTTTGTAGATTATTAAATGAGTCTACTTAATAATTCATGGAAAAACCTAAATATTTCCTTTATTATTATGAAAAGACGCCATACACAAGATTTATAGGGTTTTACAATTATTTGGTTTGCCAAATAATCACCATATATACCCAAAAATTAATATAATTCTAATTGAGACACACACTCAAGGTTTATTCCACACTTTATAATCATTATTCAAAAATTACAAGTTCATTAAAAAATTGGGATGAACCGAGAACATCAAAATATAGAAAAATGTCTTTCCCCTTTGCTCGAGGTGAAAACCTAGCTATTTAGAAGTGTATTCTTCTCGGTTCTTCTCCAAAATAATTTTCCCATTCTCCTTAATAATTAAAATTAGGGTCTTTATATCCCATTGTAGGTCATGGTAGATTTGGAAACATACACACTTGCTATAAAATCTTGAAAATCCATGACCTCAAGCACTTGCAAGGGGTGCTTATACCTCCACACCATGTTTATCATCATTTAGGTACCTTGAATTTTCCTCAATCATGTCCTTATGTAACCATAAAGTATGGGAAACCACCCTCCTTCAATCTACAATACTTTTGGTCATTAATGGAGTCTATGAAAGGTGAGAGAGTATATGGAAAGAGAGTGCTTAACCTTAGTGTAAAATTTTGGGAATTATGGTTCCTGAAGAGAGTTGAAGTCTAGGAGTAACTTTGGTCCTAATGGGTCGTTGGGTTGTAGGAGTAAATTGGTACCTTGGATGTGCAATTTCGTCCCCTTCAAATGTCAAGTTCTAGCAAGAACTTGGGACCTTTTATGTGTAACTTGGTCCCTATCAATATGGGAGGAACTTGGGTCCTTGGATGTGCAACTTGATCCCTATTAGGTGTCGAGTTCTAGGAGGAACTTGGGACCTTAGATATGTAACTTGATCCCTATTAGGTGTTGATTTCTAGGAGAAACTTAGGACCTTATATGTGCAACTTGGTCATTTTCAGGAGTCAAGTTCTAGGGGGGATTTGGGACATTGGATGTGCAACGTGGTCCTTTTCAAGTGTCAAGTTCAAAGAGGAAATAAGAACATTAGACGTGTAACTTGGTTCGTATTGGGTGTTATATTCTAGGAGGAACTTGAGACCTTGTATGTACAAATTGATCCCGACAAGTATTAGGTTTTAGGAGGAACTTGGGACAATGGATGTGTAGCTTGGTCCTTGTTAGTTTTTAGTTTTAGGAGGAACTTGGAACCTTGGATGTGCAACTTAATCCTTGTTGGGTGTTAGGTTTCCAAATCAACTTGAGACCTTGGATGTTTGATTTCAAGGTACCATGTCCCCCAGGAGTCCAAAGTCCCATCAAATAAAAGACCAACTAGTCACACATTAGATTTAAAAGATGAATAATTTGAAACATTATAACTTAAAACATGATATATCCCAACAACCAAAAACCGAAGAAATTGTATAATTTTATCTTGGGAGCCTAAAGAAACCAAGGAACTAGAGAAAATTTCTAATGTCAATGAGACCTATGAAAACTAAAAAGTCTAAAATAATATACGAAAAATGCCATATTATTGGGCATTGACTATAAAAGTACCCCATTAACATGTTTTACTAAGGGATTTTAATTATCACTATTTTGAATGAACACTCTAAAGAAAATTATCAAATAGGGGACTCACTTGGATATTTATTATATTGATCATCAATGGTGGGTGAGATAGGGTCAAATATACACCACAAAAGTAGAACAAAGAAAAATAAGACATACTAAAATGGGGTTCTAATATTGGCCTAGTTGGGTACATGTGTCTCTTGTAGGCACATCAAGAATCTAGAACTCTAGGAGTAATACCAAAATGGAGACCTAAAAATTTGTAAAACAAGCTAACACTTCAACATAATAAAACATGGATTATGATTACACACACATAGAAATACATATACAAGACAATATAAAATACAAACAAACAATATATGTATAGGAAAAAAAATTACAACCAAATGACATAACTTAAAATATAATTACAACTCAGATTTGCAATAGATTCTCAAATTTGCAATAGATTCGTGGCACAAAACCATACATAAATTATTTCACTTGCTTGCCTTAATCATATACAAGCTTATTGAATGGTTTGATCTCCCTCAATTCATAGTTACAATTCTCACCTAGGAGTAATAAAATGTTTCTTTTATCTTCATGCATCAACATAAATAAAACCCATGAAGTGAATACCTATCTTTATATCAATTTTTTTATTGCAAGTTATCCATAAATAATAGGCACTTGACCTATCTAGTGATGTATCATGCATGCACACAATAGTAGGGGTAAATGTTTTAAAACCTAGGTTTACAAAAAAATAATTATGCCACTTGACCTCTTCATATGAATCAAGAAAAAAAGGAAACACCTCAAACACACATGTAGCAAAAAAATATGACTCATTACAATACTAATCTCCGCAAAGAAGATCCTCTAGAAAATTAAACTAAAAAATAAAATTTCTTGCACGTTACCAATTTGAACAACTTATTGATCTTAATTTTGGCTTATATGTTATTTCAAAACATCATTTCTCTTGTAGGATGGATATAATATAAATCTCATACACAATTATCATCCATAATAGTATAAGCTTGACCTCAAAAAGGAAAGCCTCATAATTAGTATTATCCTCACCAAGATGTTGGATAACATGTGGCTATCCTACACCACTCTTACATGTAATAATGCATTCTTCACTAGCATAGAAAACTTCATCATGATGTACCTCAAGTGAAGAATTGTTGCTCCATTTTAAGTTTTCTCTAGCAATTTGTTGTGTCATATATTAAGGTAAAATTATATGTATGACACATATTTACTCTTCCATAGTAATTTAACAACACTTTCTTGTGATCCCATTGAAGTACAATCTACATGAGGAGTACAAAAAATATTTCACCAAATGAATAGGTTCTCATATGTGTCCAAATGATCACCATCTATACAATCATCAATGAAAAGGTATTAAGCAAAAATAATATGTTGAGCTAACTCCTATTTCAACAATACTATCACCAAGTATATATGGTAGTGTAAATGGTGTCTTTATCCATCTAGATAGGATATCACCTTTCTAGGATTGACCTATTCACACTTAGCTTAAGTTTAATTAGGCTTCTGTTTCTTTTTGTCTTACTTCACATGGTTGAGAAATGTGTCCTCGTGACTTGAGACACCTATTTCATGTACACTTTCCACTTACTCACCAACTTGTCAAGTGAGCTCACAAGTGTCCCATATTTGGAGGGGTAGTCAGAGTTTCACTTCTACCTTCTCACATACTCATCCTTTCCTATATATGCAAATCGATCATTTTATTTATACACTCTTCATTTGTATATTGATAGACATATTATTGTGCTCATTTTGTTCACTTGTGGGAGTTTATTTCATGTTCTTTGATCTTGGAATTCTCCAACATGGTATAAAAGCCATAAGAGCACATTTCTTCCTGCATTGAAGTGAATACCACACTTATTCCTATCAACAAAGAATCATAGAGCCAAACAAATACTGCCTTTGTGTCTGGAATGTCTGAGAAACAAAGAATTATCTTTCGTTTGATAAAAAATGGTAATTGTGAAATTTTGTAATTGTTTTGGAACTATACTTTGTTGTATGATACAGTACTGCACAATTTTGTACCATGCAGTTTTTTTGGTCAAAATTGATTTATTTTAGTAGAGGATGATTTTCCCCTTGAAAATTTTACCTTTTCTTGGTCGAAATTTTGTTCACTTGTGGAAGTTTGTTTTATGTTCTTGATCTTGGCATTCTCCAATACACCCCATTTTTTAATTACCAGATTACTTTTACCTTTATGAGTAAATATGGTTTTAATGCAAGATTTTGCCTTGATGATGTTCAATGGATGATTAAAATGTATGAATATGTATTATGATGAATTAATTTTTAAATACTTTAATGATGCTTATGATATATGATGAATATGATATATATGTTATCAGCTAAATATGTACATGTTGCACTAAGTTGGATGTAGGAAAGGCTTGAATCCTCTAGAGGGGGAGGGAGAGTATCACCCAAGAGAGGAGGTTGGTATGGGAACCATTGATATGTCTATTTGAGTAGACACACACACACTCACTACACGGAATAGGGGATCCTTGTTGAGTTGGTCTAAGTTTTGAGACAATAAGTGCTAAGTCTAAATTGATAGTTTCTTAGATGATAGGAAAGTTAGGGTTGGTTGCCTTTGAGCCTCCATGATTGATTAGCCAATTTGATTTAATGTGTTAAAACTCTTATGATTAAGAATATGTTATTTATTATGTATATATATGTATATATACGGTGGAAAATATATATGTACACATGTAGGTATGAGCATATGTAGATAGTAATATCTACGTACACCCATACGTAGATATGTAATAAATTTTTTACCCTAAATATCTAGAAGTGTTTGTTCCCCTAGAAATTAGTAATTTTAGGAATCATATGGTTCAGAGGCAAGTAGGAAAACCAACTTTGATACCACTATAATGTCTCATGCTAGATATTTAGGGCAATCTTTTTAACAAACTTAAAAATATTTAAATTAGAACCATACAAACCCTAAAATTGTATGAAGATTTCTTGCAACAATACAACCTTATAAAACCTAGACTATATTAATATTTGTACAACACTAATCTACTTTAGAATTATTTATTTAATCCCTAAAATAACAAACCCTAATTGAATATGCCTAATTTGAGAATATAGAAGTTCCTCATTACAATCAATTAAGCAACAACAACTACATTATATCAAATAGTTAAGAGCACTTTTTAGAGAATCATTATTATAATTATACAAGGTAAAAATATAATTATATCAAATAATGAATCATGAATGTGTAGCTGCATAACAACAATGGGGACATTGTTTATAAAAGATTTATATCACAAATGATTCATTAAAAGTAATTGACCTATATAATGTTACAATATTCTAATGTAGAAATTAGGAAAAATAAAAATACCAAAACTTACATCTACAACAACTATAAGTGTTGTGTAGAATCCTTATCATTGATTTTGACCATATATTTGATTATCCTTCGATGAGATATATAAGGTTTTAATCCCTTTACCTCCATAGATCCACGGGGTTTCATTCACAGATCTGGATGCTTGGATAATGGGTGCTCATGACATTTTTAAGTTATGGTTTGGTTGGTTTGTTCAAATATTCCCTCTTCCGTCTATCTAAAGTTGCAATCTTAATATTCTTAGAAAGAGTGTTAAAAATTGCATAATGGTGTTCATCTTGGGTCTAGTACATAAGAATGGATTCCCATACTCATTGATAATTATTCTCCTTTTCATTGAGCTGGCAATGGTTTTCTTCTATGTAAAATTTGGTTTGGAAGGTGTGGATGAGGGTCCCCTACAACTTGCAACAGTCCTTATAAAATATGGTGAGAAGCCCCCTTAGGTTTGAAACCTCAATTATTACATTAATGGTTGTTGTTAGCTTCATCATAGGATGCCCTATTAAATGCCCATGTGGTTTAAATTCAAGTGTAATAGAATGAATGTCAATACTAGTGAATTCACATGAGGAAGTACATCATCACTTTGTGTATTAATGGTATTTTTGATGTGGAGGGTGGCAGGTGGAGAAATATAATGAAAAGGGGTGGGAACGTTGATGTTTGAAGGTTGGCGTTGATTATAAGGGATGGTTGCATGTGAAACTTTGAAGTTCTCATAAGGAGAGTAGTGAAAGAGAGGAATGAATAGGAGGCATGATTGTAGGGGGAATTATGACATCTCAATAGGGATAGAGTGAGAGGTATACTTGAGAAGAATGGCTTGCTAGGAAGTGTAACTCTACCACTCTGATTTCTTACATAGAATTTTGATCTTCTCTTTGTATTCACACTTAGGATTCTTAAAAGAGTTAGGTTGATGCTTGGGAGATGAATGGGAAGGACCAACACACAAAATAGGATTAGGGAAATCATTTTAGTAAAGAAATGGCCATTTTCCAGTCTAATATCAATTGTGTCATGAAGATAGCCTGGGAGGGTTTAACAATGGGTTCCCTTGAATATTTCCATCATTCTCTACTTTGTCACAAAGATTAAGTGAGTGGTTCCATTTTGATAGAGTTAGAGTTGTGGTTAATTCTATTTTCTTTTTGCTCAGGGTGGTGGTTGGTAGTCAAGATGTTTGACTTATCCTACATGATAATGGAGATGAATCCAATGGTTGATGATATTATTAACAATATGTATTTACCTAAAGATTTATCATAGGGTGTTTGGGGTCTCTTTTATTTCTTGAACCAAGATCATCAATATATTATTAATTAATGACATGAAATTTCCATATTTCATGACCTCTTGTTAACAACTACATAAATGAATATCACTAAACAATGCATGCTAATAATATTTCTACTTTATATCACCACATCATATAAGATACCATCAACTTGTTACCCTATGTTTTTCACATATCTCTAAACATAACCATATTATAATAATTCTAATGTTTATTATGCAAATTTTGTCCCCTAATGTGGGTTTGTTGGATTTTTCTGATGAAATACAACTTAAACCATTGATCATATTATACCAAATGATGTAGAATATTTTTGAAAAAAGGACCTATATTAAATTAGTCAAATGTATAATTGAATTCTTACCATTTTTTTGTATGGATGTCATAAGATATCCATATTATAATAATAATGACAATGCTTATTTTAAAACTTTCATTCCCTAATGTGGGTGTGTTAAACTTTCTTGTGGGACTTAAGCCTTTTACAATATTCATTAGACAATGTATAATATTTATTAAAAAATACTTATATTTCTATTCATAATTATTCTTGAATTCTCACCAATAATTTTTTTAGCAATTATGATATATAAGATATCTATATTATAATAATAACAATAATGCTTATTCTATAACTTTCATCCCCTAATGAGGGTGTGTCTATCAATATTCATTGAATAATATCAAATTTATAAAAAAATCCAACCACATTATCTATATTTTTTTTGAATTCTAAGATAATGTGCCAACTCAAATTAGGTGTAATAAATGAAGGGTGAATAGTGAATATATAGTCCAATAAGTATAAGTGGGAGGAAATAAGGATAGGCAGGGATTAAGACATGATCCAAACCTAATACAAAATATGCTATTTGTTGATACATAATTGTATTAAAGACATTTCTTTGAAATGGGTATGAAACTACTATGCACAAAACCAAATGATTAGCAAGATATGTTATTTTTACCATTACATTAAGATAAAATGAATAAATATTCTTATAATAATAATTTTAAGTGAACTAAATAGAACTTAATGATCAACCTTATTTCTCAAATAAATTTTTGATAATAAATATCTATTTAAAATTACCTTTCAAATATTAAACATTACCCTGCTTGAATATATATAAATATAAATATAAAGAATATATAATTCTATTTGAAATGTTGAGAACTATTTAAAAAGAAGAAAAATCTATTTGAATTGTTGAGATCTATCTATAATCTCCCTTGATGAAAAATAAATTTCCTAAAATTTTGAATTGCAGTTTACAACGGTCTTCAGCTAGTCCCAAAAAACACATGACAAATGCTTTTTTTTAAACACCCGCACCAACAACAAATTATTCAATATTTTTTCCACATTTCAAGAATTATGCTATGAGTGTTGGAACATGCATCCAGGCAGCCAAGGAGATGTGCGAACTGACTGGGTTTGGAATCCAGAGGGCAGTTTTCATGCTAGTCAAGCCACTGGGAAGGGACACTGCACCATTAGCTGAGACCATTTTAGTCTCTCTATTGCTCCATTTTGTTCTTGGTCAAGCTTACTCTGTATCTTTACTTTTGAAGTTCTTGATTGTTTGCTTTATTTTGAACAGATTTTCTTTCCGTGAATTCCCTTGTTTGAGCCCTTGTAATAACAAGAAAGTGTCAAGAGGTCAATTATTCTGGGAAGTCTTTCCCATAGCTGCATAGAACATGTTTGTATATGGATTGTATAATTTGAATCTTTGAGTTTCTCATGATGCATTTTTTATTTATCGCAGATACTGATATAGCCATGCAATCTCTACAATTAATAAATGGTTTCCAATTAAAGGGAAAGCCAATGGTTATTCAGTATGCAAATTGCACTATGATTATTTTGTGGAGATTGCAGGTGAGGTGCTCAAACCATTCTTAAAATGTCCAGTGCGTTTGTGATGGGAAAACTCGTTTTAAATACAATGTCAATGTTACTGTGTTTTCTTTAAGGTTTCTACATTTAATGTTGTCTTTTCACGATATACCATGTTTAGGCTGCAAATGGGAGGAATAAGAGTTCATATTTGAAAGGGCAAGAAACATAAATTATTCAATATTTTCATCACATTTCAAGAATTACAATGTGATAACAAGCAGAGAAGAATTCAAACTTCTACTGAGTATGTGACGCGAAATTATAAGGGGCTTATTTCTTGGAGATTGCAGGTGCGTGTTAACAATATTTTTCAAATGTATAGTGTGTTTGCAATGGGAATACTCGTTTTTAAATATAATGTCAATGTTACTCTATTTTTTTAAGACTTCCGCATTTAATGTTGTCTTTGCACAATCTACCCTGCTCAGGTATTTGAATTGCCTGGAATGATGGGTATAGTTTAAAAAAATTCTTCCAGTGAAAATTTTCTTGAAACATATCTATTTTTAGAAAATATTTGAATGACTTGAAATAATACATTAATGGGTATAATTAGTTACTCGTTAGCCATTCCCTAGCTTTAGTATGGCCCCTACATTTATTCTCTTGTTTTCTTCCATGGATAGAAGAATAATTATTAATAGTGGCCCTCTACATCCAAGATTGGAAACATACGTAGGTATTTTGGTAAAGCTATTTACCAAGGTAACTACCCTTATGGCATATCAGACTACCCTTTGCATCTGCACTTGATTGTAACTAGACTACAGGTTTCACATACACTCTAAATTTGAATCCATGGCTCCCATAAGGACTAGATCTTCATTGTCAGGTCCTCTGAGGCTTGCTTTACTGTGCTTCATCATATAAAATTTTATTTTAAAAAATTAGGCTTATATTCTTCAATAGATTTTATTGTTTGTCATTTTAGTGCTCTTATATCTGTTTTTATAGTACAATCTACAGTTTGTCTTATGTCAGTGGCCCTAGACTATTTTCTTTGGGTGTGCTCTATATTACATATTTTGGGTTTTAATCATAAAGTTATTTATGCATATCAAAGTAACTGGAGACCTAGATGGTGTTGAGTCCCTTGTTCTGATTCAAAGGAAAAGTTGCAAACCCTGAAGATCATGAATTCAAGGCTGAGAAATACTTTATGACACAACAGGATCAAATGAGTGGGATGTCTGATTGGATCTGCTTAGCATTATGTACTAGTTGTTCTACATTCTTTTACTCAGCAACTTGGTCTTCTAATTCTCTTCATGCAAGCACTGCAATGATAGGAAAGCCCTTTGTAGTTGTATCATTTCAGCTGTAGAATCTATGGTTCTTTAGCTATGTAGGATCAACAATTCTGTAGTGAATCATGACATTATAGTGTCTAGTATTATGTGGTAGACATGTTCCCTATGTATGGAATCTCCTATGAAGTACCAAGTCCAATGCTACACTCAAAGGAGGTAGAGTTTGTCATGTTAAAGATCATAATTGATCAGAATTATGACAATAATGCCTTCACGCCCCAACTATCTATGTTGATCATTTGTTGTGGCAACATTGAGTTTGAGCATTATGATGCTCTTTGTTGTGCCTTCAATTAGAGTGTTGGAAATCATTTTGGAAACTCTTACCAATCAACATTATCTTTTGTGATGTTGTTTGTTGTAGGGCAAATAACTTTAGTGAACAAATTATCTAGACTACTATGGTCCTCATCATCATGTCATTGATTGTAAGAGATAGTCAATTTTACTCGTTTGCCTATGTATGATGGTTTCTAATTCTCCAATCTATTTTTGTCCTTAGAGGCTTAACGCAGCCATCTCATTTGATCACTATATATTAGTTGTGTGGTCTCTTAGTTAGGTGCAAGCTTTTGTATATGGCTTATCTTTCATCCATCTTCTTGATATTATTTCTAATTTTCTACTACCTTATTTTCTTTGAGTTGATAGTACTACTATATATATTAGTTTAGAGTTTTCATCCTAATTCCATATCTGCTATAGTATATAGAATATTCACACTGTTAAATTGTATTGGCTCACACACTACATATATACAACATTGGATATTTTTCATATATCATTCCATATCAATATCACACACTATAACTACCAAAAGTTCTTAATATATGGTTGTCATCCATGCCACAACTAGGAGAATGGACTGGTCTGGCATTGGCACATAGAAGCAAATCATGCCTCTATGAATTAGGTCTGCACATAAGAAACATAGAGTTTATTACACAATTCTTCCTATGAGCCAGTCTAAGCAATATTGTCTTTTCTTGTATTAAACCTAATTAGCATTTTAATAGATAGGAAAAGAGAGATCCACTAAGTAATGTACACACATTCATTTATGAAGCCATTTAGAAATAGGGATAGGAGTCAATAGGAAGAGTTGTTGACTTGATGACATGATTCATCATCAATTAATTTTGATCCAATTTCAAGCCTTCAAACATAAAGGAAAATAGCTTCATGATCCATTCAAATAACAAATTTTGTGACATTTGTGCTAATCTAGTTAGTATCTTAGTCGCAACCTATTTCCCACATGTCATTAAGGCCTTCTTTAATTTGTTCAAAGTTAGCCCATAAAGAAATAATAGTCATGATTTTATTGCAATTAATTAGAAGTGGGCTTGCAAGCCGATTAAATGGTTTAAAAATTATGGTTTTTAGTTCCTTGGTCAAACACATTAATTTTCCTTTCTCTTGTTGTGTTTTTTATTTGTTTTTTGTGATGATTTTTGATAGTTTGCAAAGAGAAATAAGTGCAGAAAAGTACAATATATTGCAACAACTTAACAACTCAGAAAAATTGATAAATTCAGAATCATAAGGAGCAAAATATTTCAATTTTGATTTACAATCAGAATATTTTCTTGATTACAATAGCAATCCAGTTCATAAAATACCATTACATATCTAAATACAACATACCCAGAAAAATTTAGCAACTTTGACAAAGTGTTGCAATAGCAACCAACAATCTGGAAACCTCAAATTGGGACGCCACAATCTGAAATGGTGTTGTTTGTAGATGCAACTATATTTCCCCACCATACATGCCCTAGGTGACCTCAAACCTTTCAAAATATGCTCACAAATTGGGTTGACCTCTCTCCAACAACCCCACACCCAACCAAGATGGTACAACTAGCTATGGAAGTGGTACAACCAGCCTGGGACTAAAATAACAACAACAAACTCTCTTTCAATTCATGCTCCACAAATCTGATATGCAATAAACTCTGCCAATACATAAGTATAAACTCCATCAGTAAACCCAACTATGATTCCTTTATGAAACTGCCATAAAGTCCTTCAGATTGGATCTCTCAACCAAGCTGGAAGATTTCGCCTGCAAGGGATTTTGTCCTCACCAACCCTCCTGAATAAAAAACTCCTCCAACAAGAAGAAAAAACCAAATATCAAATCCAACATAAAGAGAAATGAACTCAATAGCCAGTTTTATATCTCCCTCAAAACCTCATGACCCCCTTGGGGAAATAACATTTTTACATTTTCAATTAAAATATCCTTTTATAACTCCCTTTTAGGTGCCCAACTTAAGCTATGCAAATATTTACTTTATAATACTTTCTTACCTCTCCATGGTCCCCTTTTAATAAAGCAACTTTATAAAATAACATAAGTTAAATATTTAATTTAACCTTATTAACTTTATGTTTTTTAAAATAATTGTAACGAACAATTTAAATATTAAAATATGGATATCAATTGCTCCCATTGACACTACTAAAAATAGCAGGATTGACAATTGGCTCTGTCGATGCCTGATCCCGACTTACTAAAAATAGCATGGGAGAAATCACCAAAAACACTCCAGAAAAGAGCATTACACAACTCCCCACACCATGCCGAATAGGCTAACTCTGCCAAATTGTTAAATAGCTAGGAAGGGGACATTGCAGTCTGCCCTTCCCAAGATTGTTCGTCCTCAAGCAATCTCAACTCTAAATGTTGTAGAATCTGCTCATTGTCCCAAGTTCCATCCTCCACGGGAAAGTTTTTCCATTTGACCAAATACTCCTTAATAACCCTCTTCCAAAGAGTCTACTCTCTAGAATCTATAATGTCCTCTAGAATCAAAATCAACTTACCCTCCTCATCTAATGGTGGAAACTCTGATGAAGGAACCACATTGTTTCCTAGTGCCTTCTTAAGCTTGGATTCATGAAATACATTATGAACCTTGTTGCTAGCTGGTAACTCAAGCTCATAGGCGAACTCCCCAATCCTCCTAGACACATTGAAAGGACCATAAAATCTGGGCTTAAGCTTCTCAACACCACTCTTCTTGAGAGAAGACTATTGGTAAGGTTGAAGCCTCAAATACACCATGTCTTTGACATTATGCTCCACATGATGCTGATCAACATATAATTTCTGCTGATTTTGAGCTTGTTGCAAGTTCTCCTTTAAATATTTCATAATATCCTCACTTTCCTACAGAAAATCTCTAGCCTTAGGCACTCTACTATCTCCAAAAAGCAAATCCAAAAATCTAGGTGCCTCATATCCATAAAGAGCCATGAAGGGTGACATCCCGATGGACATGTGATAAGTGGAATTATAGTAGTATTCACCAAGATGCAACCACTTAATTCAAGATCTTTTCTGCCCTAATATATAGTTCCTGAGATACCCCTCCACCCATTTGTTGACTATCTCTTGTTAAAAAGTCAATTTTTTGGCATAATGGAAACCATGTTCCAAAAAATGATATCAGAGTCCGGTAGCGAGTTCAAATCCCCTTGGGTGATGTGGAGGGGGCATTGTTGGACTAATCATCAATGTCTCCCTTTGGATTCGGGACATGGACTAACTGCTTCGTGTAGATGTGAGTATGGCCGATCTAGGAAGGCATCGATTTTGTATCAGAGCTTAGGAGAAGCTCTTAGAAACACATATAGACTTGTATGAGTGTAGGTTAAGCCAAGAAGACAAAGGTGAACTCTTAGATAGGTTTAAGAGAAATAATTTGTGACAAAGGAAGCCCTAAAGGCCATTGAAGGCTTGAGAGGAGTAGACAAAGCTCTAAGAGAGAGAGATGGTGAAGAAATCCATGCACAAGGTACAAGGTGAGTGTTTGGCATGTCTTGTTGAATTCATTAATGAAAAGTTGGTTGCAGGTAGAAGCTCGTTGAGGCATTGAGCAAGGAGACCAAAAGACTAGGGTGTAATAGACCTAGGTGAAAATTAGAGAATTGTCAATAGACCAAGAAAGGAGATAAGCTTGGGTGAGATAATTGAAGAGGTACCAAAAAACTAAGGAGGCAGCTTATGTGAGATGTCTAGTTGGAAGTGACAAAGTACCTGGTGAAGAAGAAAAAGTACATAAATGTCTATGGACGGAGATTTGAGAGAGAGGTAAGAGTTTATTGGAGCTCAGAGGAGGTAAAGAGGAAAGAGGAGAAATGAAAGAATATAGTAAAGAAGAAGAGAAACTTGGGCATCAAGTCATGCAAGATCTTGACTACTTAGACCTCATAAGAGATGAGGAAGCTATCAAAGAAGCAGAATTTGAGCTTATGAAGACCCTCACACAAGAGGAGGATAATGACAAAGCAGTGAGTAAGGTAGATTTACAAAAGGAGACTGTATGGTTGCTTGAGGAGACTCACAAGTCTCAATGTGTTATGTTTAACACTTTTTTGAGTTATGTAGGTACAATTATGTTGGTAGAAGAAACTCTTGAAGGAGCTGAAATAGGGAAGTTGATAAGAGGAGAATAATAAGAAGAAAGTCACATATGAGACAAATTTAGTGAAAAAGGATGCACCTCAAGAACTAGTGGAACAACAAAGAGGTCAAGATACTTCTAAGGGAGAAGAGTTATACAAAGAGAACAAGATCATACAAGTGGAAGGAAAATTTGAGGAAAAGGTATGTATAATAGACTTGGCAAAGACAATTACACTTCAAGAGCCAAGAAATCATAAAGAAGAACAAGAAGCTAATAATTTAGAAAGAGCCTACAATAATGTCAAGAAAATAGGAAACGAAATAGGGGATATGAAGCATATTTTGGTTCAAGAACAAGTCCTTAGAGTCATGGAAGAGCAAGGCCTAAAAAGAAACCAATGGAGATTTAGTTGTTGTGTGAAAAGAGAATTGATTGGGAAGATGTGGGAAACTAATCTAAACATAGGAACTGAGAAAGAGGAAGGTATTTTGAAGACCATAATGCATGACAAAATGAATTCATTGATAGTTAAGGATGAATACCTTAGAATCCATTATGACAATGAAGATTGTGAGAACACCAAAACATGGAGGTTCCACTATGAAAACATTAAAGGTTCGAAGAGTGACAAGGAATGGAGTCAAGAGCCTAATAGAGATGTGATTCTCTCTGATATGTTTGTTGTATATGTAGGTATAGGTAAAAATTGTATGAGGAAGGTTGGCACCAAGAAGAAAGAAAGTTTCTCATTTGAAGAGCATGCTAAAAGAAGTCAATCCTCATCATTCTAAAGAAGACCATGGGATCGAGGGTGGTATGAGGATCAGAAAGAAGAAAAGAAAGGTGAAAAGATAAATGATAGAGATGGAGAAATCATAAACAACGGTAACATGACCAAGAAGCAACAAGAAAATATGAAAATTCATAAGCAGTTGCCCAAAGAGACACACCAAAGCAACTTGAGGAAATTTTGGACAAGAAAATGGTCAAGAAAACAAGAGGCAAAGATTACTTTCAATATTTGACCAAATGGAGGAATCAACCAGCTGAAGAATCAACATGGATGACTACATCAAGCTAGGTACAAGTGTGGAAGAATTAATGCACAACAACAACAAATGATGGAAGCTCTTTGCTACTCCTTGGTAGTATGATGTAGGAGCATCATTGCTACTAGAGATAGATAATAATATTATCATAAGGTGTAGGTTGATAGGTATGTTCCAAGTTTGTTTCCCTCCATTTGTACGTAGTTAAAATTTCAAATTTGTGTAAATGTCATGGAGGAGGTAAATAAGGCCTTGTAAATGAGTTGTAAAGGTCAAGTTTGGATTGGTATGAGTGGTTATAGACTAAATAAGGCCATGAAGCCTTGTCATCATTTAAATGAGGTGGAAAGGGAGTCATATAGGCATGCAACATTGATATTTAATTGATTTCCCCTTCCTAGCATGTTGTTGAGCTTATTTAGGGTTAGTTGGGTGACATTAGGAGAGGATTTTGATGAGCTAAAGATAGGAAAACAACCTTTTCTTCATAAATACATGAGAATTATGAATTTACAGATGATGTATGACAGAAATAATGCAAGTTTGTGAAATTTCAGGTGATTTTATTAAGTCTTAGTCATGTTTCTATAAAACTATCATGTTGTCAATGATAGGACAAGAAGCTAAAGTTTGGTAGTAGCAATCTAGAGCAATCCTTTCACCTCTGTGAAGGTTTAGGAACTTCAGAAAGGTAATAAAAAGTCCAACGAAATTTACTTGAAGTCTTGACACCCAGTTTTGTGATTTTTAGGGCTAATTTTGTGTTTTTTGACCTCAAACGAGGGCAAGGACTTACTTTATGTTTCCACTGGACAAAAACTCTTCAAATTTTGGATTCTTGATGCTTTCAGGTGTATATAAAAGTGTGTCAAGTTTTGTACCTACTTCACACATGTAGATGTGATTTTCATCAAATCCTTCATCTGTAGGCTTCTGTAGGGTAGTATAACTACACTTTTTGAGTTTTCTTGTGTTTTTTGAGTGATAATTTCAAAGCAAGTGTTTACACATGTTAGATATTCCTATTTACACATTCTCTATAAATCTTATTTCTTGATCAATCCATTTACCCTCTGCTGTTCCAAAACAGTCCTAAAAAAGAGGTCTAATTTGATTGTAACAACTCAATTTTCACCTATTCCGTACAAAACAGCCCTACTTGATTTTTACATATGTTTAATAAGGTCCAAAAGGGTATACAAATTAGGTCTCATATATCCATAATTAGGTGCATGATGAGAGTTATGACAAAATGTCTCTGAGAAAGGCTACAAGCTCCCAAAGTACTTACAAAGCAAGTACATGTTATACTGATCACAGAGCTTTTCGCATGCATGGATAAGGTTGGTATAGTGAATTTAAGTATGTCCAAGTTTTTTCAAACCATGTTGAATTTATATAGTTCTTCCAATCAGGATTTGGTCTTGTTCTAGGCCTAGAGTGGAGTTAGTGTGAGCTAATGGGAGATTGAATTGCTTAGTTCATTGCATGTACATATCAAGTTGAGGTCATATGATCTATTTTATGAGTGTTAACTCCAAAAGTGCACCCTCTCCTTGGTACCTAAACTCTTGGGATTTTTGGAGGACATGGGATCAATTAGAGGTTGTGGGTATCCTATGACCTGATTGAACCTTCGGATTCTAGGCCGGTTCCTATGTGATATAACACCTAAAGATCTTTATACTGCAACTAAATGGAGGGAAAAGGGAAATATTTTAACATAAACTTAAAAGAGAACTCAATAATCATTAAAAGGTGATATACCAAAAAAGCTAAAAGGACGCAACACTTCCCTTAACACAGATTGAACCCACAACTATTCATATAATGATACAGTATCTGATAAAACCCTCAACACATAAATATTTCAAAAGGAAGATCTGTAATCAGAATAATATTTAAAGGACATTAATCACAGTAAATATATTTAGAAACTAATTCAACCCTTGACCTATGAAGAGAAATCTTAGCCACAAAGATGCCAAAATGAGACAAACTTAAAAGGTTTCAGATAAGAAACACAGAAAAGAAAATCAATCACCAATCTGCATACAAATGTGACACCAGAAATAGATCAAAAATGCTGTATAAAATCTCTCAAAGGCTCTGAAAATGCATCCTCCAAAATCTGATACAATACTTGGAACAAAATAGCACAATGTTCTCTAGAAAGTACAAAGTCTCCTCCACTCCAAAATTTTACGTCCTCTAAAGTCTGGAAATGAGGAAGAGAATAAGTAAGCTCGATCTCCCACCAAAACCCAAGAAAAGAGGAACTAAATTTTGAATAAGGGGCGGATTCGGTAAAAGGCCTAAAAAGAAGGACCTTAAACCTATCAACAACCCATTCAAAATCAAGAAAAGGTCTCCAAGACTCAGATAGGAACAAAAATCCTCAAAAAGAGGATTCAAAAGACTCCAAAAAGGTGTCTCATCTATCTGAAACTCCTCCCCTCATGAATACATATGATGATATCTCAAAACAATTGCAAGATGTCTCTAAAAAGACTCAAATAAACTCCCAAAAACTCTCCCTTAATCCGGCAACTCATAACCTCCATGACAAAGTCTCTCCACTTGGCACAAACAGTTTGCCACATCTCCATGATTTGATGCTCCACTAAAGGCTCCATTATCTCCACTTGACTAGGTTTTTGAATAATAAATATCCAAAGACACTTCACTTTTTCACTTTAAAATATCTTTATTTGAAATGATTTATAAACATCATTCCAAATGAAGATTTATAATAAGCATTAGTTTTGCATTTAAATAATATCATATATTTAAAAGTGACTTATAAATATCACTTAAAATATAGACTTACAGTCTTACACTTGAAGTAAAATGCAAAAGAAATAACATAAAGTCGAAATTAGTACAAAAGACCTTGTATTTTACAAATTTATAAGAGGTAACCAAAGATGGAAACCACATCCCTTAAGCAAAAGAGAAAAGGTTATAATAAACACTTAAGGCGAAATTGCCTCTACTTCCTCATCGGACCACTTAGGGTACTAACCCTAAAATGAATGTAAAATACTTTTCATTTTGCATCTTCACTCTTTGAAGCTTCCCAAAGAAGCTCGGCTGCCACTTGACAGAAACTCTAGCCGACCTTTGAACCTGGAGACCTCTGTATTCGCCATTTTCATAGATTTTAGAGAGCTTTTAGAAGTTGAAACTTCTGCACTTTGGATGCCATTAAGGTAAGTTTGGTTCCTTGCATCGAATCTAGCTTTTTTTACATTTTAAAAAGCTCCTGAAGCTTTCATAAGGTGCGACCATTAGTATTTATAATATATTTTGCTTTCTATGCTTTGTTTCTGCTGTGTTCCTTTGTTTTACCTTTGTGGCCGCCATGAAAATGCTGGTTCGAGATTTCTGGGCTGCAAAACTCTTTGTATCTTGGACGCCATTATGGAGTCTTTGCTGAAGCTATGATTTTGGTAAGTTTGCAAATCTGGAAGTTTCTTATGTTGAAAAGTTTGTCTTAGCTTTACTGGGCACGACCCTATGCATTTGCGCCATTTTCTTGATCTTCACTCTGTTGGTGTCTATGATTCTGAAGCTTAGTTAAATGCATGAGATGATTTCCTTTCTTGATATCACTGGGGTCTCTATCACATTTACCTGAAGAAAACTGTTATTTGCAAAATAAAAACAAATGAAAAACCCTAGGTCGTGGGTATACATCTGCAAAGTATTTGCATTTTCCAGAAAATACATGGCTCGATACTCTAATTGACTGCTATTGACTATCCCTATTCGTTGTTCTCTTTTTCATACAATTTCTAATATCATATCACAAGGTTCAGCAAATGGCATAACTGTGTAAACCATGAAATCTGAAAGCAATTCATTTTGGAAATGAAAACAATCTGCAGCACTGCTGCCATTTATAATTTACCTACTTATTGCAATGAATTTTTTGAAAAATCTGCATAACACAAAATAGATTTTCATGATGTTCATATTGCTCAAAACATTTGATGAGCTGGGCTCAACCCTTTTGGGAGCCACATTTTACCCCACTCATATTAATATCTGAAAATCAGCAACATTATGTTTCCTGTTTTTGCACATGATGCAAACAGTTAGCAATAAAATTGTCTCCTGAAGCAATGCATATGATCCTCTTTCTGGTTTTGATGTTTATTTTCCTTTTCAAATAAAGATCATGATTGATGCATAGGCATATTTAGGAGTAAATCAGTCATTGCTTAGATCCCCTAGATCTAACCAATGTTTTATTTTCACTTTTCAGGACAAGGAGACATCTGGAGATTAGGAGACACCGGGGGTGCAGACTCATACCAACAGAAATAGACTTATGCCAGCCATATACCCCCAGGCAATGGCTGATTCCCTTCTATCTTATGTTCTATACATTTGTTTGTAACCTTGCATGTTTTCTTATTTGCATAGGAAAGTGAAGATCACTCTCACGGTCTTTGTGTGAGAGACTTTTGCTTTTTCTTTGTTCATTTCATTTAACCAATTGTAAATAAATGTTGTACATATCAATGATGATTTATACAATGAACATTTTATTCATTCACTTCTATTCAAAATGAAACAAGACTTGCAAAAAGTACAAGCCTGAGTACAAAAATACAAGAAATGTGCAAATCATAAGAACTTTTGTGCAATGTTATTGTTTAGGACTAAATTTTAGCATGTGTAGAAATCTTAGTAACAATGAGTCTAGACAAGATCTGTGTAATATTAAATGGTGATGAAGGTTAGAAGTCATGTGAATAATGAAGGCATGATAGGTTGTAAGCAAGTGTTCAAGGTAAAGAGCCAAGTTGATGTGAGTATGGCTGATCTAGGAAGGCATCGGATTTGTATCAGAGCTTAGGAGAAGCTCTTGGAAACACATATAGACTTGTATGAGTGTAGGTTAATCCAAGAAGACAAAGGTGAACTTTTAGAGGGTTTTCCAAAGAAAAAATTTGTGGCAAAGGAAGCCCTAAAGGCCATTGAAGGATTGAGAGGAGGAGCAAACAAAGCTCGAAGAGAGAGGGAGATGGTGAATAAATCCATGCACAAGTTACAAGCTGAGATTTTGATGTATCTTGTTGAATTCATCAATGAAAAGGTGATTGTAGGTAGAAGATCATTGAGGCATTAAGCAAGGAGATCAAAAGACTAGGGTGTAATAGGCCTGGTGAAGATTAGAAAATTGTCAATAGACCAAGAAAGGAGATAATCTTGGGTGAGATAATTGCAAAGGTACCAAAAGACTAAGGAGGTAGCTTACGTTAGGTGTCTAGTTGGAAGTGACAAAGTACCTACTAAAGAAGATAAAGTACATCAAAGTCAATGGACATAGATTTGTGAGAGAGGTAAGAGCTTATTGGAGCTCAAAGGAGGTATAAAAGTAAAAGGATAGATATGAACAGAGAGATGAAGGGCTTGATAGGAGGAAGTTGTCACAAGAATATAATTGGAGTGTCCAAGAGAGAAATTTGGACATAGAAAAAGAAACAAATGAGATAAGAGAGAGGTTGGACTACCCAATGGAGTTGTTGAAGACTCAAAAAAGTTGATGGAAGATAAGGAAAAAGGTTAAGTGGCCTTTGGCTTGGTTACTTTTGAGAAAGGTGAGACATAAGATGAATTCCATAGAAAAGAAGAGGTTAAGAATCCATGGAGGATTGAGCACAAGAAATATTGAGGCATAGTGAAGCATGAGGATCAGTTCTTGTATGAAGAAACTATCATTTGTGAACTTGAACAAGGACCTATACTTGGTGAAGAAGATCACACGGATGAAAATCTTGTTGAAAACGTGAGCCTATTGGTTAAGTAGGAGAAGGAGATGCCAATCTATGATGCATCAAAGAAGACATGGAAGCCACAAAGTTTTCAACTTGACTTTACTTCTCAATGATTGTTTGTAGGTGATGTCATGACAATAAAGGAGGAAAAGAAAAACTTGTCTTTTGGAACCAAATGTAGAGAAAATAAAAGCCAAGAATGTTCACTCAAAGAGGTTGAGAACATGCATTCCAATTAAGTTTCTCAAAAGGGAGAAAGAAACCAGGATGACTTACATAACCTTTTGAAGAAGAACAATGAAAACAAGCATGAGCTGATAGAATCACATTTCATGAAGAGGATCGATGAAGAAAGTAAGTTGGCATGTACCCTTTCAGTTGAAGATGCAGGATCTTATAAGGAAAATTCAAGATTTGATCTACAGTTGAGAATAATGTTTGTGAATGAGATAGTCTTGTTACTCCATGAAGAAGAGTGTGGAGGCAGAAATGAAGTGATTGCAGGTCTTACAGAGGCAACAAAAAAAAGTTATGAGATGCACATGTGTGATCCATATGGTGTTGAAATTTAGGAAAGCCAATGAAATCAGTCATATGGAACCTTGAGAGAGCAAGTTGATCTACAATACCTAAAGGAGTTGATCATGCAAGTAGCTGAAACCATTGAATATGAAGACAAAATTGAAGGAATTACTTTCAGTAAGGAGGTACTTATTTCAATTGAAGAGTTTAATGAAGGCATAAGACCTCGTGAAATGAGTATAAAATCTGATATACAGCCTGAAGCAGTGAGTAAAGGTCTAGAGTATGGTAAGACATCAGTTGTGTTATCTCATGAAGGAGGTAAAGGGGAAAGAGGAGAAGTGAAAGAATATAGTAAAGAAGAAGAGGAACTTGGGCATCAATTCATGCAAGAGCTTGACTACTTAGACCTGATAAGAGATGAGGAAGCTATCAAAGAAGCAGAAAATGAGCTTATGAAGACCCTCACAAAAAAGGAGGATGATGACAAAGTAGTGAGTAAGGCAGATTTACAAAAGGAGACTATATGGTTTCTTGAGGAGACTCACAAGTCTCAATGTGTTATGTTTAACACTTTTGTGAGTTATGTAGGTACAAGTATGTTGGTGGAAGAAGCTATTGAAGGAGCTGAAATAGGGAAGTTGATAAGAGAAGAGAATAATAAGAAGAAAGTAACATATGAGACAAATATAGTGAAAAAGGATGCACCTCAAGAACTAATGGAATAACAAAGAAGTCAAGATATTTCTAAGGGAGAAGAGTTATACAAAGAGAATAGATCATTTAAGTGTGTTGTGACCTATTTCACACATCACCCCATTGCAAATGGGAAACCCCTTCTTTTTTCTTGCCAATGAGGAAGTCCGCTCAAGCATAATTGAAAAATGGCATGTCAAGTCCAAAGTCTGCCAAGGTTAGAAACAAACATGGTAAAATTTGCCAAGAGGAAGCAAAAAAATGGCTAAGTGTGAAATTTTCCTACAATAAAAGGATCAAATTTTGACTAAGTGTTGGAAAGAAAACAGGAAAAATGAAGAGGAATAAAGAGGAAATGAATAAAATTCTTGCCCAAGGATGGACCTTGCTCTACTTAGCACAAGCCAAACTCATAATTGAAGACAAATCCACAGGAAAATTTCATTCGAGCATAGAGATGGCCAAAATATTGGCTAAGTGTTGAACGGTCCACATGAAGGTGTTACAAAATAGCCAAAATTTGGCTAAGTATGGGAAATAATTCACAAAGAAAATTCCAATTTCCTCCATTATGGCGAAAGCATAGGAGAGTTCTTCTCCAGATTCAAGCCACTTGAAGGAATTTCAAAGCAATCAGGAAGGAAAAGTTCAATAATGAAATATACCCATTAATTTTTGCTTTTAATTTTCAGTCACAACAATGCAAATCATGCACCCGTTAAGAATTAGCTCTAAACCAAAACACAACTGAAACAACTCTAACCAAGAATGCACCCTAAAACCATTTAAGGAGGAGGGGAAGGCATATGGTCAGAGGATCCCTAGGATCTAATAACTTGATAATAACTGAAAATGAAGAGCTAAACTCAACACCAAGGATGTGCACGCAAGATCCTTTTGCAAGGCGAGGTGCTAACATATGGTGGAGTGCTAGATATTAAATCGAAATACAACTTCTTCTACTGAAGCAGGCATCCTCAAGCATGGGAATACTCCACTTATTTCGTGGGTGTGATTATTACAAACATTTAAAGGTGGCAAGCCAACCAATTAACCTCACTTCCACAAAAACTATGGGGGGTATACAATCCACACAAACACTTTATTTACATGGAGGGAATACAACAAAGTAAAATTGCAGCAAGTAAACAAACTGCTGTTAGTACTACTAAACAACTTACAAACAATCAATAAACAACTGCAATGTATCAACCATGAATTCCCAAAAGAGCAATGGTTTGAGTATCACTTCCTCTAACATTTACAATTCCAAAATGATATAGAAAGAAACTTAGAACAACATTATAACAATTTCAAACTAATCTGATAAAAAATAGGAAATACAGAAAATTAGATCAGCAAAGAGAGAATTCACCAAATTGGACGTATCTTCTTCAATTCAGCTCGGAAAGCTCCCAATCCACAACCAATCAACAACTAAGAGCTAGGCGTCCAACCTCCATTGAGAAAACGAGCCCAAAACAGAGAGAAATAGCTGACATGATTCCCAAGGTAGTCAAGAAGAAAGGTACGACCTCCAGGAAGGGTCGACCTTCTCCCAAAAATCAGAAACTCAATGATAACATTTGCAAACTTGCAAAAAGGGGCGCCCTCCATTGTAGAACAACATGGGCTAACACCCAAAATGAAACCAAAATCTGGATTGAAGCTATGAACAGAAAATAGCTTCAGCCAGGCCAAATCAGCAACTTGCAAAAATAGGTTTTACATCAGCAACCCATTCGATTCAAAAAATTGAAGCTCCATCTGTATTTCAAGGTGAAATGCAACCATGATGATCCACCTAGGAAGCCATAGTTTCAAGCCTGAAGGATGGATTGAATTGGCTAAGCTTCCCCTTAGCCAAGTTCTGGATTTAAACCAATAGTATAACTTTACTATTCAATTTCCAAGATGAGATACAAAGAGCAAGGCACCAATATATAAGTTTTACCAAAAGGAGATGAAACATTTGTAACTCCCAAATAAAACTCTTCCTCTTCCCAAAAGGGACACCTATTTCCAAAAAGGCAACATTTAAAATATAACAATAAACTCTTCATTCAACCTCTTCAAGTCATCCCACTTTAGATGAGGAATAAACATTTAATAAAATATTAAATGTATCACTTTATGGCCCCAACTTAAAAACAACTTAAAGTCATTAAGCTAGGCGTGGGGTACAACTTCAAAACACAATTTTCACTAAGTATAAAACTTAGTCCAAGGAGACAATTATCACCAAACTAGAAACTGAGACATTACCAAAATTTGGATAATGAACTGCACCGCACTGTTGATGAAGACACTGCCACAAAAGACTTACTAAAAATAGCCAATGCCAAAAATAGTAAGTTAACTTCAAAAACCTTCAAAAAACCAACTGAATAGCCACACTACCCAAAATGTGAACTGCAGATGATTGAGCTGCTGCTAGAAGGATACTGCTATAAATAAACTTACCAAAAATAGCAATTGCTATAAATAGTAAGTTTGCAAAACATTATTTGAACATCGATTGAGCAGTAATCATGACTTACTATAAATAGTAAGTGTTTCCAAACGCCTTCTAAGAACAAACTGAGAAGCCAACATGACTTACTATAAATAGTATGTGCCTGGAAAAGTTATCAAATGGAGATGCCTGTTACACCATTCTGGAGCTCTTTGAAAACCCAGAAAACTCCCAAAAACACACTTCCAAACTCCTGCATGCAAGCCTTAAAAAATGCATCTGAAACCTCCTATAAAATAGGAAACCCTAATTTTCCATTCTACTTAGCCTACGAGTTTCCAAAAATAGGCTAAAACCTCAAGAAGAGCATAGGGCTAAATTGGGGACATTACAAATAACTGCTCCAAGGAGGACTTCCAGACTTCAAATGCAAGTGAGAAGAAGAAATCAAAATCTCAAAGGAAATCCAAGATCAAAGCCAGGAAGAAACAAGCACAAAGGACAGAGTCATTGGCAAAGAAATATATTCTAAGGCAAGTGCATGGAAAAAGAACAAGGAGACCAAGGAGGACATCCAACACGCTGAGGTGGCACCTCGTCATCTTCCAACCAATCAAATTGTTCCAAGTCAACATGTCTAGGTTCAATGAACCTGACTTATCCATGGAATTGGTTTATATTTAGCAAGAAGGACAAGTGTCCCAAAATGTAATTTTCTCATTGGTTGAGAGGTAGTTAACTATGACAAGCCCTAATTAGGGTTTTATTTTGTAATCTCGACCGTTGATTCAAAATCAATCTTGGCCATTGAATTGTAATCGAGGAGCCTATAAATTGAGCTCGCTCCTCATTTGTAGGGGGTGAAGTGAGTAGTATGAGATTGTTGCATTATGCCATTTCCATTTATTAAAGCTCTTATGCATGATTTGCTTTGAATCACTTTTATTTTCAAGTGGTGTGCAAGGTTTACATATCTCCTTCAACACTTAGATTAGAATTAGAGTAGAATTTCATTTGACTTCAACACTTAGATTAGAATTAGAGTAGAATTTCATTTGAATGTTTGTTAAGTGAATGAAAGATTTGATAGTGGTGATTGGTGAAATCTAGCTCATACTTTTGTTGGATAGATGATTTTTATTCAATGTGCAAAGTTAGCCTAAGCTTTTAACTGTGGATGCTTAACTTTAGTTTGAATAATTTCAAACATGAAAATTGTCATCACACCCTTTGAAGATTGCAGATTGTACCCACTTTGTGTAGTTGTCCTAGGGAGGTGAAACAAAGTGTGGTTTCCTTGTTTCATCCAATCATTGCCGTCTCTTGAGTTCCTAGGCGTAAATTAGACTCCTAAACCCTCATCTTTTTTACATTTTTTTTTGGAAATCTGAAATACCCCAATGGAAAGAGCAATCAATGTCAAAACAATCTAAGTCCTTAGCTTGTGAATAAATTCTAACGTAAGTCCCTTTGTGATACCAACATATCACAATGCCCACTGATCTTATCCACATGTCATGACTTGATGAAAGAAACCTTGGAGTTGCTATATGATCTTCTTTGCAATCTTAGCATACGCAACAAATTTGTTCAAGAGAGGATAGAGTGTCTTTGGGCATTTTATTCTGTGTTCGGTGAGTATTAAAACATGCACCAACAAAGTGGAAGGAAAAATTGGGGAAAAGGTTATGTATAATAGACTTGGAAAAGACAATTACACTTCAAGATCCAAGAAATCATAAAGAAGAACAAGAAGCTAATAAGAAAGCAAGATCACACAATAATGTAAAGGAAATAGGAAACAAAAAAGGGGATATGAAGCATATTTTGGTTCAAGAACAATTCCTTAGAATCGTAGAAGAGCAAGGTAGAGGATAGAAAGTGTAATGTCCCCAATTTAGCCCTATGCTTTTCATTTGGATTTAGCCTAATTCTAGGAGCTTGTAGGCTAAGCAGAAGCTCGAATCAGGGTTTCCAAACTTCTTGGAGGATGTTTTCATCTTTTTGCGGAGCTTGCACTTGGAAATGTTGAACTTGGATTTTGGATTCCTTCTGGGTTTTTTGAGAGCTTCGCGTTGGTGGTTTTGGTTCGACATTCTGAGCACCTTCAGGAATTTACTATTTTTAGTAAATTCTATTTTTAGCAGTGATCTAGTCAGCATCAGCTCAGTCGACTTTCCTCTTCTGGCAGTTCATTGGGTAATTCTCATTTTTGGCTTAAGGGGTTCATTTTGGAGAAATAAGTTATTTTAAGTCAAAATGTTTTATTTTAAAAATACCCTTGGCCTAGTGATATAACTTAACAATTGTTTTAAAGAAGGGGACTTTGAGGGGTATTTTCTCATGAAGGAAATATTTTTATATTCCTAAAGTTTATAATTGCTCAAGGGAAAATGGACGCCTATTTGGAGGAGTTTATATTTTATTTAAAAAAAAGAGAAGTGATTTATATCTCTCAAGGAAGGTACGCCATTTTGAAGAAAGAGTTTTGGTCAAAGATTAAACTTAAAAGCAGCTTGGGATTAGGGCACACTTTCTAGAAGCCTCCAGAGTCTTCTGTTCATTCTATAAAGGAGGTTCCTTCTCTTCTTTTGGATCATCTTATGTTTTATGATATTGTTATGCTGTTGGAATGGCTTTGGGATTGCTTCAAGGAATGAATGCCTCCTAGCTTGGCTCTTCTTCTTGCTTGAAAGATAGCAACTAGTTGAGAGATAGTTTGTAATAGGTTTGTCTTACATTTCAGTTGAGTATCTTGCATTTTTAGAGTTCTAGATTTGCATTTCAGTCTCATTTTGAAGTTGCTGAAGTCAAGTTGAATCTGTAGTTTCACTCATAAATCTGAAAATAAAAATACAGTCATTCTGGGTATTGATTCATTGAGTTTCCTTGATAGGGGCGACCCTTCTTGCAAAGATTCAGATTTTAATATTAAGTGTTTATTTTTTAAAAGCAAAATCGCTTCTCTCTATTGGCCGCACCATTCTGGTCTGCCTGGAAAATGTTTAGAAAAAATAATACTTCGATTTGTTAGCTATTTCTTGGTCTAGTCCTCATTTCCATCATTATAGCTTTCATTTGCATCAGGTCTCATGTCATTCTGGCAAGTATTGAGTGAGTTGTGAGCATTTTAGTGGATTCTAGGGTTGCTAGTTATGCATATTACGTTGTTGTTCTGTTATATCAGTCTTGAGTAATCTATATTTTGGTGAAGAGTTGTATCTGGAAGGTCATAATTAACCTTGGAATGATCATATCTATTACTACAGCAGTGGAGAGCTACTAATCTTGTTTATTACAAGCATCTTCGAATATTTTGTAAGCTGAACAGTAGTGCTTGTTGTGACCTTTTCACACATCACCCCATCCAAGATGGGGACCCCCTAATTTTTGCTCCATTCTAGTCTTTTGGCTTTGGTTCTCTCTGTCTCTGGTCTTTTGTCCTTCCGAGGATGTCCCGTTTGACCTCAGTTGAAGTAATTGGCAAATTTAGGGTTTCTATCCTTTAGACCCGTCTGAGGTCAAGATTGGGTTACTCAGGTGAAATCTAAGTGCAGCAACACATTCAGAAAGCTCAAGGAAAAATCCCCTTGAAATCTCACTGAAATCCGACCACTTACTATTTTTAGTAAGTGCCTAATTCGAGGCTTGTTCCTCAGGATTTCGGGATTCTAATGACTTCAGTGCAATCAAGCAGCTTCAGAGTTCCTACACGCGAAATTTGAATGGATTCAGACAACTGGCTATTTTTAGCAGTTTAGCTTTCAGAGGCTATTTTCAAGGTTTAAACATACAATTCTTTGGTGAATGACTGGAGAATGGATCTGGGTTTTTTAAGACCTTTGCAATGGTATAACATGCAAACCGAGACAAGGATTTTCAGAGTTCAGCCTTCCGAGGCTATTTTTAGGGTTTGCATGTAGGAATTTTCAATGCATGTCCAGATATTCCATTTGGATTTCACGAGAGCTTCGTAGTGATATGACATGCAAGTGGATCAGATCAGTTTTCAAGGACTTACTATTTTTAGCCGGTGCCAGAACTTTAACCAGTTTTCTGGGTTTTTTTGGGTTTTTTGAGATCCCACGGGCACTGTGACATGCAAACTCATCCGACGTCCGATGAACCACTTTCTAGACACTTACTATAAATAGTAGCTTTAATCCAGCAGCTACCTAGCACTTCATTCCAGCGAACAGAACGACAAGCAGTATAAATCAAGAGTAGTCAGGACCACGTGCAAGTTAGATTAGGGTTTCCCTGCCATGTCTAAAAATAGATGAAGCAAAGTGCAGAGATGTCAGAACGAAGCACACCACCATGATCAGCATCCTTCGGGCCACCTACTAGCAAATTTTGAGCAAAATCAGAGGACTTACTATTTTTAGTAAGTCAAGACACGGCTATAAATAGCAGGTCTGCATCGGAAGTTGGTATGAATAGAGCACTCAAGTCATCAGGATCAGACATAGCAAGTTTCAGGTCGAACGGAGCTACTGAAGCAGGCAACTTTGAAACTTACTATAAATAGTAGGTGGCTAAAACTGGCACATCGTCACCAGAAGCAAGCATGAATAGGTCTCTCATAGCATTAGAGGCAACTGGAGCAAATTTCAAAGCAAACAGAGATACGGAAATTGATCAATTCTAGGGTTTGCTAAAAATAGAAAATGGCTAAAAATAGCATGTACTGTGCCAGCTAAGGTGTGAACAGGATGGCAAAACCAAATGGAGGCACAACCACGCCAGTTCCAGTTCAGAACAAGGTGAAATGCAATGAAACCCTAATTTCTCAGAGTTTACTAAAAATAGAAGGCCAAGGTCACCTAGGGTGTTGGAAACTTATAAATGACAGCTGGCATATAAACACCTTCATACACTCCTAGGAAAAAGGGAAGATTCAAAAGTTCTAAGTATGAAATTTCTTTAGGTGAAAAGTGAAATGCGCCTTCAAGAGGCATGAAAATTACTCTAAGGCAAGAGATTTTCCTCCTCATACCCCCAAATGTGCTTGAGGAAGGTGAAAGGTCAAGCTTGGGCATGAATTTTCCATCTCACATAATGAAATGCACCCAAGGAAGCTGAAGGGTCACAAGATGGAGGCGCCTTCCTTTGCAAAGCCAATATGCACCTAAGGCAAGAGATTTCCCTCTCACACTAGCAAATGTGCTTGAGGAAGGTGAAGAGACACCTAGGCGTGGAAGGTTTTTCACATGTGATGGATGCGCTTGGAAAAGGAAGTCAACACCTTCATATGCGCCTAAGGAAGGTGAAGAGTCACCATGGACGTAATGTTTTCCCCCTAACACTAGTGAATGCGCCCAACATGGAAGTATGCAAGCCCATATGCACCATAGGAAGTTGAAGGGTCACAAGATGATGGCATTGTTTTTCTTTGATGAGGGTGAAATGTGCTCAAGGATAAAGTGAATGTCTATTAGGTGAAATGCACTCAAGTGTAGAATGGAAATAGCCTAGCCCATATGCGCCAGAGGGAGGTGAAGAGTCATGTCTTAGGCATGGGAATTTCTCTTCTCCATGGCATATACACCCAAGGTAAGGATGAAAGGTAAAATGTTGAAGGTGGAAGCTACCCATGGCATATGTGCTCAAGGAAGGTGAGAAGTCACCATACGCACCTAGAGGGAAATAATGCCAAGGGGGCTTGAAAAGGGACCAAGGGTTATTCATTTATATTTTTCCTCTTCACACTATGAAATGCGCCTAGATGTGGGGACTTGAAGAGTGAAAATGGCTAAGTAAGAAAGAGAATGTCTAGGCGTGGAATTGCCCAAGGAAGGAAATGGAAAATGAAATGCTATATGAGCCCTTTGGAGATGAAATTTATATTTTTAAATAATTCCTAAGGTATTTTCTAGAGGAGAAATGGAGAGTATGAATGAGGATGATGCTAGGAATTTCCGGAGTTAGAAAAATCTTCAGAAGGGAATTTTTTTCAGGAAAATCAAGGGAATTTGCCAAGGCCAAGAAATGGGAAATTATAGGAGTGGAAGACATCCGGAGGATAAGATTAAAAACATTAGCCATTTTTATTATTTTTAAATAATAAAAATTAAAAGAACCCCTTCGTCCGGATACACATGAAAACGATGGATTCCAGAAGAATTTTTCTTCTGGGTATTAAACATTCGCAATTCAAAGGTGATTCAAGCTTACTCCACACCATGTCCACATCGTTTCGATGGGTATTTTTCCCAGTGCCTATTTTAAATAAAATTCCTAAGGAAAAATTGAGAGATTTCTCTAAGGCAAACGAGCAAAATAAATGAGAGGCACTTTGCCAGAAGTTTTGAGCTAGACAATTTTGCCAAAGCGAAGACAAGATCAAATGACTTAGCCAAACATTTTGAAATTGTTCAATGGAGTGAGCAATTTGATATTTAAAAAAAAAAATCAAACGCGGTGAGGCAGGCCTGTGCAGAGATGATGAATTCATAATTCTAGAAGATTCCTCAGATGACAAGTGTTACAACGAAGAAAAGAGAGGGAAAATGAATTCAAATTTTTTTTGCCAAGTATAGCCTCTGCAAGAATTCGACCAGGCTATAAGATTTTCAAATCCTCTTCATTCCTCTCACCAGTTGCTGAATGCAAGATATTGGCTAAGTAAAAGTATGATTATTTTTTAAGAGATTGCAATTGCTGAGAAGTTCGAAATTGTGAGAGAGCTGAAGGAGAAGTGCAAATTTGTAAAAGTTGAAGTTGCTGGAGGAAGTGCGACTTAACTTGTTGAGGCTATAGTTACTGAGAGGCATGGATTCCCATGTTGCCAGTTGTTGCATTTGCTGAGAAGGTACGAATTTGCCAAAAGTGAAGTTGCTAAATGCTGAAGTACGACTTGGGAAAAACAGTTTGAAGTTGCTGAAAGTTGCTAAGTTAGAAGGAAAAGTACAAACTTCAAAGAGGAGATTTCAAATTTGTTGAAAGTAAATTGTTGCAAGCAAACATTTCCAAGTGTTTGGCATTGTGTTGCTGCAACCAGAGAAGAAACTTCTAAGAACGTTGAAGTAATTAGGCGTAGTTGAGGTTTGCAGTTGAAAGTGACAAAGTGTTGCAGCCTTTTTTATTTAAAAATCTGCTGGCACCCTCAAAAGTGATATATTGTTTTATAAAATCTTGTTTTCTAATGACTCTCTTGCCTTTTTTTTGCAAAATGGCCGAATCAAGTAGAAGAGCTGCAGGTAGAAACAACCACACCGAGTCCAGACAGGCTATGATCAAGAAATTGGGCAAGTCATTCTTGCCAGAATCCAAATTTTCATCCAAGCTCGGCAGGCTAGCTGACACGAACTTAGGCTCATTCAACATGGAAGCATTCAGAAGAAGGATATTGGGGACTGGAGGCCATCACCCATCAGTGACTTCGCACAGTATTGTCAGAAGTGGATTGTATGTAGCTGCCAACTTTTCGCTAGCTATCCGATGTCCAGAGCTCATCATGGAGTGTGCCTACCACTATAATGTAGAACAAAGAACAGTCACTTCACCGGATTGCAAGGTGTTAGCTAACCTAACACTTGAGGCGATCGGGGAGGCATTCAGGATTCCAATTCATGAGAAGATGATCTACAAGATGAAAGAGAGAGCTGGAAAGATGTACTCATCCACCACAGACCGGTGTGCTGATTTGATAAACACTAGGTGGATGATTAAACCCAAGCCAACTCGCACCAAATTGCCCAAGCAAATAGTCTCGGAGGACTTGAGACAGGAGTTTGGTGATCTCATTATGATGCTGAGCAGAGTTGGAGGATGCCCCCAAGCATTCATCTTTGAACCTTGGATGTTCTATTTTGTCGACTTGGTGTTAGAGGGAAAGGATTACATGGATTGGGCACTGATGATCAGTGATAACATACATGAACAGCTTCATGGCGTGAGAAGAACGAAGACATTTTACATGGGCTCCTACCTTGTCTATATGCTGGATCACATGACGAGATATAGAGGGATCTCTTACAAGGAACCAATCGGTTGCGGATCCCATCAATTTAAAATGTATGAAGCTTGTCCACAGTTGCATCTGACAATCACAACTAATTACAAGAGGGTCAATGACGCCTTTACAATGCATATCATGAGGACCTTGCAGCAGAGAACCCACCACAAAATATCAAGGGAGGCACAAGAAATGATTGAGAAATTCGGATGTTGGTTTATCAAATTTCCAAAATTCACCTACATAAGGCTGCAAGGATTTTCCTCCTATCCATACAAACTGCCTCGATATCCCACAAACAGGATAGTGATGCTGGATGTATCTAGGTAACTAATTGCCTATGATAAGATTCAGAAGAAGAAGAAGAAAGGTGGAATCAGATTCCTGATTACAATGGGAAATTCAGATGAAATCTGCCCATCGCTACAAGCAGCAAGAGAGGTAGAAGTAGAGCTCCAATTCTTCCACCTTTCCTATCACACCAGCAGGAATTACTATGATCCCCATAGAAACATCAGGTGGATATTGACAAAGGAGTTCAGGCACAAGGTGCAGATCGAAGACTTTTGGGCTAGTGCAGTGGATGAGATCGAGGTCAGAAAGAGAATGTTTTCTTGGATACCGTTGGGGATGGTCAGAGAGTGTGAGATCATCCCAGTGCCAGATCAGATTAAGGAGGATATAAATGTAGTATAGGCTAACTATGAGATAGTAAGAGATACACCTTTGCCACTCCCAGATTGGTCTGAGCCAGAGGTCAGTGACTTGGATACACTTTGTATCCCGGTCTTGACATTCACACGAAGTTGGGTAGAGAGGCATGTCAGCCGACTCAAGGGAAGGTCAATTCCCCTTACCTACAATTTGATGGGAGACAGCTGATTGCAGACAACTAATCAAAGGAGACAGAGTAATCCAACTCCAGAGCCTAGAGGAAAGGAGCCAATTCGACCTGAGCCAGTGGTAGTTGAGGATTCCATGCATACGCCATCTCAGACATAGTCTCCAAGCTTATAGGAGGTGTCGTTATTTATTGATCAGAGGGAGAGATTGGATGTAGAGTAGACAGTGCAAGTAGAGAATCGTCCACCTCGTAGAGAATCAGTGGGTCAGAGCATCAACATGCCCCAAGAAGAACATCAGCAGGAAAATCAGCAAGAGACAGATGAGGGGACAGCTACTGCTACTCAATTTCAGCGGGAAATTGAGGTGGCTCTCGAGGGTGATGCTACTTCAGATCAGGATGCCCAGAGCTCGGGAGACACGGAGCCTATTGATGACAGTGAGCCTCATCAGAATGATGGTAGAGGAGAGGTTCACGAGGTAGAGGTTGAGGTAGAACAGCATTTTATTATATCTGACATGCAGCAGGAGGTGTCGAAATGGCTAGGGGATAGGATGCAGCATGATCCTGTAGATGAGACCGATCCCGCAGCTGAGATGGAAGAATTATTACAGAGGATCAGCGCACCTCTAGCAAAGAAAAGGGCTAGGAATTTCTCCAAAATATCCATAGATGAGGATGGATCTTGAACCTTGCATGTGGTAGTTCCTCAGGAAGAATGTGATAGAGATGAGGTCGTTCCTGAGAACTATGTTGTGACAACCATGGAACTAGGCCACCCTACTGGAGCACAAGTGATAGAGGAGTGCGATAATTCCTATTGAGCACTCAAGGATAGATTGTCCTACATTGAGGGCAAATACAAAAGGTTGAAGGTAGAGCACAAGACACTGATTGGCTATGTGCAGCACTTGTCCCATCCTTATGGGCAAGAAAATCTGGCAATTGAGCTTCCAGCTGAGATTTCCAGGGAGTCAATTAGTGGGTTAGAAGATTTAAAGAGAATGGCACAGCAGGCAGACAAGTGGGTTTCCAGTGTGCGTACAAAGACAAGAAAGTTCATGGAAGATCTTGCACATGCCTATAGGCAAGCTTCTGATATTATGGCTAGAGTGGAGGCAGTTAACCATGCTTGGGGTGAGGCTCGCATCTATCAGATAAGATTTGTTCTCCGTTTATGGGCTTTGATGAGCATACCTCAACACTCTTTGGTTGAGGGAGGTGTTATCCAGCAGGGAGATAGATATGACTTCGCTAGATGGTATTCTTCAATAGTCATAAGTCGGGGATTCTATGATGCATCACAGACAGATTCTGTCAGGGTCAGAAAGGCCATAACGAACATCTTAGATGGAATTCTCAACACATTGGAGGCAATCTTTGCCAAGAGGTTGACTGCTGAAGAGGTAACTGCAGATGGATTGAAAGACAGATTGGTGCCATTCTTCTCTGAGGTGAAGACCTTCACACAGGATGATTTCGAGAACATAGCCATAGTCTCCAGTATCATACGGAACACCCAAGATACCCTTGTTGCCTGGAAGAAATCATGTGCCTGGCATGGGAAAACAGTTGCAGTTTTGGAGTTTCAGTTAGATCACATTCCTCTTGTCTTCAATCAGGAAGTTGAGGCAGTCTTAGCCAGATTCATCAGATTTGCAGCCATCAAGAAGGAGAAAGGAAACACCCTTTTGGACGATGATCTTTTGGAGGGAGACGACGTGCATTGATGGTGGTTAGTGGTGCATTGATGAGGAGTGGAGGGCACATTCATTGCCCCACTCCTCTCGATGGCAGTTTTTAGGGCAAAAACCCTAACTAGGGCATGGGTGGCTCAATCTGAGCCCTTTATTGTAATCAGATCTAAACCATCCACTAATTGGACTCATTATAAAAGGGGAATTCCCTCCTCATTTGTAAACAGTTAGAATTAGAATTAGAGATAGATCAAAGCTAGACAGAGATAGAGATTGATAGAAGTTAAAGTAGAGCTAGGAGTTAGCTTAGTTGGAAAGGAAAGAAAGACTTTCCCTTTGAAAGTTTTTGCAAAAGATTATTGTGTAAGACTCTCATGATATAAATATTTCATTGATTGGTGACTTCATTTTGTGTTGTGGGCAGTTGACGAGATCTTTTCATCTTTCTGATTTGAATAGAGTAAAGTAAAGTAGATTTGTTTTCATGCAAGTAGAGTTAATTGTGGAATGCGACATTAGTTTGGGCATATCTTCCCGTATCCATACCACTGGCGGACTTGCTAATGGTAAGCCTGCTCCTGCATGGTTGACTGGAATCTTAGCACTTAACTTTGATTGTGTTCAATGTGCCCACTTGCTTCGTTGTGAAGGGGTGTGCATGGTGAATCTTAATTTGAACATCTCATCCATCCTTTGAAGATTGCATCGGCTTTGTCGAAGTTGTCCAGAGGGGAGACAAAACAAAGCTTGGTTTGAAGACTGTTAAAGCTAATCCTTGCATTCCACCCATAGAAGTAGATTGTAGAATTCCTATCCTTACCTCCTTTAAATTCAAAATTTCCCGATCCATTCAAATACCAGAGCATCATAGTCAAAATCCTTCATTTGCTTGAGCATGCAAAGTTGAACAATTAAGTAAGTCCCCTTGGAATACCTAGCATATTCACATCAACCAACTAAGCCTATTCGCATTAAAGGAACCTTGGAGTCGAACGCATGAACTTTCACGCAATCTTAGCATGTGGAACACTTTGATCAAGAGAGAATAGAGTGACTATTGGACATTTTATTTTGTGTTGGTGTTGTCATAAAACACATGTCAACAGTGCTGTCAGCATTTCTCTTAATCTTACTTTACATTCTGAAGCTGCATTGTATTTTTGTATATCTCCGCCATATGGTTGCCTCATTTCCACTCTAGAATTGGGTAGCACATGCTTGGTGTTGAGTTTACTTTCAGCATAGTTAGCATCTTCGTCATATGGTAGCTCCCATTCCATCTTGGTTTGGAAAGCACATTCTTGATGTCGAGTTAATTCAACATCTTTAACATCTCCATCATATGGTAGCTCCCACTCCGTCTCGGTTTGGAAAAAACATTCTTGACATCGAGTTATTTCAGCATCCTTTGGTTTTAAATGCTAACCCTAATGATTGTGTATTGCTGCTATCCTTGTTGTAATTGAAAAAGCAAAAAAATTGGCCTGGTATATTTCAGAAAGGGGGTAGAAGTAAGGGGGTTCAAGAACAAGTCATTAGAATCATAGATTAATATTCTTTCTCTAGATTAGTTGATGAAGCTTATCAATTGGAACTTAAGGTGGAAGAGAAGCTTTCCAGGAAGTAAACTTCATACTCAAAAGGAAGGAGCAAAAATTTCAGAGGTAGAGGAAAGAAAGGGGGTAGAAGGAAGTTGCAATCATCTCAAGAGGAGGCTAGTAGATCACAAAGCCCAAGAGGAGATTATGCATCAAGAGGAAGAAGACCTTACTAAAAGGAAGATGAAGGTTTATTAGTAAGTGTTTTAGATGCAACAAATATGCAATTCATAGATCATATGAATGTCCAAAAAACCCCTCTATTAGTCAAGAGAGAGGCATTTATGTGGCTCAAGGTGAAGAGGAGGAAGAGGTAGAAGATCCTGTGGTTTATGAAGATCCAACTCAAGTTTGTGAATCACTCTTGATGAAGAGAGTATTACTCAAATCCAACAAGGTAATAATAGAACCACCTCAAAGGAAGAATTTGTTTAGGAAAACATGCAAGAAAGTGTTGCAAAGTCATCATAGATAGTGGGAGTACATACAATCTTGTTTCAAGAGAGATGGTGGAGAAACTAGGTTTGAAAAAGGAAATACATCCTACTCCTTACAAAGTATCATGGTTGCAAAAGGGGCATCAGCTCTTGGTTAATGAAGAATGCAAGGTGGATTTCCAAATAGGAACCTACAAAGATTAAGATGTATGTGATGTCATGCCCATGGATGTTTGTCACATTCTTCTTGGGAGACCTTGGCAATATGATAGGAAGGCTATGCATGACGGGAGGCATAATACTTACACTTTTTGTAACGACCCCATCCTTGGGTAATTAATTTTTTTTTAACATTTCACTTCAAACATATAAATGTAACAAGTAACAAAGACATTGCAATAAAATTCTTCCTTTCTTTATTGATAAATACATGCAAGTTACAATATATATTTCCACATGAATTCCATTTTCATTGTAAATATAAATCAGAGTACAAAAGTAAAACAATTACATACATAGCTCGTAAGCTTTTCCACAAATAGTAGTAAGACGGTCCAGGTTCCCTTCCTTTCAAATCTTGGTGTATCTGTCGCCTGCTGTGGAGGAGAAACATCACTTAGGCGCTTTTCCACCAACCATAGACTATTAATGTGGTCCCCCGCACATCTATCATTCAATAGATGGCCCTCCCTTCGAACAAAGAGATTGGTAAAGTAACCGGCTACGACAACCCAACTTTTCATAGTGTTGTGTCCTATACATCTAGAACTTGCTATTTCACAATCCCGAACTAGCATGATGGATCACAATGAATTGACAGTATAGTCTCGACTATCTCACATCTAAGTGGATGTCGTACCTTCCACTACTTTGGCCAAAGTATTCATATTCAGTACTTCGAATGAAGGTCATCTATCATATACAATACTCAGGGCCGATTTGAGTTAAGGCTATCTTACACTACACGTAGGCTAAGTCCTTCACTGGATTGTCAATCATCCCAGACTATCCTAATTCAATCTAATCCAAGACAACAAATATAGGTTCAAGTCCCTCACTGGATTATCAATCATCCCAGACCAACCTACGACATTCTAACTTACTAGAAATAATCTAGCTTGACAAGTAATTCATTCTTTGTCTCTTGTTACAAAAATCTTTATCCTAGGATTTTCTTAGCCTATCTCAATTCATCTAAAACTCTAAGCTGCTTGAATATACTTGACTCCTATCCTCATTCCGATCCTAGCATATATGAACTAATACAGACAGTCTCCTCATATGGAGTTCATTCAATAATGCAATCATGCAATATGCAATTTCTAGTTTTACTTTTCTAGAATGCTTTATTTACCCTTTTTATAATCCTTCATACATTTACCCTTAAATGCATTGCTTATGAGAGTTTAACAAACAAAACTAATTATCTTTAACTATTTGCAAACAACAATCACAAGACCAAGAGAATGCAGCATATCAAACAAAGAGTCACAATAAAATAGATTCATGCCTGGTATTTGGAAGCTCCTTTTCCCAGCACTGCTCTTATTGACACCCCTTCAGCAAACTTCCAGAATCTTAAATGAAAATGGCTTCTATTCAAGTTTCACAAACTGTGGTGGTCTCTCAAATCACTTCTCAAAAATTGGTCTCTTCTAATAAAATCTTTCTCAACTATGGCTTCACTTCACTCAAAACTCAAGAAGGATTTAACAGAGAAATTTGATATTTGCTGGTAAAAGTTTACTGTATTTCTCACACTCGGCATATAGGAAATTGCAGAAAATGAAGAGAACATAGATACTCAAATGAATGGATATGGGAGCTCTTAAAATTGCAAGACTCAGATTGCATAATGATGATCCCAAACAAAGAAAGGCTGGCATCTATTTATAGGCCCGAAATTGCAACAAATTCCACTATTGAGGGCATGTAAAATAACAACAAGGTGCCCAGACTTATTCAAATGCTACCTCGCAGATTTCTAAACCCTTAAACATTAAAAAAAAGAGTGAATTGACTTTATTTGAGCCAGCAAATCATGACCAAATCAACTCAGAAAAGGAAAAATGCCACCTATAGGAACTTACCAGTTATGGCGCCCAAAATGGTGAGTTAAACTTTCAATGCAGGAAAACATCATAAGTTAAATGTGTCCCATCTGGCCTTTCCCTCAACCTCCTCACACATTCTCCAAATGGCGGATGGCATTGCGACTTGGTCTCTTGGGCGTGAGTTTGCAGCTGCGCAGGTTCTTCATTAATCATAAATTTTGTTTATTTCTTTACAAAGAACTTTTGGCGTATAAACATTTCGCATTTCTCAGCATTGTTTAAAATGTCTTTATAAGGTATTCAATAATCCTCATACATTTTTTCCAATGTTTAAATACATTTATTTTACCAAATAAACTTCATACGATTTTAGCAAAAGACTATAAAAGTCATTTATTTATTTTACTCATGGTAAATACATATTATTTGCCAAATGACTATACAAGTCAAATTTATTTATTCTCCAGGATCTTATTTATTTAAGATGTAAATAAATTATTACATTTATATTATGTATTATATAAATTCATATATAATATTATTTCTCTAGAAATTCACTATATAACATTAACTCTAATTAAAAGAATTAAATCTTTTAATTTTTACACTAAGAGTTTTAAAATATTTATCTAGATATATTTACATATTTTAATATATTAATATTATTATAGTTCTTTTAAATTTTAAAATACCCGAGTATTTAATATATTTATATATCTTAATATAACTATAATAATATTATATATAATTGCATATATAAATATATTTAATAAATATAAATATACATATACATATATAATTGTCGATTATATATATATATTCTGTGAGCCAGTCAGCATACTTTCAAAATATATATATCTATGTGTATGTATATATAAATTCCAGGCAAATATTTAATATTCCACATTATCAGATGTACGCTTATAAACATATATATACTGTACATGTGTTTATATGCTTACTTCCGATGTTCACATCCAAACATGATACCACCATGATGATCATAATCAAGCAAAAGGATAAACTTCACACACAAAAGTAGTCAAGACCTCTACTTGTAAGACATAAAAGCTATGGATGACTTACCCTATATGCATACAAAACTGATTTGGTTTACTCAATCTAAGGTGTGTGTGTCTATGCTCAATTGATTTACTTTACCAGTTACCCGACCAAGCCCCTCTCCCCAGTGATGTTTCCCCTCCGCCTGGAGGATTGGTTCTTGTTCCTACATCCATAGACATACAATCTCAGCAGTTACTTGTTCAAAACATCAATAGTATAGAAAACATCTTAAGTTAGAATATTCATAATTCAATACTATGCTTGCAACATTAAACAAGAGTTACACAAATAGAAGAATCAATCAAATGAGACAATCATTTAAATAGAGTACATTCATTTTGATAACAAAAACACGTTTTATTCATCTCAAAGATTCAAACATTACACTCAATTTCCCTATGCAATAGTAGCTATACAATCGGGGTGTAACACTTTTGAAAAAGATGGAAGAAATAATACTCTTACACCCTTGAAAGAAGAATATGTTGCTGCTGAAACAATCTCAAATGTGCTGCTAATGAGTTGTAAAGAGTTCTTACATGAAATGAAGAAGGAAGAGGTAAACTTTGAATTGATAGAAAATCCTAAAAGTGTAGTCACTAGCGCAAACTTGATTGCTTTGCCTCAAGAAATTGAAGATATGTTGGATGAGTATGTAGAGATAGTAGTGGATGATATACCTAATGATTTAACTCCATTGAGAAGCATCATCCATCATATAGACTTGATTCTAGGTGCAAACCTTCCAAATAAGGAAGCTTATAGGATGACTCCAAAGGAGAATGAAGAAATCAAAAAACGGGTGCAAGAATTGTTGGAGAAAGGATTGATAAGGGAAGGTTTAAGTCCTTGTGTTGTTCCAACAATTTTGAGTTCTAAGAAGGATGGAGGTTGGAGAATGTGCACAAATTCTAGAGAAATCAACAAAATTACTATCAGGTTTAGATTCCCTTTGCCAAGAATTGATGATTTGTTGGATTGTTTGAGTGGAGCTAAGTATTTTTCTAAGATAGACTTGAAAATTGGATATCATAAAATTAGAATTAGGAGGGTGATGAGTGGAAAACAGCCTTTAAGATAAATGATGGGCTCTATGAATGACCAATGCCCCAAGTACTTTCATGAGGCTTATGAATGAGGTGCTTAAAGCTTTCACAAGTAAGTTTGTTATAGTATATTTGGATGATATCTTGGTATATAGTCAATCAAAGGAAGAGAATCTTAGGAATTTAAGGATGGTATTAGACAACTTGCATGAAGAGAAGATACTAATCAATCTTAAGAAGTGTACTTTCTTGAAGACATAATTGATCTACTCGGGGTTTGTCATCTCACAAGAAGTATTGAAGATGGACAAGCAGAAAATAAAGGCAATAATTGAATGACCTACTCTTAAGAGTATTTTTGAGGTAAGAATTTTTCATGGTTTGGATAGCTTCTATAGAAAATCCATAAGAAATTTTAGTGGGATTTGTGCTCCAATAGTAGATACAATTAAAGGAGATAAGAAGACATTCCATTGGACTAAGTCTACTGATAAGATTTTTCAAATGCTTAAGAAGAATATAACAAATGAACCTATCTTGTCTTTACTTGATTTTACTAATCTTTTTCAAGTTGAATCTGATGCTAGTGGGGCTACCATAGGTGTTGTTTTGAGCCAAGATGGAAAGCCTATTGCTTACTTTAGTGAAAAATGTGATGCAAAGAAGAGGTGTATTTATCTTATGATCCAGAGTTCTATGGTATCATGCAAGCTTTGAAGAAATGGAGGCATTATCTCATGCCTAAGGAATTTGCTTTGTTCATAGATAATCATGCTTTATAATTTATAAGTAGTCAGCATATGTTGAGTCAAAGGCATGTTAAATGGGTTGAATTTTTGCAAAGGTTTACTTTTGTTATCAAGCATAAGTGTAGTCAATCTAACAAAGTTGCAGATGCTTCGAGTAGGAGTTTCATCATGTAGGAGTCTCAAGTGAGCATATTGGGATTTGAAGACTTGAAAGAGATGTACAAGGAAGATTCAAACTTCAAGGAGGCATATGAAGCATGTGGGAATCCTCTTAGTAGGGATTGAAGTCCTTGGATGGATTTCATGATACAAGAGGTTATGTTGGTTTGGTTACTTTTGAGAAAGATGAGACATAGGATGAATGCCATAGAAAAGAAGAGGTTAAGAATCCATGGAGGATTGAGTGCAGGAAAGATTGAGGCATGGTGAAGCATGAGGATCAGTTCTTGTATGAAGAAACTATCATTTGTGAACCTAAAGAAGGACCTATACTTGGTGAAGAAGATTGGATGAATGAAAACCTTGTTGAAGATGTGAACCTATCGGTTAAGTAGGAGAAGGAGATGCCAATCTATGATGCATCAAAGAAGACATGGCAGCCACAAATTTTTCAAATCAACTTTACTTCTTAGTGTTTGTTTGCGCGTGATGACATGATGATAAAGGAGGAAAAGACAAGCTTGTCTTTTGGAACCAAATGTAGAGCAAATAAAATCCAAGAATGTTCACTTGAAGAGGTTGAGAACATGCATTCCAATAAAGTTTCTCAAAATGGAGAAAGAAACCATGATGACTTATAGAACCTTTTGAAGTAGAACAATGAAAAAAAGCATGAGCTGATAGAATCTCATGGTCTAATAAGGAAAATTTAAGGTCTGATCTGCAGTTGAGAATAATGTTTGTGAATGAGATAGTCTTGTTACTCCATGAAAAAGAGTTTGGAGGTAGGAATGAAGTGATTGCAGGTCTTATAGAGGCATCAAAATAGAGTTATGAGATGCACATGTGTGACCCATATGGTGTTGAAATTCAGAATGGCCAAAGCAATTAGTCTTATGGAACCTTGAGAGAGAAATTTGATCTACAATACCTAAAGGAGTTGATCATGCAAGTAGCTGAAACCACTGAATATGAAGAAAAATTTGAAGAAATTACTTTAAGTAAGGAGGTACTTATTTCAATTGAAGAATTTAATGAAGGCATATGACCTCATGAAATGAGTATAAATTTTGATATGCTGCTTGAAGCAGTGAGTAAAGGTCTAGAGTATGGTAAGACATCAGTTGTGTTACCTCATGAAGAAGGAGTTAAAGGAGAAATAGGAGAAGTGAAAGAATATAGTAAAGAAGAAGAGGACCTTGGGGATCAATTCATGCAATAGCTTGACTACTTAGACCTCATAAGAGATGAGGAAGCTATCAAAGAAGTAGAATTTGAGCATATGAAGACTGTCACACAAGAGGAGGATGATGACAAAGCAGTGAGTAAGGCAAATTTACAAAAGGAGATAGTATGGTTTTTGAGGAGACTCACAAGTCTCAATGTGTTAAGTTTAACACTTTTGTGAGTTATGTAGGTACAATTATGTTGATGGAAGAAGCTCTTGAAGGAGCTCAAATAGGGAAGTTGATAAGAGAAGAGCATAATAGGAAGAAATTCATATATATGAGACAAATATGGTGAAAAAGAATGCACCTCAAGAACTAGTGGAACAACAAAGAGGTCAAGATACTTCTAAGGGAGAAGAGTTATACAAAGAGAACAAGATCATACAAGTGGAAGGAAAATTTGAGGAAAAGGTATGTATAATAGACTCGGCAAAGACAATTATACTTCAAGATCCAAAAAATGATGAAAAAGAACAAGAAGCTTATAAGAGAGAAAGAGCACACAATAATGTCAACAAAATAGGAAACGAAATAGGGGATATGAAGCATATTTTGGTTCAAGAACAAGCCCTTAGAATCATAGAAGAGCAAGGTCTAAAAAGAAACTAGTGGAGATTTAGTCGTGTTAAAAGACAATTTATTGGGAATATGTGGGAAAATAATATAGACATAGGCAATAAGAAAGAGGAAGGTATTTTGAAGACCATAATGCATGAGAAAATGAATTCATTGATAGTTAAGGATGGATACCTTAGAATCCATTATGACAATGAAGATTGTGAGAACACAAAAACATGGAGGTTCCACTATGAAAACATTAAAGCTTGGAAGGGTGACAAGGAATGGACTCAAGAGCCTAATGGAGATGTGATTATCTCTAATAAGTTTGCTGAATATGCAGTTATAGTTCAAAATTGTATGAGGAACATTAGCACCAAGAAGAGAGAAAGTTGCTCATTTGAAGAGCATGCTAAAAGAAGTCAATCCTTATCATTCCAAAGAAGACCGTGGGACCTAGGACACTATGAGGATCAGAAAGAAGAAAAGAAAGGTGAATAAATGAATGATAGAGATGGAAAAATCATAAACAACAGTAACATGACTAGGAAGCAACAAGAAAAGATGCAAATTCATGAGCAGTTGCCCAAAGAGACACCAAAGCAACCCAAGGTAATTTTGGACAAGAAAATGTTCAAGAAAACAAGAGATAGAGAGTAATTTCAATATTTGATCAAATGGAGGAATCAACTAGCTGAAGAATCAACATGGATAACTGCATCAAGCTAGGTACAAGAGTGGAAGAATTAATGCACAACAACAACAAATGATGGAAGCTCCTTTTTGTTCCTTGGTAGTATGATGCAGGAGCATCAATGCTAGCAAGAGATATATAATAATATTATCATAAGGTGTAGGTTGATAGTTATGTTCCAAGTTTGTTTCCCTCCATTTGTATGTAGTTAAAATTTCAAATTTGTGTAAATGTCATGGAGGAGGTAAATAAGGCCTTGTAAATCAGTTGTAAAGGTCAATTTTCAATTGGTATGAGTGGTTATAAACTAAATAAGGTCATGAGGCCTTGTCATCATCCAAATTATGTGGAAAGGGAGTCATATAGGTGTGCAATAGTGATATGTAATTGATTTCCCCTTCCTAGCATGTTGTTGAGCTTCTTTAGGGTAAGCTGAGTGACTTTAGGAGAGGATTTTTATGAGCTAAAGATAGTAAAACAACCATTTATTCATAAATACATGAGAATTATGAATGTACAGATGATGTATGATGGAAATAATGTAAGTGTGAAATTTCAAGTGATTTTATTAAGTTTTAGTCATGTTTCTATAAAATTGTCACGTTGTCAATGATGGGACAACAAGCTAAAGTTTGACAACAGAAATTTAGATTAATCCTTTCACCACTGTATAGGTTTAGACACTTCAACAACGTCAAAACAAGTCCAATGAAATCTATTTGAAGTCTTAACACCCAGTTTTGTGAGTTTTAGGCCTAATTATGTGTTTTTTGACCTCAAACTAGGGCAAGGGCTTATTTTATGTTTCCACCGATCAAAACTCTCCAAATTTTGGATTGTTGATGTTTATAGGTGTATAGAAAGATCTTGCAAGTTTTGTACCTACTTCACATGTGCAGGTGCCTTTTTCATGAAACCCTTTGTTTGTAGGCTTCTACAAGGTAGTATGACTGCATTTTTTGAGTGATAATTGCAAGGTGAGTGTTTATACATGTTAGATATTCCTATTTACACCTTATCCATAAATATTAGTGCTCGATCAATCCATTTACCCTTTGTTGTTACAAAATAGTCCTCAAAAAGAGGTCTAATTTGACTGTAACAACTCAATTTTTATTTATTCCGTACAAAACAACCCTACCTGATTTTTACGTATGTTTAATAAGGACCAAAAGGGTATTCCAAACAGGTCTCAGATCTCCATTATCAGTTGTATGAAGGGAGTTATGACAAGATGTCTTTGAGAAAGGCTACAAGCACCTAGACCACTTATAAAGAAAGTACATGTTATATTGATCACATAGCTTTTTCCATGCATGGATAAGTTTGGTATAGTGAATTTAATAATGTTCGAGTGTTTTCAAACCATGGTGAATTTCTACAGTTCTTCCAATCAAGATTTGGTCTTGTTGTAGGCCTAGATTGAAGCTAGTGTGAGCTAGTGGGAGATTGAATTGCTTAGTTCATTGCATGTACATATCAAGTTGAGGTCATATGATCTAGTTCATGAGTCTAGAAAAGATCTATGTCATAGTAAATGGCCATGAAGGTTAGAAGTCATGTGAATAATGAAGGGATGATAGGTTGTAAGCAAGTGTTCAAGGTAAAGAGCCAAGTTGATGTGAGTATGGCTGAACTAGGAAGGCATCAATTAATTATATTTTTCAGTGTATAAGTTTCGTTTTAGTAATTTTAATGATATATTTTAGGAAATTAATACTATTAAAGATATTTGGCATGTTAATGATATTTTTAAATAAATTATTTTTATTAATGATGTTTTTAAGTAAAATAGGTTTGTTTTAAAGATGTTAATTATTTTGTTTGTTAATGATTTTTTAAAAATTAGTTTTGATTAATTTTTTTAATAATATTTTCCAGTAATTGAGTTTTGTATTAGTTTTTTTAATAATATTTTAGTAAATTAGTTTTTTAGAGGTGTTAATTTTTAATAATATTTTTCAGTAAACTAATGATTTAGTTTTATTAATGATATTTTTTTAGTAAATTAGTTTTTTAAAATTTTATTAATAAATATTTTTTAGTGAGTTAGTTTGTTTTAGTTTTATTAATTATATTTTTCAATAAATTAGTTTTGTTTTAGTTTTTTTATGTCTTTCAATAGTTTTTTTTTTAGACTACAAGAATCAGGTAGCCCCCCTATGAACTGTAGTGTACCTGCACTGGGTAAAAAAATTCCACGTGATTGGTGACTCTGGTGCGACATGCCCTTAGGTACCACGGGGATGAAGGGGAGACTAGACCTTGTGACCTCTTGCCTACAACAAAATGCTTTAGCGAAGCGAGCTAGGCCCTCTACCCCTTCAGTAAATTTTTTTTTTTTTTTATTAATGATATTTTATAGTAAATTAGGTTAATATTAGTTTTATTTGCAGTAAGTTTATTATGTTTTAATTAATTAATGATATTTTTCAGTAAATTAGTGTCATTAGTGTTTTTGAGATGTTTTTGATATTAATAAGTAGCAAAACTAGGGTGTTGTCCCTTAAAACAAGACCATACATGCCATTCACAATAGATTAACAGTAACAACACATTAACAACACACCAACAAGCCTGACCAACACCCTCAGTAAAACATATCAAAAACAACTAGCATCAAAAAACCTAAATACCAGTAGAGTTCAACCATTGCTAAAATATAACAAGTTTTAACCATAGACCACCAAGGTTCCAACCAGTCATAGAGAAAAAACAAACTAAAGGAGTCCATAGCATAAACTAAACGAAGGCTGACCAACTAGCCATAACCAAAAAACCCATAAACCCAAGACACTAATCCTCTTTCCCATTGCATGGTTTAATGAGCTTTATGGTAGCCCAATCTTCAGCAAGGAAGCTAAGCATCTCCTTGTTACCAACCTCTTCCTTCTCATCATTTGTTGACTTATCCTTTTGCAGCAAACATAACGTAGTGGCAGACCTGTGCATGATCTTCAAGGCGAAACGCATAACCTCTTGCAACCTATTTTCCAAACTCCATTTTTTTTTTCAAATTGGAAACCTCCTACTAGGAAGCATCCTATTTACTGTAATTTTCCTTCATGGGAGTCTTGCCATCCACAGCACTTGAAGCCCTAGATTTGGCTTCCATAATTTTACTAGAGGCAGGGCCCTTTTTCAGGCTTTCCAAAACATGAGAGGAGCTACTAGCAGATGCTGAGAGGGCCTTCTCCCCCACCTCCTTATCATCTGTGATTTTACTCTTACTATTGTTCCCATTGTTAGAGTTTGAGGCCTCCTTAAAACTCTTACCTTTTTCTTGCTTGGTGACTAGTCGATTAGACCTGCGGGGAGTGTTAGTCTCCTCGGTGATCTCAATGTCCGAATCAGTTTGGTGGGGTCAGAATTTAGTCTTTTTAGAAGCTTTAGTCTTTGTTCTTAGGGTGGGGGCTATACGTTTTTTTATCTTTTCCCTTTGTCCCAGGCCCCTGAATGGGGGAAGAGTCCTGTGAGGAGGCTTTCAAAGTTGGGTTTTTGAGACATTTTTTCTTGCTAGGGCTAGGGGTGCTCATGATACTAGCAAACGGGGGATTAGATGAAACCTAAGCCTCATCCACAGCAAGGGGTCAAGGAGCTTCTTCAACACTGATGGGCCGAGGAGGACAAAAGGCTAGGTGGAAGTGGTAAAGTCTAGATATAAGCCCTTGGTGGAGGATGGTGAAATTCACATTCAAATTCATGGCTTCAACAACATCACACATAGTACTTTCAAGGGAATGAACGAGATAAAATGGAATGGAAATATTATGGTGGTTCCTAAGGTGATTGAGGAAATTGAAGTGATAGTAGTAAAACACCCCATATCTTCCTTCGAGAGTGAAGTATTTCATGATTACCAGGAAAATTTTGTCCCATGGCTCAAGAAGCTCCTTATGGTTGTACCCACCACGTAGCTTAATAGATTGCTCATCGCCCTTGAAGAACAAATTGAGACTGGTTTGATCAGAAACTTTGGTGGTTTTCTTCCATGTACACCCATCCAGAGCAAGACCTGTGGCCCTAGCGATGAACTCCTCATTGATTTCAAAAGAGATGCTACCAATGGTGACCCTTCTATCATTCCAAGAGGAGAAAATTTGTTTGGATAGTCCCTCGTCATGCCCAGTCATTGTAACGACCCCAACCTTGGGTAATTAAAAATTTTCCATATTTTACTTCAAACATATAAATGTAACAAGTAACAAAGACATTACAATAAAATTCTTCCTTTCTTTATTGATAATTACATGTCAGTTACAATATATTTATCCACATCGATTCCATTTCCATTGCAATAAATAATTCAGAGTACAAAAGTAAAACAATTACATACATAGCTCGTAAGCTTTTTGCACAAATAGTAGTAAGATGGTCTAGGATTCCTTCCTTACAAATCTTGGTGTATCTGTCACTTGCTAGGGAGGAGAAACATCACTCAGGTGCTTTTCCGCCAACCACGAACTGTTAATGCGGTCCCCCGCACATCTATCATTCAATAGATGGCCCTCCCTTCGAATGAAGAGATTGGTAAAGTAACCGGCTGCGACAACCCAACTGAGCATAGTGTTGTGTCCTATACATCTAAAACTTGCTATTTCACAATCCCGAACTAGCATGATGGATCACAATGAACTGATAGTGTAGTCTCAACCATCTCACATCTAAGTGGATGTCGTACCTTCCACTACTTTGGCCAAAGTATTCTCATTCAATACTTCGAATGAAGGTCATCTATCATATACACTATCCAGGGCCGATTTGATTTAAGACTATCTTACACTACGCATAGGTATTGTCCTTTACTTTTGGATAATCTTTAACCCCAGACTAACCTACAACATTTTCCTAAGATATTAACACAAGATAGGTATATCCTGTTTCAGATTACCTACCTTGAGACATTCTACTTCAATAGCTATATAAGGGAGGTCTATCCTATTTTAGACAACCTGCCTTCAAACAAACTACTTAATCAGGAATGTAATGCAGTCAACAAGGTCTTCATACCATTCCTCCTAATCAGGAAATCTTTATCCTAAGAGTACTTTTAGCTTATCCCAGTTATCCCTATAACTTAAGCTATAGACTACCTTGGTACTGATTCCATCCTTGACCTAGTATTTAATAACTAGTTCCTTTCTTCTTTATATAAGGAGTTCAAGTAGTATTCAAGTAATACAATTCATAATAAAGTATTCAAACATTTCCCTTTCAAGTTATTCTTTTAACAAGCTTTCCTATGAAATCATGCTATTCCATTTTAACAAGCCTTTTCCATTTCAACAACCCTTTCTAATGAAATTTGGCTATTCCAATTTACATGCTTTCACTATAAAACAAGCTATACCACTCAACAAGCTTTTATAAAAAACAAGTTGTTCCATTCCAACACTTCCCTTTTCTACTTCCTACCACAATGCAAAGCAAGGCATAAACTAAGAAAGTAGATTCATTTATTTCAAATGACAGAAGTAAATAAAAGACATTTCTCATGCCTGTTTCCCTTGCTGCGAGTGAGTTCATTCAGTAGCTTCTGCTCTTCCTTCACAGTCCTTCACAATCTTTTCCAGTTACTTATCCCAGCATGAACAAGGTATGAGTCTCAGGTAAATGCAGTACAACAATGAGGGAATGTAGCTTTCAACAATACAGCCACAGCAATATAGTATATGGCTCTCACAACACTAAACAGTAATGATGGATTAAGGCTCACAACATATGCAAACAGTAATGGTGAAGTATGGCTCTCAGCAACAGTAAACTGCAATGATGGATTGCAGCTCTTAAAACATGAAATTCATAATTGCAAGTGCAGATATGAAAATTTTGTTTTAATGGCAATGAGAGAAACTCTTATATAGGTTTTGAATTCTCATGCCTGCTACATTTTTGGCATGAGAATTCAATACCTTTCTCATTGAAATTGTCAAAATATGCAGTGGCAATCAACTAGCAAGGTACTCAGCAAAAAGAGAGGTGACTCGACCCAAATGTAAAAGGAATTTGTCAAAAACCACATGGTAAAAATCAGGTGAAGGACACCTATACGCTGGGCGCTCAAAAATGGCAGATTGGTATTTATTGTTGGAAAACATCAAATGCAAAATGCAGCCTTCTGGCTTTCATTCCACCCTTCCATATGCATTTCTAGCAGGCCATGACCTGGTCTCATGGCATGAGGAGCTGGCACGGGATTCTATTCCATTCACCATTTCGGCCCTTTCCTTCAATCACATTTTTTTTCCAGTATGAAGGAAATCGTGATTTTCCTCTTTTAGCCAAAGTTTTAAATGCATTTGTTTTAAATCTTTTTTAATAAAAAGACTATAGTCTTTACCTTTTAAATTCTCATAATACTTTCCACATAATTCTCCAATAGTCTATGAAATTCGAAATACTTTTATTACTCATGGTAAATGCAATTAATTACCAAATGACTATATAAGTCCATTTCCATTATTTCCAAGGCAAAGTCATTTTAATTTATATATTAAAATGTTATTAATATATTTTGTATTATATTTAATATAACTTATTATAGTTTTAATTTACCTTTATTTAAATATATAAATATATCTATATAATATTCGAATATTACAATAGATATATCAATATATTATATTATCGGTAAAACTATAATAATATCTATATTAAATATATTATTAAATATATTAATAAACATATCCATATTTACACTTAAACATATCTATACATTTTTATATTCAATTATCCAACTACGTGTATTATAGGCCAGTCAGAGTACCTTTAATATACGTAATTGCACAAACATGTATATATACATTTAACTGTAAATTATAGGCATCAGTATAACTTATCAGTTCACATTTCACATTCAAGGTTCACAGAACAGTAAGTCAGTCAATCAAGTAACACCACTCATAAAGCATAAAGAAGTAATCCAAAACTCCTAAGCCTAAGGATGACTTATCACGACAACTCAATCTGACTTAGTTCCCAAAACCCTTAGTGAAGTGTGTGTATGCTCAACTTGATCAACTTTACCGGTTACTCGACCAAGCCCCTCTCCCGAGTGATGTCTCCCCTCTACCTGGAGGAATGGTTCCCGATCCTACATCCATTGCCACAAAACCATGGAAGTTACTTGTTCATAACATTTGCAATACTTATACAAACATGTCAAGTTTAAAGCAAGATTCATTATCCTGATATTCATATATATGCAATATTTTACCATGAATTACATCAATTGAAATAACATCAAATGAAACAACTTCAAATGAGCTAACATACATATTGATTACAAGGTGCAAGCATCTCCAGATTTCACATTACATTCATTTCTTCCTTTTTTATCACTAGTAAATAGTAACCCCATAATTCGGGATGTAACAGTCATAGATTCCATATATTGAGAAATACCACCCTCCTTACATATATGCCAAACAATGGCATCCGCTTTCCATTCATCACATTTATCTGGCTCCACACGCACCCGATCCCCACCCATCGTGCCACACAGAGAAAAACTAGCGCATTGAACAAAAGAGCAAAGTGGAAACAAAAGCCAAGTCTAGAAATATCCATGGCAATCCAGACGGAAAAAGGTAACTTATGTAGCTGCAAAAGATGAAAATAAATGTCACTTCTCGTTGCCAACGTGGGCTTGCCAGTTTCCCTGTGTGAGGGGTCAAGGGCGCGAATAAAAATGATGGCAAAAATAAAACCATGCATCCCAAAAAGTTGAACAAAATTCGCAAGGCAGGGAAAATCATCACTAATTCTGAGGGTGTACAAAAAATGACCCCATCGGTCATTAGGAGTGAAATGACAAGTCCCAACAATGATGACACTTGGCAAGTACTCCACTTCATTATTTCCACATAACGGCCAGTTATTTGAATAAAAATTCCTGCCAACCTTGTAACCAAAGGCTAAACACCGCCACCCTAAGTTCCAATTTTTTTTCTAAGGATCATGATGAGTTACATTAAGGTCCTTTCTTAGAAGTGCTATTGCAGAAGGGGGTAAAGAATCTTCTTTCCTCCAACACCGTAGACCTTCTTGATCAAGCCCAACCTCATCCAGACTGTCAGCAACTACATTACCTTCCCTGTAAACATGTTGAATAGTGAAATCCCAAAAACCAGTCAAAAGAGAGCGAATGTCATCAATTATCCCTTGAATTGACCATCCAGCCCCCATTGTGCCTCTAGAGATGTTAATTATTTTGCATGGTATGATACTTTTCAGTAAATTAGTTTTGTTTAATTTTATTCATAATATGTGTAAGTTAGTTTTGTTTTAGAGATGTTAATTATTTTGCATGTTAATAATATTTTTTAGTAAATTAGTTTTGTTTTAGTTTTACTAAAGACATTTTAAGTAAATTAGTTTTATTTTAAGCATTGATTAGTTTGCACATTAATAAATTTCTTTACTAAATTAATTTTATTTTAATTTTATTAACAATATTTTGAGTAAATTAGTTTTGTTTTAGTTTTATTAATGATATTTTTTAGTAAATTATTTTATTTTAGAGATATTAATTATTGTTCATGGTAATGACATTTTTTTTGTAAATTAATTTTGTTTTAATTTTATTAATGATATTTTTTAGTAAATTCTTTCACTTTCATTTACTCATTGTTGTTTTGCCTTCTTTCTTGTTTCATGCTTGCTTTATTCTTTCTCCCTTCTTTCTTTATTTTTATGTCTCTACTTTCTATTGTTAATTTTTTTATAAATTTATCTCATTCCTTATCTATATACCATTTTTTTTGCCTACACTTTTAATATTAACTATCATTTTCTCTATGTTACATTTTTTACTTGTGTATTTTATATTAAATTAATTTCTTATTTTGTATCTATTTATTTTTTCTTAAATCCTTGGTTATTTTCTCTCCTTTTTTGTCTTTGTTTTTTTAATTTATCGTTTATTTTGTAGGTTTCTCATTCTTTCACATTAACACTCTCTCAATATCTATCACTTTGAATTCTTACATATCCTTAGTTTGTGTCTCTCTCTATTTGTATTTATTCTTTGCATATCTATTTTAAAGATTCTTTGTTTCTTCATCAATATTTCTCTATTTTTGTTTCCCTCAATTTATTTGTCATTTCTTTGGACACTTTTTGTAATCTTTATCTCTAAGTTCAGAATTCTCTCTCTCCACTTTATTTATGTCTTTTCTGTCTTTCTAAATTTGTTTATTATTTATTCAAATTGCTTATGTGAGTAAATCTCTCTCTCTCTCTCTCTCTCTCTCTCTCTATGTTTTTTGGTTATTCATTATTTATTTATTTATTTCTATGTTATTCTTTCTTTATTTTTTATTTCTTTAACTTTCATGATTTTTTTTTGATATTTTTATCATTTTTGTCTACTTTTGTCTTTAGAGTTTCTCTCACAACATTTTTTTGTTGTCTCACCATGTCCCTACCTCTTTCTCTTTATTTATTTCTTTTATTTTCCTTTTTTACTCTTTATCTTTCACATATCATTCTATCTATTTTTTATTTAGATCAATTTTCCTATTATCTTTCTTTATATCTAATTTATCAAGCCCATTCATTCCCTTCATTTTTTCTCTCTATCATTATCTTTCTCCTTCAATTTTTAATACATAACATGCTTTCAATCATTTGACGATGCAAGAGACATATATAGTAATTGAATTATCTATGCTCAAATTGAATTAAAAAATTGATCTCCTTACCCTCATTCTCTCTCCTAAGAAAGAATAGAAGTCAAACTCGTCCCAAAGCCCACACAAATAGCGAAGGAGGCTTAAGTCATGGGTATGCTCCCCATGGTCTTGGGTTTGATTTCAAGGTCCGTGTTTACCCAATGCATATGGCTTGCATGTTGTTGCATACATCCCTAGGAGAATAGTCTCACCCTAGCATGGCATCCCTTCTTGACACCAACTTGACAAAATGTAAGACCAAAGTAAGGTAGGTTAGGTGTTAGGCTAGGTCGTAGGAATACCTTTGAGTCTAAAAAAAAATAAGATAAGTTCATACCTTTTTATTGTCTTTGAAAGGGGTTTGGATTGGAATATTTTGATTAATTGGATGCTAATTTATAAAAAAATCATAATGTGATTTTAGTGTACTAGTTGATTGATTAACCAACAATCCATTCGTATTAAGTAACATAGCATCCTTCTTTTCCCTTTGGATCAAACGTACTTTAGAAGAAGTTTTATCCCTGTGACTTAACTCACTTATTTTCAACCCCAACTTGGCAAAATGTAAGACTAAGGTATGGCGGGTTGGGCATTGGTTGGGTCATAGGGATACCCCTAAGTCAACAAAAAGAGAGAGAAAGAGATCATCCATACCTTTTTATTGTCTTTAAAAGGGGTTTGGATTGGAATATTTTGATTAATTGGAGATTGATTTACAAAAAAATCATAATGTGATTTTAGTGTACATATTGATTGGTACACTAACAATCCATTCGTATTAAGTAACATAACATCCTTTTTCTTTGCCCTTTGGATCAAAGGTGTCTTAGAGATCTAGAAACCATGGCTTTACCAATCAAAATTGTTTTCTTTATTTTCGCTCCCCATATGTCTTTCTATCTTTTATTTGTTATCTATTTTTTTCATCCTCTCAATTATCTCTCTTTGTCTATCTATCTTCTTTGCCAATTTTTATATTTTTTATCTATGCTACCCATGGTCTTGAGTTTGACTTCGAGGTTTGGGTTTACCCAATGTATGTGGCTTGTGTATTGTTGCATACATCCCTAAGGGACTAGTCTCACACCAACTTGACACCCCTTCCTGACCCCAACTTAGCAGAATGTATGAGCAAGGTAAGGTGAGTTGGGTGTTAGGTTGGGTCGTAGGGATACCCCTGAGTCGATAAAAAAAGAAAAAAAAATAATTTCATACCTTTTTATCGTCTTTGAAAGGGGTTTGGATTGAAATATTTTGATTAATTAGAGGCCAATTTATAAAAAAATCATAATGTGATTTTAGGGTACAGTTGATTGATACACCAACAATCCATTTGTATTAACATAGCATCCTTCTTCTCTACCTTTTGGATCAAAGGTGGCTTAGAAGATTTTTTATCCCTGTGGCCCAACTCACTCCTTTCTGACCCCAACTTGGCAGAATGTAAGACCAAGGTAAGGCTGGTTGGGCATTGGGTTGGGTTGTGGGGATACCCTTTAGTCAATGAAAAAAAAGAGAGGGAGAAGTCCATACCTTTTATATTGTCTTTGAAATGGGTTTGGATTGGAATATTTTGATTAATTAGAGGTCGATTTACAAAAAAATCATAACGTTATTTTAGTGTACATATTGATTGATATGCCAACAATCTATTTGTATTAAGTAACATAACATCCTTCTCTTCTGCCCTTTGGATCACAGGTGGCTTAGAATATTTTTTATCCCTATGACCCAACTCACTCCTTTCTGACCCCAACTTGGTAGAATATAAGACCAAGGTAAGGCTGGTTGGGCATAGGGTTAGATCGTGGGGATACCCCTAAGTCAACAAAAAAAAAGAGAGGGAGAAATCCATACCTTTTTTATTGTCTTTGAAAGGGGTTTGGATTGAAATATTTTGATTAATTAGAGGTCGATTTACAAAAAAATCATAACGTGATTTTAGTGTACATATTGATTGATATGCCAGCAATCCATTCATATGAAGTAACATAACATTCTTCTCCTCTGCCCTTTGGATCAAAGGTGCCTTAGATCTAGAAACCATGGCTTTACCAATCAAAATTATTTATTTATTTTTGCTTCCCATATGTCTTTCTATCTTTTATTTGTTATCTATTTTTCTCATTCTCTCAATTATCTCTATTTGTCTATATATCTTCTTTGCCCATTTTTATTTTTGTTATCTATGCTCCCCATAGTCTTGAGTTTGATTTTGAGATTTAGGTTTACTCAATGCATGTGGCTTGCATGTTGTTGCATACATACCTAGGGGACTAGTCTCTCCCCAGCATGGTACCCCTTTCTGACCCCAACTTGGAAAAATGTAAGACCAAGGTAAGGTGGGTTGGGTGTTGGGTTGGGTCATAGGGATACCCTTGAGTCTAATAAAAAGAAAAAAAATAAGTTCATACCTTTTTATTTTTTTTGAAATAGGTTTGGATTGGAGTATTTTGATTAATTGGAGGCCAATTTACAAAAAATCCATAATGTGATTTTAGTGTACCAGTTCATTGATACACCAACAATCCATTCGTATTAAGTAACATAGCATCCTTCTCCTCTGCCTTTTGGATCAAAGGTGGCTTAGAAGAATTTTTATCCTTTTGACCCAACTCATGCCCTTTTGACCCCAACTTGGTAAAATGTAAGACCAAGGTAAGGCGGGTTGGATGTTGGGTTGGGTCATGGGGATACACCTAATTCAACAAGAAAAAAGAGGGAGAAGTCCATACTTTTTATTGTCTTTGAAAGGGGTTTGCATTAGAATATTTTGATTAATTGAAGGTCGATTTACAAAAAAATCATAATGTGATTTTAGTGTATATATTGATTGATACACCAACAATCCATTTGTATTAAGTAACATAGCATCCTTCTCCTTTGCCTTTTAGATCAAAGGTGCCTTAGATCTAGAAACCATGGCTTCACCAATCAAAATTATTTTTCTTTATTTTCATTCTCCATATGTCTTTCTATCTTTTATTTTTTATCTATTTTTGTCATCCTCTCAATTATCTCTCTTTGTCTATTTATCTCGCCCTTTTCTATATTTTCAAATTTTTATATTTTTTTCTCAATTTCATTCTCTTTCTCTCTTGCTTGCTCACTCACTCTATTTGTTTAATTATCTCCATCTATCTTTTATCTTTTCCTCTTGTTTCACTTCTTTATATTTTTTCCTTTTTATCTTTGTATGTAGATTTGTCATTTTCTCCCTCCCTCTATTTATTGTATTTTTCTCTTTTTGTCAGTCTTTTTTTTCTATAACCTTTTGCTTGTTGGCTAAGGTTGATTGAGCATTTCTTGTAGGACACATAATTTTCAATTACTTTAGGTATTGTATTTATTTATCTCATTCTATTACTTTAATTTTCTTTGTATTGATTTTTAATATTACCTTTATTTTTTCCTATGTTACTTTTTTTATTCATATATATATATTAATATTTCTTCGTAAGGTAGAATATATTGATATGAAGGAAAAATTACAAACGTCTGCGAGTGCAAACTGTAGGATAAGAGATTGAGCCCTGGACTGAAACATAAATCACTAGAACCAATAGACTGAACCATTACCCTAAGGAGCACACCAAAATGGTGACCAACCACACCAAACCACCATTTATCCATCGTAAAATACATACAAACTGGACTTACCCTGACAAGAAGCCCATCTTTGGCATATCAACAAAACAATGCAGGGAGAAAATATTTACGAAAACCCTACTATAAACCACACGTGACCAACCTAGGACCACCCCTCTAGAAACAAAACTAAGAGGAGACACTTATACCCATTGGACCCGACATGATAACACTATGGAAACAGAGGACATCAACAATTACAGAAAGCCATTTGCTTTTGCAAAGGCATCAAACTCTTTTACCCACTTGAAATCACTGACCTCAACCAAATGGAAGATCTTCTTGAGGAAATTCACTGTGACCACAACAATCATCTTGTGGTGCACCAGAGCCATCCCCTTCAAATCGAGAAGGAAGGGGTAAATTTTGATTACCTCGCCTAGTTTCTTTACCAATTCCAAATCACATGGACACGGAGCAACTTTGCTAAGGATGAACACCTTTAAAACCTCCTTCAAACCGCCCAACAACTCCTCCTTGAACAATTTTCCCATCAAAGTTCTAGCTTCTGCCTTGGGAACCTAGTTATCCAGAATGGAAGCCAAAAACCATGACACCACCTACGGATTTTCTCTAAAATACTCCTTATGCTCCAAGTGTCCCTTATCAAGCACAATTTTCATAGCCACCATAGTTAGCGGGTCAATATTAAGCAGAATGCACTTTAAGCATTGGTCTGTAACCTCCTGAAAGGCATTTTGGCGGTCCTTGCAATCAAGGGCTAGTGGGGTATCGGCCCTAAAACAAACTACTGACTCCATTGAAATATCAACTGTGAATTTTGAGCACTCAACCATAGTCAACCAAACACCTAGAATTCAAACAAAGAGACAATCTAACAGACAAAGAGAAATGAAACGTTATCCTCACCACCCTCAGTCATGTATGGGAATGCACCACAATGATCACCACCTTTATTACCCTGTACACTGCCAATGTGCCAACCACATGACAAATTGCAAATGTTGTTGTCACCCAAGTGAATGAGAATGCATAAAGGTGTAGTGAGCAGTCAAATCAACTATTTTAAAAATCAAACAAATCCTCCCTAGCCACCACCGATACCACAACATGATGGAATCATAAAGACACCCAAATCCCCATCAAACTTGTTCTGAAGAGACCACCCCTAACTAAAACCATCCACCTCAGCCTGATCGAACCAATTGACAAACTTGCCACAATCTATGTGGCAAGTCACTTACCCTGCCACCCACCAGTCTTAGTTGGATTGGACATGAGGGGCCTGATACGATTCTTTGAGATTGATACCGTCTGCCCCAGGTTGGAAAGAAAATTCGTCTCCTTGTTGCCTTCCCTCAGCATGTGATTGATAATTACCAAAACAAAACCATCCAAAAGATCTAGGGCAATTTATTTTTTATTACTTTTATTTATGTTTTCTTTCAATCTATATTTTTTTGATTTACGTTTATTTTTGTCTCTTTCTTTTCTTTTTAAAATTGTCTTTCTTTTTACCATATTTTTTTTCTCTTTAACTCATTTTCTAATTTACCTTCACCATGTAATTTTTCATTTTTACATGATTGTTTATGTCTCTCTTTTTTTATTTGACACTCAATGTTTGTCCTTCACCATGTAATTCTCCGTCTTTACATTCAACTCTCTCTCTCTCTCTCTCTCTCTCTCTCTCTCTCTCTCTCTCTCTCTCTCTCTCTATCTATTTTATTTCTCTTTATGATTTTTTCATATTTCTACCCCATTTTTGTTTTCTATTTATTTCTATTTTCAATTTCTTTTTTAGTTGCCTTTATTATTTATTTTTATGTCTCTTTCACATTTTTTTTTTGTTTTTATTTATTTTTATTTCACCCTCCCACCCTCTCTTTTTTATTCCCCTTTTATTTTCTATGATTTATTGTTTCAGTCACTTAATACTTCATTCATCCTATTGCTTTTCCCTTTTGCTAACTATTTTTTATCTATTGATTTTTTATTTGTTCTCTTTCACTTTCATTTACTCATTCTTTCCTTTTTTCTTCTTTCTGTCTCAACCTTTCTTGAAATTCTTTCTCCTTCCTTTCTTTCTTTCTTTTTATGTCTCTACTTTCTATTGTTAATTTTTTTATAAATTTATCTCATTCTTTATCTATATACCATTCTTTTTTTGCCTACACTTTTAATATTACCTATCTTTTTCTCTATGTTACATTTTTCATTCGTGTATTTTATATTAAATTAATTTATTATTTTGTATCTATTTTTTTTAAATCCTCGATTATTTTCTCTTTTTTTTCTATCTTTTTTTAATCTATCATTTATGTAGTTTCTTTATTCTGTCACATTAACAATCTCTCAATATCTATTGCTTTGATTTCTTACATTTCCTTAGTTTTTGTCTCTCTCTATTTGTATTTATTCCTTGCATATCTATTTTAAAGTGTCTTTGTTTTTTCACCAATATTTCTCTACTTTTATTTTTGTTTTTGCAAAGAAGAGGTGTATTCAACTTATAATCAAGAGTTTTATGCTATCATACAAGCTTTGAATAAATGGAGGCATTATCTCATGCTTAAGGAGTTTTCTTTGTTCATAGATAATCATGCTTTACAATTTATAAGTAGTGAACATAAGTTGACTCAAAGACACGTTAAATGGATTGAAGTTTTGCAAAGTTTTACTTTTTTTATCAAGCGTAGGCCATGGGATTCAGTAAGTATGGGCTTTGTGCTTGGTCTACCAAGAACTCAAAAGGGCATGATTCCATATTTTTGGTAGTTGATAGGTTTTCTTAGATGGCTCATTTCATTCCATGTACAAAGACAAGTGATGCTACTAACATTGCCAACATGTTTTTCAAGGCAATAGTTAGATTAAATGGACTTTCTAGGAGCATTATCTCTGATAGAGACACTAAATTTGTAGGACACTTTTGGAGGAATTTATGGAATAAGTTGGGCACCAATCTGAGTTTGAATTCAGCTTACCATCTTCAGACTGATGGTCAAACAAAAGTAGTCATCAAGAGCCTTTGAATCATTTTGAGGAGCTTGGTGAGTATGCATCCCAAACAATGGGATTTAGTTCTTGCGAAAGCAGAATTTGCATACAATGACTCACCTAACAGAAGTGCAGGTGTGAGTCCTTTTAAAATTATGTATGGTATGCATCCTAGAGGAGTGTATGAGCTAAGAAGTTTGGGTCAAATAGAGATAAGAAGTGCTAATGGTGAAAAATTTGCAAGTGGAATGAAAGACTTGCATGAACAAGTGAAGAAGAAGATTGAGAGCTGATCAGAGAAGGAAGGAGGTCAATTTTAATGTTGATGATCTTGTTCTTGCTCATCTCAGAAAAGAAAGGTTTCCAAAGGGTGAGTACAACAAGCTGAAAATCAAGAAAATTGGCCTTGTCAAGTTATAAGGAGGTTTTCAAGAAATGCATATGAGATAGAACTTCCAAAAGGAATTGGAATTTCTCCTATCTTCGATGTTGTAGATCTATACCCTTACAAAGGTGAAGAAAAAATAGTCCAAGTGCCTGAAATAGGTGAAGATTAGATAATTGAGTGGGAGCAGCAGATGCCCAAGGAGACACCAAAACAACTTGAGGCAATTTTGGACAAGAAGGTGGCCAAGAAAACAAGGGAAAAATAATATTTTTAGTATTTGGTCAAATGGAAGAGTCAACCAATTGAAGATTGAGCATTGATGACTGAAGGTGACATCATTAAATTGGGTACAAGTCTGGAAAAATTGATGTACAACAACAACAACAAATGAAGGAAGGTCTTTTTGTTTCTTGGTAGTATGATGCAGTAGAATCACTGCTAGAGAAGAGATAGAAAATAGTTTTATCATAATGTTTAGATTGCTAGGTATGTTCTAAGTTTGTTTCCCTCCATTTGTATGTAGTTCAAATTTCAAATTTGTGTAAATGTCGTAAATAAGGCTTGTAAATGGGAGGTAGAAGTCTAATTGATTTTCCCTTCCTAGCATGTCGTTGAGCTTCTTTAGGGTTAGTTGAGTGACTTTAGGAGAGGATTTTGATGAGCTAAACATAGGGAAACTACCATTTCTTCATAAATACATGAGAATAATGAATGCACAAATGCTTTTTGACAAGATTAATGCAAGTGTGTGAAGTTTGAGGTGATTTCTATGAGTTTTATTCATATTTTCTCAAAAATTTCATGTTGTTAATGATATGATAGAAAGATAAAGTTTGACAGCAGCAACCTAAAGCAATACTTTCACCTCTCTGAAGGTTTAGACACTTCAATAAGTTCAAGGCCAACAAAATTTATTTGGGGTCTTAACACTCAGTTTTGTGATTTTTAGGTCTAGTTATGTGCTTATTGGCCTAAAACTAGGGCATATGGTTAACTTTTGTTTCCACTGTGCAAATTTTCCCAAATTTTGGATTCTTGAATCTTATTTGCATATTAGAAGATGTGTCAAGATTCATGATTTTCCCACACATGCAAGCTCTTTTTTAACAAAGCTCTTGATTTCCTAGCTATTACAAGGCAATTTGATTGTTTTTAGTGCAAGTTCTTGTATTTCAGAAATGTTCAAGACTAGGGATTGCTAGGCATGTTAAAAATGCCTAAATAAACCATCCATATGATTTTAAAGACCTGATTAATCCATTTAATATCTCCTATTCCATAACAGTCCTAAAAAGGAGGCCTAATTTGACTGTAACAATCTAATTTTTACCTATTCTTTACAAAACAACCCAATATAATTTTCACATATGTTTAGTAAGGGCCAAAAGGGTATCCAAATCAGGTCTCATATTTCCATTATTAGTTATATGAAGGGATTTATAAAGAAAAGGTCTCTGAGAAAGGCTAGAAGTTCCTAGGTCGCCTACTAAGGGAAATGTGGTCTAGGAATGTGTTAGAAATTTGCTGATGGTTTTGATAGCTTAGATTACATGATTTTATGGTGTAAGTGTCATTATTAGGGTTCTATGTATTATTTATATGTTTTTGGACCTTTTGTCTTAGCCTAATCCCTAAGGAAGCTTGACATCATTTGTGGTATCAGAGCCAAGTAGAGGATTGATGTTTCAAATCATTTTAATAGAGTAGTTGATTAGTTGAGAATTCAAGTTTGTATGAGAATAATTTTTTTTCTCATCCCTATACCATTACTAGTATCAGAGAAGGAACTAACTTCTACAAGGGTGAAAGAAGACATTTGTTAAGAGATGGCATTCAGAGCCCGTGGAAGAGGACAAGGTCAAGGAAGACCAGATGCAAATGTCAAAATTTTAGAGGAGATCAGAAATATTAGGATAAGACAACAGTATGTTGAAATGTCTCAAAGGAAAGGCGTAGATCAAGGAGATGTCAGTGAGGATGAATCAGAGGCAGAAGAAGATGTAGATGTAGTTGTCCCAGAAGAAGAAGAAGAGAGGGTAGAAAATAGAATGATCAAGGCTAGTATGGGAATCAGTTCCAAACCTAAGATAGAGATTCCTATGTATGAGGGTAACTTGAAGCTTGAAGAACTTATTGATTGGATTGATGCATTAGATAAGTACTTTGAGTATGAAGAAGTGGATGACTAAAAGAAGGTGAATTTTTTTGTTACAAGATTGAAGGGTCATGCATTCATTTGGTTGGATGGAGTATAGATGGAGAGGATAAGAAAAGGAAAGCCCAAGATCAGAGATTGGGTCAAAAAGGTTGTAAATTAAGAGAGGTAAGTTCATACCTAAAGATTATCAAACTAGTCTATTTAGAACACTTCAAAATTTAAGGCAAAGTGACATATCGGTAAGAGATTATTTATTGGAGTTCTATAGGATAACTATAAGAGCAAGACATATAGAGGATGATTTAGAAAAGGTAGAAAGATATCTTAATGGTCTGAAATTTACCATTCTAGATGAGATTAATATTCTCTCTTAGATCTATTGATGAAGCTTATCAATTGGCACTTGAGGTGGAAGAGAAGCTTTCTAGGAAGAAAACTTCATATTCAAGAGGAAGGGGCAGAAATTTTAGAGGTAGAGGACAACAAGGGGGCATAAGGCAGTTGCAATCATCTGAAGAGGAGGCTAGAAGCTCACAAAGCCCAAGAGGAGACTATGCACCAACAAGAAAATCATAGAACCACCTGAAAGCAAGAATTTTTTTACAACAACATGTAAGAAAGTGCTGCAAAGTCATCATAGACAGTGGGAGTATAGATAATCTTGTTTCAACAAATATGGTGGAGAAACTAGGTTTGAAAAAGGTAATGCATCTTACTCCTTACAAAGTATCATGGATGTAAAAGTGGCATCAACTCTTGGTTAATGAACAATGCAAGGTGGATTTCCAAATATGAACCTAGAAAGATCAAGTGGTGTCTGATGTCATGCCTATGGATGTTGGTCAAATTCTTCTTGGGAGACCTTGGCAATACGATAGGAGACATAATACTTACACTTTTGAAAAATATGGAAGAAAGAATAATTTTACACCCTTGAAAGAAGAACATGTTGCTGCTGAAACAAGCTCAAAAGTGTTGCTAATGACTGGTAAAGAGTTCTTACACCAAATGAAGAAGGAAGAGGTAAGCTTTGCTTTGATAGGAAAGCCTAAAAGTGTAGTCACTAGCAGAAAGTTGATTGATTTTCCTCAAGAAATTCAAGATATGTTGGATGAGTATCTAGAAATAGTAGTGGATGATCTACCTAGTGGTTTACCTCCATTGAGAAGTATCAACCATAATATAGACTTGATTCCAGGAGCAAACCTTCCAAATAAGGCAATTTACACGATGACTCCAAAGGAGAATGAAGAAATCAAGAAACAAGTACAAGAATTGTTGGAAAAAGGATTGATAAGGGAAAGTTTAAGTCCTTGTGTTGTTCCAACAGTTTTGAGTCCTAAAAAGGATGGAGGTTGGAGAATGTGTGTAGATTCTAGAGTAATCAACAAAATTACTATTAGTTATAGATTCCCTTTGCCAAGAATTGATGATTTGTTGGATTGTTTTAGTGGATCCAAGTATTTTTCTATGATAGACTTGAAAAGTGGATATCATCAAATTAGAATTAGAGAGGGTGATGAGTGGAAATCACCCTTTAAGACAAATGATGGGCTCTAGGAATGGCTAGTTATGCCATTTTGCTTAATGAACACTCAGGTACTTTCATGAGGCTTGTGAATGAAGCGGTTAAAGCTTTCACAAGTAAGTTTTTATAGTATATTTCTATGATATCTTGGTATATAGTCAATCAAAGGAAGAGCATCTTAGGCATTTAAGGATGGTATTATACAACTTGCATGAAGAGAAGATACTAATCAATCTTAAGAAGTGTACTTTCTTGAAGACATAATTGATCTACTCAGGGTTTGTCATCTCACAAGAAGTATTGAAGATGGACAAGCAGAAAATAAAGGCAATAATTGAATGACCTACTCTTAAGAGTATTTTTGAGGTAATAATTTTTCATGGTTTGGATAGCTTCTATAGAAAATCCATAAGAAATTTTAGTGGGATTTGTGCTCCAATAGTAGATACAATTAAAGGAGATAAGAAGACATTCCATTGGACTAAGTCTACTGATAAGATTTTTCAAATGCTTAAGAAGAATATAACAAATGAACCTATCTTGTCTTTACTTGATTTTACTAATCTTTTTCAAGTTGAATCTGATGCTAGTGGGGCTACCATAGGTGTTGTTTTGAGCCAAGATGGAAAGCCTATTGCTTACTTTAGTGAAAAACTTAATGATGCAATGAAGAGGTGTATTTAGCTTATGATCAGGAGTTCTATGGTATCATACAAGCTTTGAAGAAATGGAGGCATTATCTCATGCCTAAGGAGTTTGTTTTGTTCACAGATAATCATGCTTTATAATTTATAAGTAGTCAACACAAGTTGAGTGAAAGACATGTTAAATGGATTGAATTTTTGCAAATTTTTGTTTTGTTGTCAAGCGTAAGAGTGGTCAATATAACAAAGTTTCAGATGATTTGAGTAGAAAGAGTTTGATCATGTAGGATTCTCAAGTGAGCATATTGGATTTGAAGACTTGAAAGAGATGTACAAGGAAGATGCAGACTTCAAGTAGGCATATGAAGCATGTGAGAATCCTTTTAGTAGGGATAGAAGTCCTTGGATGGATTTCATGATACAAGAGGGTATATTGTCCAAGGGTAGCCAACTTTGCATTCCAAGAAGCTCCATGAGATAATTTTTTGAAGGAAAAACATAGTGGCAGTTTGGCAAGGCATTTTGGATAGAATAAGACTTTAGCTTAATTGAGTGCACGGTATTATTGGATAGGTATGAAAAATTATATTGAGAGGTTTGTGGAGAGGTGTAAAGTGTGCCAACATGCCAAAGGGAGCAGAAAAAATGCAAGTTTGTATCAGCCATTGCCAATCCCCAATAGGCCATGGGATTCAATAAGTATGGACTTTGTACTTGGTTACCAAGAACTCAAAAGGGGCATGATTCAATCTTTGCAGTAGGTGATAGGTTTCTTAAGATGGCTCATTTAATTTCATGTACAAATACAAGTAATGTGTAATGTCCCCTTTTTAGCGAGCATCAGAGTTTGGAAGTTTAGCCTATCATCTAGTCCTCGTAGGCTAATAATGGTGATTAGATGGCCCAGTTGTGGAGATATCCAGTTCTTTGGTTGGCAGTTTGCAATGTTTGTCATCTCTAGATCCTTGGCATATTCAAAGGTTATGTTATTCCGAGGTTTCTAGATTCATTTATATATGCTTACTATTTATAGTAAGTCAGGGGGTTGTTAGAGGCCAACCTTACTATTTATAGTAAGGCATCTTGATGGGCAGAGTGAGTAGTGGGTTAGCCAGTTGCGAAGTCAAAATTGATAGATGAGGTTTATTAATGGAGTTAAGGGATTTAATTATTATTAAAGTTATACTTTAATAATAAATAATTTATTTTAATTGGAACATTAAATGACTTAAGATGACTTTATAATAAAGGCATATTAATGATATTAAGTAAAAGTGCATTTAAGTCATGCTTCGATGCACATTTTAATGAGATGTTATAAAGTAACCATAAAAGTAGATAAATATATATATTTTAGTGTTCAAAAAGCCTCTTCGAAATCGAGCTCTTTGGAGAAGAGTATAAAAGGGCATCAAAAAGCAAATGAATTCATTTTTGATCATTTTTCAACACTTGATTTTGTTGCTTGGGCATTTGGTGGTGGAAACAAGGGTTTCAGCTGCAAACTATCTTGGAGAATGTTATATCTCTTTGATTTTGCTTCCTACAGGTTTGAAAGATCACCCAAGGGTTGCATTTACTAGGTGGCTTCATATCAGAAGTCATATTGAACTAATTTGGAGAGTTTATCTTCAAGATTTAAAAGGGTTTGAGGAGTTGATTATCAGATTATTGCAAGATCGATCATTGGATACCTTTAATTGCTGTTGCAGTCATTGTTAGCTGCCACATGTGGTTCATGAAAGGGTCATGCCATTCTGTAGAGGCCCTACTATCTGCATATAGTGGAACTTGTTGCTTCTACATTGAAAACACCTATCTTTTGGTGTAGAAATTTCCATCATTTGGGACAGCTGAGCATTTGACATTAGGTCATTGCATTTATGAGGTGGAGAAACTATCAACTATTGCCAGGCGTCCATTAATGAGGGTTTGTCAGTTTGCTGCTATAAGTTTTCAGACTTGAACTTATTATCTTTGAATTTGGGGTATGCACACAATGAATGAATATGCAAAAGGAATTGTAAATCTGATTTAATAAATTGAGAATTTCATTCAGCATTTGTTTCAGTAGTTTCCTTAGATTGCATTATTTGCATTACTTTACATTTCTTGGCATATATCTTCTAAAATTTGTAAAATTCATTCAAAAACCAAACAAGCAAAAGATTTGAAAGAAAAACAAATAAAACAAGGCAGAAATCCAGTTCGCAAGTGTCCACCCAAGGTGGGACATTCCATGATGCTACTAACATTGTCAACATCTTTTTCAAGGTGATAGCTAGATTAAATGGACTTCCTAAGAGCATTATCTCTGATAGAGACACTAAATTCATAAGACACTTTTGGAGGACTTTATGGAATAAGTTGGGCACCAATCTGAGTTTAAATATAGCATACCATCCTCAGACTAATGGTCAAACAAAATTAGTGAGCAAGAGCCTTTGAAAGATTTTGAGGAGCTTGGTGAGTATGCATTTGAAACAATGGGATTTTGTGCTTGCACAAGAAGAATTTGTATGCAATGTCCTACCTAAAAAAAGTATAGGTGTGAGTACTTTTCAAATTATGTATGGTACGCATCCTAGGGGAGTGTATGAGCTAAGAAGCTTGGGTAAAATAGAGACAAGAAGTACTGATGGTGAAGAATTTGCAAGTGCAATGCAAGACTTGCATAAACAGGTGAAGATGAAGTTTGAAGAGATCACCATCAAGTACAAGAAGGGAGCTGATCAAAAAAGGAAGGAGGTCAGTTCTAATGTTGCTGATCTTGTTGTTTCTCATCTCAAAAAAGAAAGGTTTCCAAAGGGTGAGTACAACAGGCTGAAAATAAAGAAAATTGGTCCTTGTAAGGTTCTAAGGAAGTTTTCAAGCAATGCATATGTGATAGAACTCCCAAAAGGAATTGGAATTTCTCCTATCTTCAATGTTACAGATCTATACCCTTACAAAGGTAAGAACAAACAATCTGAGTGCTTGAAATAGGTGAAATTCAGATCATTGAGTGTGTTGGGTGAAAATAAAGTAATCAACTTTTCGATAGATTACACCATCTAGATTTCAGCCATAGCTATGTGAGATTACTCTCTCCTCTCGAAAAGGGGAGGCGCCCTTCTTACTGCTAATTAGAAGCTATAGTAAACTTCAAAGAATACTTACAAAATGTACACTATACTTCATGAAATTGGGGGGGTGTGTAACATTCATACTTCTCTCTTTTTTCAGAGAAGATGTTTACAATGCTTCACTATGAAAAGCTTTTAGATCTGGAATAACTTAAACTTAATCAACAACAGTAATACCAATATTTCTATCTTGACAAAGCAAAGCTTAGAAATAATAGGTGTGATTTATAATAACAAAGGTAAAAAGAAAAGGGAAGGCCTATGAAGGCACAAAGTCGTTCTGTAGCCTTTTCAATGTTGAATCCGGTGATGATTCGTTTGTTGTATTAGAAGCACAAAGTCTTCTCAGACATAGCGATTCTTCGAACAACAAGAACGATTACAAGCACAAAGTCTTGTAGATCCTTCAACAAAATCTTCAAACATAAACAAATCCAAATGACAAATGTAACACAAAGTTTACATCAAACACTTGAAGCCCTTTCAATCTCATACAATAGTTACCACTGATATAATCAACACACAAAATGATTGATTCCAACACAAAGTCTGGCATGAAATCTTCTTCTTTATTGATTAGATCTAAATTCACAATATTGAACACAAAGTCTCAATGCTTGTTTCAAAATAGCAGCACTTCGTTGGAAAATCTTAAAAGGTAAATATTACAAAAGGAATCTCTCTTACTTATAGAAAAGAGGGAAGAGAAAAATTAGGGAATCAGATGAGTAAAAATAGGAAACCCTAATCTAACTGAGTGTAATTTATTTCTACATAATTGCACCTCATATTTTCAGTGTGATTACATTTTACAAAAAGACATTTAAGATGTCAAAAACTATTTACAATATGCATATGGAAATGCATCAAAACGTTCAACACTGAGAGATCAGAAATCTTCATGGTTCTTTGCTTAGGCACGGAGTCTTCATACTTCTTCTTGGTCTCCTGCATGAATTTTTCATCTGGACCAACAGTGTAATCCACAATGGTGTGAATTCTTGTGATCGACCTTTGGCAGATGAATGGACTTTCTTGCACCTTGTAGAATGACTTCTTTGTAGATCTAGGATAGTTCACTGGATCAGAAAATGTCATCTTCAAGATCACTTGATGAAATCTAGAGAGGACTGCAAGGATGATGGATCCACTGGTGTCAAGAAATACATGCCATATGGGGAAATGTGAAATGAGTAGGGCGATATGGATTCACTGTGTTTTGGCCGTATGGTGCAGAAAATGAGGTGCGAAAATGAGCGTGGAAGCAGAAATGAAGATAAAACACATTTCAAAGTGTTAAAAGAAAAATGCAGATTTTGGTGCACGGGCGGTGAAAATCACCGCTCGAGCACCGAAGTGATTTTGGTTTGGTGTCGAAGCGGTGAAAATCACCGCTTGAGCACCGAGGGACTTAGAGAATTTGGGGAAGGCAAAGTTGGTGTCGAGGCGGTGAAAATCACTGCTCGAGCACCATGACTTCAAAACAGTTTGGTGTCATGGCAGTGAAAATCACCACCAAGACACCAGGAGAAAAATGAAGACCTGACACGCATGAAGGTGGGGAAGAACTTGGTCATGACGGTTGCAAAGGATACGAGGAAGAAATGACAGTAGAAAGACACGAGTGACAAGAATGAAGGGAGAAGAAAAACCAAAGACCGACAACAAAAATGAGAGCATTCAAATCTAAAGAAAAGAAAACTACCAATTGACAGGAAACGAAACGCGAACATACCTGTGATAGTTGACAATGGCGAAGATCATAGTGAAAACCGAAAGCTCGAGTGAAACACCAAAGCTCGATCTCAAAGGGAGGAAATTCATGATGGCACGGGAAGACACGAAGTATGGAGAGACGTTAAAAACAAAGTGAGGAGAAAACTTAGTTAAAAGTTAATAAAACCTAAAAGTGACTCAAGTTGTGTGCATTGAATGCGGTCAAAGAGACTCTAGACTTAACTCACAATCAGGTGCTCAGGTGGTGAAAATCACCGCTCGAGCACCAACAAGTCAACAAAAACTTAGGTGCAACAGTGGTGATTTTCACCAGTCGAGCACCAAGAGTTAAAACTTTGTTAGGTGCAATGGCGGTGAAAATCACTGCCCGAGCACCAAAAACAGTTAAGAGTAAAAAGGTGCAACGGCGGTGATTTTCACCACTTGAGCACCAAAAACTAGAAAAAATGACTTAACTCCTAGGTTTGAAAGGAGTCAAACTTTAAACTCGAAACTCGAGCCTATCGTCACCTACCCAGACTAGGTAGGATTAGAGACCTCGTAAAACAAGTTTTCCTCATTTTATGTGCTTGAAACACACAGTCCTAGGAAACAGACTAGTTTCGTAGGGGGGTTATCCATGAAATAAGCGTTGCTAATTTCCGTGATAATAGAGTGGGAGCAGTAGTTGCCCAAGCAAACTTCAAAACCACCTAAGGCAATTTTGGACAAGAAGGTGGTGAAAAAAACAAGGGACAAAGAATACTTTAAGTATTTGGTCAAATGGAAGAGTCATCCAACTGAAGATTCAACATGGATGACTAAAGATGACATCATTAAATTGGGTACAAGTGTGGAAAAATTGATGCACAATAACAACAACAAATGAAGGCAGCTAGCTCTTTTTGTTCCTTGGTAATGTGATGTAGGAGAATCAGTGCCATATAGGAGATAGAAAATAGTATTATCATAAGGTTTAGGTTGCTAGGTATGTTCTAAGTTTGTTTCCCTCCATTTGTATGTAGTTCAAATTTCAAATTTGTGTAAATGTCATAAATAAGGCTTGTAAATGGTTGGTAGAAGTCAAGTTAGAGTGGTTAGTTGAGTGACTTTAGGAGAGGATTTTGATGAACTAAGCATAGGGAAATAACCATTTCTTCATAAATCCATGAGAATAATGAATGTACAGATATTCTTTCACAAGGTTAATTCAAGTATGTAAAGTTTGAGGTGATTTTTGCTTTTTTTATTCATATTTCAAATTTTTCATCTTGTCAATGATAGGACAACAACCTAAAGTTTGACAGAAGCAATCTAAAGCTATCCTTTCACCTCTTTGAAGGTTTAGACACTTCAACAAGGCCAAAAAAAGGCCAACAAAATTTATTTGAGGACTTGACACTCAGTTTTGTGATTTTTAGGCCTAATTATGTGCTTATTGGCCTTAAACTAGGGTAGATGCTTAAATTTTGTTTCCACTGTGCAAATTTTTCTAAATTTCGGATTCTTCATGCTTATTTGTATATGAGAAGATGTGCCAAGTTTCACGATTTTCCCAAATGTGCAAGTTCCTTTTTCACAAAGCCTTTGATTTCCTAGCTTTTACATGGTAGTTTAAATTTTTTTAATGCAAATTCTTGTGTTTCAGGAATGTTCAAGACTAGAGACTGCTAAGAATGTTAAAAATGTCTAAATAAAACTTCCATATGAATTTCAAGACCTGATTAATCTATTTAATATCTTTTGTTCCATAACAGTCCTAAAAAGGAGGCATAATTTGACTGTAATAGTCTATTTTTTACCTATATCGTACAAAACAACCCAATCTAATTTTCACATATGTTTAGCAAGGGCCAAAAGGGCATCCAAATCAGGGCTCATATCTCCATTGGTAGTTGTATGAAGGGATTTATAAAATAAAATGTCTCTGAGAAAGGCTACAAGCTCCTAGGTCGCCTATTAAGGGAAATGGGGTCTAGGAATGTGCTAGAACTTTGTTGATGGTTTTGATAGCTTAGATTAGGTGATTGTATGGTGTAAGTGTGGTTAGTAGGGTTATATGTATTCTGTATATGTTTTGGGCCTTTTGTTTTAGCCTGATCCTTGAGGAAGCTTGACATCATTTGTGGTATCACAGTGAAGTAGAGGATTGATGTTTCAGTTCATTTTAATAGAGTAGTTGATTAGTTGAGAAATCAAGTTTGTATGAGAAGAAAATTGTTTCTCAATCCTATACCATTACTAGTATCAGAGAAGGAACTAACTCTTATAGGGGTGAAAGAAGACCTTCTTTGTCAAGAGATGGCATTCAAATGTCATGGAAGAGGATGAGGTCAAGGAAGACTAGTTGCAAATGTCAAAATTTTAGAGATCGAGAATCTTAGGATAAGACTACAAGATGCTTAAATGTCTTAGAGGAGAGGCATAGATCAAGGATATGTTAGTGAGGAAGAATCAGAGATAGAAAAATATGTAGATGTAGTTGTCCCAAAAGAAGAAGAGTGTGTAGAAAATAGAATGAGCAAGGCTATTATGGGAATCGGTTCCAACCTTAGATGGAGATTCCCATGTATGAGGGTAGCTTGAAGCCTGAAGAACTCATTGATTGGATTGATGCATTAGATAAGTACTTTGAATATGAAGAAGTGGATGATGAAAAGAAAGTGAAATTTGATGTTACAAGATTGAAGTGGCATGCATCCATTTGATGGGATGGAGTATAGAAGGAGAGGATAAAAAAAGGAAAGCCCAAGATTAGAGATTGGGTCAGAATTAATGAAGTTATGTGTAGCCCCACTGTCGACCAAAACTGTGATGTGTTGGCCCTGTAGAATTCCTCAAATCCTAAAGGAGTTGAACTTAGGTGAGCCTGTTAGAGCACCAAGGGAGCCCCTATTGTCCACCCCTTGAAGTTGCTCCTCATCTGAACTACTATTGTCATCGACTCCAAGTCCATGCTCATCCTCATCCTCACTATTTGATGCTACCTCAATGAGATGAACCTTCCCCTTTCCCAAGCATCGATGTCCTGCCACCCATTTCTCCTTACAATGATAGAAAATTCCTTTCTCTCTACACTCCTTGTGGAAATCTTCATCTGTTTTGTTTTTCTTATTATCTTTCTTATGGGAAAGCTTTTCCCTTATATCTTTTGAAGAAGATGAGTTGTGGGAGGGTGTTTTGTTCTTTTGATTTCCTGAAGATTTTCTCTTTTGATTGCTAGATTCCATGTATCTAGCCCTCTTGATTACCTCCTGTAGTGAAGTAGGGTTGAGATCCTTAACCCAACCTCTTAATGGATCCATCAAACCATCCATGAATAGGAACAACAATCTCCTCTCTAAGATATCCGTCACTAAAACAACTAGCCTCTAAAAATCTACAATGTATGTGTCTAATGATCCCTCCTGCTTAAGTTGTGCTAACTCCTTGAAATGGAGTTCTGGATCCTTCACATCAAACCTCTCAATCAAGCACTCAGTGAATTTTGCATAAGAGGTAATCTGATCATGACCCATTGCGACCAATCCATGATACCACCACTCATGTGCAACTCCATCTAAGTGTATGGTGACATATTTAATTGCTTCATCCTAAGGCATAGGATTAAGCTAAAAATAAGTGTCCACCTTTTGCACCCAAGCTCATGCTATTTTCTTCCCTGAACAATCATAATAAGGCAAACTCAATTTTCCCACCTTTCTCCTAAGATCTTTGTGCTTCTCCCTATTACCTCTGCCCAGTCTATGTCTCATTCTTAGGTCTATGTAGTCTTTGAATGACATATCCTGTTGAAAACCAGCAGCTACCCAATCTTGTCTGAATTTTGAAGCTCAAGTATTGTGAGTTCATTGTTTACTTCTAGTTGCTCTGCTCTAGCTGGAAAAATAGGCATCATAGGTCTCATTCCACTTTGTGTAGTGCAGTGATTAGGGACCATGTCATTATTAACTAAATTGTCTCCATGGCCATTGTTACCACCATTTGTATTCTTATTATTGCCGATTGAATTTCTTATCAGCATGTTCACAATGCTGATTTGTACTTTTCTTTGCTAGATGTTCCCTCAAGAGTGTGTCACTTGAATCCTCTTTCTTAGGGCTACTACTTCCTCTTTCACCCATTGTGCTAGCTGATTCTTCTTCACTTTCCCAATGTCTCCTCAAGAAATCTGAAACTGTATCTCCTTTTGGAACCTGTGGTGGCTGCCAATGCTTTGACCCTTTCTTTTCTTCTCTTGCTGCGTATCTCATTTCTCTATCACTCAAGAACCCTTATAAGATGGCAAGATCGAAGGCTCTGATACCACTGTAATTTCCTTGGAAAATTCTGACTTATTTTCACCTTTCAAGCCTTGGACATTTTGTCAAACACTTGTCCATCAACTCCCTAACTCGCTGTTTGACTAGTAAGATTTATATTTTATTTGTTTTTGATGTTGCACAACTGCATTGAATTTTGAAGAAGTAATCTAAAGAATGAAATATAAGAGGTTGTAATGCAACAACTATTTGTAACTGATCAATGAAGATATGAAGTTGCAATGACATGAAATATGCACCTACAACTAATAGACAATATTACAAACACTTGTCATGCATAATCAGATTGTAACTAACACCTTCAGCCATAGGCATTAAACCAAACACTTAATATGCTTATTGATCTTCATCTGCTTACGAGCTAATTCTACTAGAAATACAACAGTCAATGCAATTATGATGCTGCTACAAGGACAAAAATACAATGAAGTTTCAAATGATTTCTATCCTATAGAATGCATCTACAAATAGAAGATTGCAGTGACCTTAAATAATGCCAATGATAATACAGATTTATGAAATAAGAACCTGGTTCAAGGTGCCAAAATGGTATAGTTGAACTTGCTAATTTCTTCAATTCGAATCCTCAAAGTTGATTATTGTTGATGTTAAAAGTGATGGACAAATGGTAGCTGATATGTATCTGATTTGGACGCCAAGCTAGAAGTGTAATAGGGTTGAATGTCTTCAATCGAATCTCATCAATATTGGCTTCTTATGTTGCTAGAAACTAGCGCCAAAGCTCCCTTTATGCTGTGACCCCTCCTAGACAAGAATCAAATTTTTCCAGCTTCTAACTTCCCCAAAATCATACTGGGCATGTGGCTGGATGAAGCGCCAGAACTAAAAATATCTACCTCCTCCAATATTTGCTTTACTTTCCAAGTGAGAAAAACTTCCAAGCCAAATTTGTCTTATTTTGGAATTTGTATATATTTTCCAACACTAATTGATAATCTGAAACTCCTCCACAAGTTTGTCTTTTTTCAATCAAATCAATAAATTTTTCTTATTGCCTCTAATATGATATTGTGCCCTTTTCTGAATAATAGCACACAGACATAAATCTCTTGATTTGCTCTTGTCTCTTTTTGGATGTGTCAACAACAATCTACAAGCATAGATCAATCTCTACATAAATCGTACCTTCCTTGTTGTCTGGGTTTTTTCTTTATTCTGATTTGTTTGTATTTGGCTACTCTATTATTTTTCCCTCTCAAAATTGATGCAAAACCGAAATTTATTGTTCAAATATCCTCCAAATCAATATGCTCAAATTTGGCCCTTGGCCACTAAATTTGTCCAAATTGAGAAGACTGAATTATCTCCTCCCGAAATGATCAATTAGGTTTGGTGTTTCACAAACAAAACTAGATCAAAGCATTCAAACTATGTCAAGCACCAAGCTCTCCAATAGTCAGAAAGTGAATTCAACTCTAGATGATCAAATGCAATGTTGAAAGCTCCTTATAAAGCGTTTCATCAAGACTCCCGGAAGCTTCTAGAATAAAATATTATTGTTTTAAGTGACTTTTTAATATTACTTTATTTTTAGTCAATTTAATATTAAATTAATTAAATATAAGGCCACCTTTTAATATTTGTTTATTTGATAACCTTACAAATAGTTAATTTAATGATTTCTCCTTATTGCTCCAAATCGGGGACATGACAAGGAGTTCTATAGGCTAACTATAAGAGCAGGACATATAGAGGATGATTTAGAAAAGGTAGCAAGAAATCTTAATGGTCTGAAATTTACCATTCTAGATGATATTAGTATTCTTTCTCTTAGATATGTTGATGAAGCTTATCAATTGGAACTCAAGGTGGACAAAAAGCTTTCTAGGAAGAAAACTTCATACTCAAGAGGAGGGGGCAGAAATTTTAGAGGTAGAGGATAGGAAGGGGGAGAAGGCAGTTACAATCATTTGAAGAGGAGGCTATCAGCTCACAAAGCCCAAGAGGAGACTATGCATCAAGAGGAAGAGGTCCTTACCAAAGAGGAAGAGGAAGGTTTATGGGTGATTGTTTCAGATGCAATGAATATGCAGGTCATAGATCATTTGAATGTCCAAAAAACATCTCTACTAGTCAACAAAGAGGTGTACATATGGCTCAAGGTGAAGAGGAGGAAGAGGTAAAAGAACCTGTGGTTTATGAAGATCGACCTGAAGTTGGTGAATCACTCTTGATGAAGAGAGTATTACTCAAACCCAACAAGAAAATCATAGAACCTATGGTAGTACAAACAATTTTGTTTCAAGAAATATTGTGGAGAAACTAGGTTTGAAAAAGGTAAAGCATCCTACTCGTTACAAAGTTTCATGGCTGTAAAAGGGTCATCAACTCTTGGTTAATGAACAATGCAAGGTGGATTTCCAAATACGAACCTAGAAAGATCAAGTGGTGTGTGATATCATGCCCGTGGATGTTTGTCACATTCTTCTCCGGAGATCTTGGCAATATGATAGGAAGGCTATGCATGATGGGATGCATAATACTTACACTTTTGAAAAATATGGAAGAAAGAATACTCTTACACCCTTGAAAGAAGAACATGTTGTTGCTGAAACAAGCTCAAAAGTGTTGCTAATGACTGGTAAAGAGTTCTTACACCAAATGAAGAAGGAAGAGGTAAGCTTTGCTTTGATAGGAAAGCCTAAAAGTGTAGTCACTAGCAGAAAGTTGATTGATTTTCCTCAAGAAATTCAAGATATGTTGGATGAGTATCTAGAAATAGTAGTGGATGATCTACCTAATGGTTTACCTCCATTGAGAAGCATCAACCATAATATAGACTTGATTCCAGGAGCAAACCTTCCAAATAAGGCAATTTACACGATGACTCCAAAGGAGAATGAAGAAATCAAGAAACAAGTACAAGAATTGTTGGAAAAAGGATTGATAAGGGAAAGTTTAAGTGCTTGTGTTGTTGCATAGTTTTGAGTCCTAAGAAGGATGGAGGTTGGAGAACGTGCACAGATTCTAGAGTAATAAAAAAAATTACTATCAAGTATAGATTCCCTTTGCCAAGAATTGATGATTTGTTGGATTGTTTGAGTGGAGCTAAGTATTTTTCTATGATAGAATTGAAAAGTGGTTATCATCAAATTAGAGTTAGAGAGGGTGATGAGTGGAAAACAGCCTTTAAGACAAATTATGGGTTCTATGAATGGCTAGTTATTCCATTTGGCTTAACCAACGCTCCAAGTACTTTCATGAGGCTTATGAATGAGGTGCTTAAAGATTTCACAAGTGGGTTTGTTATAGTTTATTTGTATGATATCCTAGTATATAGTCAATAAAAGGAAGAACATCTTATGCATTTAAGGATGGTATTAGACAAGTTACATGAAGAAAAGCTACTAATCAATCTTAAGAAGTTTAATTTATTGAGGACATAATGATCTACTTGGGGTTTGTCATCTCACAAGAAGGATTGAAGCTTGACAAGGAGAAGATAAAGGAAATCATTGAATGGCCTACTCCTAAGAGTATTTTTGAGGTAAGAATTTTTCATGGTTTGGCTAGCTTCTATAGAAAATTCATAAGGAATTTTAGTGGGATTTGTGATTAGGGGGCCTAGTTGTGGAGATATTTGGTTCTTCGATTGGAAATTTGCAGTGTTTGTCATCTCCAAATCCTTGGAATGTTAAGAGGTTATGTTATTATGGAGTTTCTAGCTTCATTTATGTATACTTACTATTTATAGTAAGCCAGTGGGTTGTTAGAGTCCAACCTTAGTATTTATAGTAAGGCATCCTAATGAGCAAAGTGAGCAATGGGTTAGCCGATGGAAAAGTCAGAATTGATAAATGAGATTTATTAATGGAGTTAAGGGATTTAATTATTTATTAATTTTATACTTTAATAATAAATAAATAATATTAATTGAAACATTAAATGACTTAAGATGACTTAAGATGACTTTATAATAAAGGCATATTAATGATATTAAGTCAAAGTGCATTTAAGTCATGTTTGGGTGCCCACTTTAATGAGATGTTATAAAGTCATCATAAAGGTAAATAATATAGTATATTTTAATATTTAAAAAACCTCTTGGAAATCGAGCTCTTTGGAGAAGAGTATAAAAGGGCATCAAAAACAAAATGAGTTCATTCTAATCATTATTCAACACTTTATTTTGTTGCTTGGGCATTTGGTAGTGGAAACAAGGGTTTCAGCTGCAAACTATCTTGGAGAAGATTGTATCTCTTTGATTTTTCTTTGTACAGGTGTGAAAGATCACCCAAGGGTTGCATTTACCAGTTGGCTTCACTTCAAAAGTCATATTGAGTTAATTTGGAGAGTTTATCTTTAGGATTTACAAGGGTTTGAGGAGCTGATTATGAGATTATTGCAAGATCAATCATTGGAGACCTTTAATTTTTTTTGCAGTCATTGTTAGCTCCCACATGTGGTTCATGAAAGGGCAGTACCATTTTGTAGAGGCCATACTACTTGCATATAGTGGGATGTGTTGCTTCTAGGTTGAAAACGCCTATCTTTTGGTGTAGAAATTTCCATCATTTGGGACAGCTGAGCATTTGACATTAGGTCATTGCATTTATGAGGTGGAGAAACTATCAACTAGTGCCATGTGTCCATTAATGAGGTTTTGTCAGTTTTTTGATATAACTTTTCATACCTACACTTATTATCTTTGAATTTGGGGTATGCACACAACGAATGAATATGCAAAAGAAATTGTAAATCTGATTTAATAAATTGAGCATTTGATTCAACATTTTTTTCAGTAGTTTCCTTAGATTGCATTACTTTACATTTCTTGGCATATATCTTCTAAAATTTGTAAAAGTCATTCAAAAACCAAACAAGCAAAAGATTTGAAAGAAAAAATAAATAAAACAAGGTAGAAATCCAGTTAGCAAGTGTGCACCTGGGGTGGGACATTCCATGATGCTACTAACATTGCCAACATGTTTTTCAAGGAGATAGTTAGATTAAATGGACATCCTAGGAGCATTATCTCTGATAGAGACACAAAATTCGTAAGACACTTTTGGAGGACTTTATGGAATAAGTTGGGCACCAATCCGAGTTTGAATTTATCTTACCATCCTTAGATAGATGGTCAAACAAAAGTAGTCAACAAGAGCCTCTGAAACATTTTGAGGAGCTTGGTGAGTATGGATCCGAAATAGTGGGATTTAGTGCTCGCACAAGCAGAATTTGCATACAATGACTCACCTAACAGAAGTATAAGTGTGAGTCATTTTCAAATTATGTATGTGTTATCACCTAAAATTGCACCCTATTAAATTCCTAGAAACTTGACACTTCAAGGTAACATGGAATCACTCCTAAGCTGTGGGTCACTTAAAATTTGGAGTGAATCTCTGGATAAGGTCGGTTCCTAGCTAGTTCACACTTCTAAACTAATGAATCTTCCAAGAAAAGGGAGAGAGAAACTTAAATTTAATAGAACTGATAACTGGAAATAAAATCAAAGCTTAAAGATTGAACTGTACTTAACTAAGGGATATCAACCTGAATGAAGATGAACACTTACGAATGATACTTAATCTCAAATACAGAGAGAAAATAATATCACTACCTATTATGGGTCCCAATGCATAAATATTTCATTAACTAGTTTAAATGATACAACAACTAAAAGGAAAGATGAATTTCACAAATTAGTACTTGAACATCTGCATAATAGAGCTATCAACTTGCACCAGAAAACTACTTACAAAAAGGTGAAAAGTTGTGAGACAGAAGCTATAAAACAAAATGTTCTAACAACACTTCATATTTTCCTTATCAATCACATAACACACTAAACTGCAACAATAAGTAGAATAGAAAATCTCTGCAAAATAAGATAAAGACCTACAATGTATTCAACCTTCCAATAAAACTGAGTTACAAAAAATGAGAAAAGGAGACCAAGATCTGCAAAAATACTGAGTCTCTCTAATTCCCTAATCAAAACTAATTGAGAAAATGAGTCCCAAACTCACTTAATACATCTCCAAAACCTCCAAGGGTCGGAAACAGAAAGATAGCCCCAAAAATAGCTATTCCACTCTCTCTAAAATAAAGCCAATGCATGAAAAAGTCCTCTCAAGTCATTAACCACCCAATGACTCATCCAAACAGCCCCAAAAATGCTCCAACTGGTCAATAGAAGCATCCAAACTGCTTGAGAGAAGACAAATCCGAACCCTGAATCCTCTCTAACAATTCCTAGATACCCTCCCAATGTTTCAAAATTGAGTCAACATGCCTATATCCCCTCCTCATGTTTGCAAAAGCATAAATTCAAAGATATCTCTCCCTAACCGTATACAAGGCATGCTTCATCATTTTGCATTTGAAATAGCAAATTGAATTAAGTGCTTATAACAATGACACTTAAGTCAAATGCTTTACAATTTAACTTAATGCAAAAAAAAATGACTTAGTCAAAGGTGGAATATAAAAAGACTAAGTCTTGAGGGACTATGAACTTCACCATGGTATAGTTACATTGCAAATTTTGAAAAATAAAATAAAGGTAAAGAACCTTTATTCTATCGGCACCCTTAGCTATTTTTCATAAGGCATAAATCAAAAGTCTTAAAATAATTCGAAGACTTTGAAAACAGAACAAAAGCACAAATAATGCCATGACCTTTTGAAAATAAAGAAAAGCTTCCACAAAATAATCATAAGGCTAAAAGCCTTTGACATTTCCTAGGGTTGAATAAAACCTAAATAATGATTCTTTTGCATACTGTTGCTTCACTTTACCTCCTTTTGCTGCGCCGCCACCATGAGAACCCTAGTCGTGCCATTATGAGGGAAGACTATAGGATTTGGACACCATTAGAGAGACTTTGCTGAAGCTTTGAGCATGGTGAGTTTGACCCTGTGCATCGAATTAGATTTCCTTATTTTTGAAAGCTTTTTTGAGGCTCCCACAGGCCGTGGTTTGCATTTTTCTGATATCCTTTATGTTTCTCTATTTTTTCCTTTGGTGCTAGGCGCCATGAGTTCTCCTAGTCGAGTGTTTCCTTTGGCTGCATATTTCATTTTTTTTTTTAGCTCTTGGATGCGACCCTATGTGCTCTTCAACAGCAAGGAAAGGTAAGGTTTTAAGTTGTTTACTTCTCTATTCTGAATAAAAGCTTTAGAAGCTTGTCTGCACTGAACAATGGCTGCTATTCATAGACCCAGGTGTCGACTGTGCCATATTTGTGTATTTTTGATGCATGTCACTTAGAAAGTGACTATCCATTACTTTTCCAGATCTCTACGTCATACCATTACTTGTTCTGATAATGCTTTCTTTCATATTCTTTCCGAAAAAAGGAATAGAAACTTTATGCTAGCCGCCATTGATGAATCTTTAGGCATTTTCACCTTATCACTCGCAAAACCCCAAAATGGGTAAATCAGAAAATGGCCAAAAACTGTATTTTATCAAAACCCATATGGGTAATTTAGAAAGCCATTGACCTTTTCTGCATTCTGTAAAGAGATTCATATTTGGGTATCCAAAATATCATAAAAGAAACTCATACTTCAGTTTTTGACCAAAAACCCGATGTGGGTACCATGAAAAATTAAAAAAACTGAGTAAAAGCAGCCCTATGCACTATGGTTTTTCCCTTCATTTTCTGAGAATAGTATTATATGAACTTTGTTTTACGTTATTTCACTTTCATAGAGCATATATGTGTTATCTCATAGGACATAGGACTTGTCCACACCTAAAGCCTCTGAAAAAATATGACAGTGATTCCACCTCTTATGCACGTTACTGAATAAACCTTGTGTATACGAAAATTGAAGTTCTATACTTTCCTTTTATGGCAGCTTCAGTAGTAACACTCCATACATTGATGTCCTTATGCTCTTAATATCATTGTCTACTATCTATAGCCTTGTAAGGCATTGCTTCAATAAAGTAAAAGGTTTCATATGGCAAGATAAGTCCCTTTAATACTGTATTTACTTCTTTCTTGATCTAAAATCTATCAATCAATGATACGTTGGGCTCAAACCCTTGTGGGAGCCACACATTACGTCCACGTGACATTGATCATTTCTCTACACAGGAAACAAACTCATTAGCATAAATATCTCTTCCTCAAAAATAGGACAGCCTTAAAAGGCAGCATAGAAATGGAGTAATTTTGAGATAACCAGCCATTGCTTAGATCCGTATTGGGATCTAATCATCATTGTTTTCAATTTTTACAGGATTTAGGAGCTTGCTGGGAGACTCACAGACATAGAATAGACTTAGGGCCAGTAACCACTCATGACCAGTCAAAGCAACAGGCAATGACTGGTTATCCTTGACCTATCTCTCTCTCCTATTCCGTCTTTTAATTTCGTTTTAAGTTTGTAGGAGAAGTAATAGGCTATATTCACGGCTTGTGTGAGGCATTTAATTTGAATTGATCTTAAATACATGTATTTATGTTTTCAAATGAGTGAACTCAAAAGATGTAATTTATCATTGTTCAATACAAATGAAATGATTCTTTTCAGAATTCCACAATGTATTTAATCTTTGTTGTTTTGCAAATCAATAAATGAGGTCAATTGATCGAAAAAAGTATCTTTTGTAGCAAAACTGCTAGATTAGTGAAAATCGAAAGCATTTTAGGAGTAAAAACTGATAGTATGGTATGCATCCTAGTGGAGTGTATGAGCTAAGAAGCTTGGGTAAAATAGAAACAAGAATTGCTGATGGTGAAGAATTCGCAAGTGCAATGCAAGACTTGCATGAATAGGTGAAGAAGAAGTTTGAAGAGAACACTATCAAGTACAAGAAGGGAGCTGATCATAAAAGAAAGGAGCTGAGTTTTAATGTTGGTGATCTTGTTCTTGCTCATCTCAGAAAATAAAGGTTTCCAAAGGGTGAGTACCACAAGCTGAAAATCAAGAAAATTGGTCCTTGTAAGGTTCTAAGGAGGTTTTCAAGCAATGCATATGAGATAGAACTTCCAAAAGGAAATGGAATTTATCCTATATTAAATGTTGCAGATCTATACCCTTACAAAGGTGAAGAAAAAATAGTCCATGTGCCTGAAACAGGTGAAGATCAGATCATTGAGAGGGAGCAGCAGTTGCCCAAGGAGACACCAAAGCAACCTGAGGCATTTTGCACAAGAAGGTGGCCAAAAAAACAAGGTAAAAAGAATACTTTCAGTATTTGGTCAAATGGAAGAGTCAGCCAGCTCAAGATTCAACATGGATTACTAAAGGTCACATCATTAAATTGGGTACAAGTGTGGAAAAATTGATGCACAACAACAACAAATGAAGGCAACTAGCTCATTTTGTTCCTTGGTAGTATGATGCAAGATCATCACTTCTAGATAGGAGATAGAAAATAATATTATCATAAGGTTTAGGTTGCTTGGAATTTTCTAAGTTTGTTTCCCTCCATTTGTATGTAGTTCAAATTTCAAATTTGTGAAAATGTTGTAAATAAGGCTTGTAAATGGGTGGTAGAAGTCAAGTTAGAGTGGTTATGAATGAAATAAGGCAATAAATCCTTATTATCATGTAAATAAGGTGGAAAAAGAGTTATATAGGTGTGCAATAGTGATATCTAACGGATTTTCCATTCCTCGCATGCTATTGAGCTTCTTTAGGGTTAGTTGAGTGACTTTACGAGAGGATTTTGATGAGCTAAACATAGGGAAACAACCATTTCTTCATAAATCCATGATAATAATGAATGTAAAGATGTTTTTTGACAAGATTAATTCAGGTATGTGAAGTTTGAGATGATTTTTGAAAGTTTTATTCATATTTCCTCAAATTTTCATGTTTTCAATGATATGACAGCAACCTAAAGTTTGACAGAAGCAATCTAAAGCAATCCTTTCACCTCTATGAAGGTTTAGACACTTCAAAAAGGTCAAAACAAGGTCAAAAAAAATTATTTGAGGTTTTGACACTCAGTTTTGTGATTTTTAGGCCTAGTTATATGTTTATTGGCCTCAAATTAGAGCATATGCTTAACTTTTGTTTCCACCATGCAAATTTTCCCAAATTTTGTATTCTTGATGCTTATTTATATATGAGAATATGTGCCAAGTTTCATCATTTTCCCAAACGTGCAAGTTCCTTTTTCACAAAGCCCTTGATTTCCTAGCTTTTACATGGCAGTTTGACTATTTTTAGTGAAAATTCTTGTATTTCAGAAATGTTCAAGACTAAAGACTACTAAGAATGTTAAAAATTCCTAAATAAACCATCCATATGAATTTCAATACCTGATTAATTCATTTAGTATTTGTTGTTCCATAATAATCCTAAAAAGGAGGCCTAATTTGACTATAATTGTCTAATTTTTACCTATTCCGTACAAAACAACCCAATCTAATTTTCACATATGTTTAGGAAGGGCCAAAAGGGCATCTAAATCATGTATCATATCTCCATTGATAGTTGTATGAAGGGATTTATAAAAGAAACGGTCTTTGAGAAAGGCTACAAGCTCCTAGGTCGCCTACTAAGGGAAATGAGATCTAGGAATGTGCTAGAGCTTTGCTGATGGTTTTGATAGCTTAGATTAGGTTATTGTATGGTGTAAGTAAGGTTTTTATGGTTCTATGTATTATGTATATGTTTTGGGCCTTTTGTTTTAGCTTGATCCCTAAGGAAGCTTGACATCATTTGTGGTATTAGAGCCAAGTAGAGGATTGATGTTTCAGTTCATTTTAATAGAGTAGTTGATTAGTTGAGAATTCAAGTTTGTATGAGAAGGATTTTTTTTCTCAGCACTATACCATTACTAGTATCAGAGAAAGAACTAACTCCTACAGGGGTGAAAGAAGACCTTTTTCAAGAGATGGCATTGAGAGCTCATAGAAGAGGATGAGGTGAAGGAAGACTAGTTGCAAATGTCAAAATTTTAGAGGACATCAAGAATCTTAAGATAAGACTACAGGATGTTGAAATGTCTCAAAGGAGAGATGTAGATCAAGGAGATGTCAGTGAGGAAGAATCAGAGGCAAAAGAAGATATAGATGCAGCTATCATAGAAGAAGAAGATAGGGTAGAAAATAGAATGATCAAGGTTATTATGGGAATTATTTCCAAACCTAATATGGAGATTCCTATGTATGAGGGTAGCTTAAATCCTGAAGAACTCATTTATTGGATTGATGCATTGGATAAGTTCTTTAAGTATGAAGAAATGGATGATGAAACGAAGGTGAAATTTGATGTTACAAGATTGAAGGGTCTTGCATCCATTTGGTGGGATGGAGTATAGAAGGAGAACATAAGAAAAGGAAAGCTCAAGATTAGAGATTGGGTCAAAATGGTTGCAAAACTAAAGAGTTAAGTTCATACCTAAAGATTATCAAACTAGTCTATTTAGAACACTTCAAAATTTAAGGCAAAGTGACATGTCAGTAAGAGATTACACATAGGAGTTCTATAGGCTAACTATAAGAGGACATATACAAGATGATTTAGAAAAGGTAGCAAGATATCTTAATGGTGTATAATTTACCATTCTAGATAAGATTAATATTCTTTCTCTTTGATCAGTTGATGAAGCTTATCAATTGGCACCAAGGGTGGAAGAGAAGCTTTCCGGGAAGCAAAGGAGTTTGTTTTGTTCATAGATAATCATGCTTTACAATTTATAATCAGTCAACATAAGCTGAGTCAAAGGCATGCTAAATGGATCAAATTTTCGTAAAGTTTTACTTTTGTTGTCAAGCATAAGAGTGGTCAATCTTCCAAAGTTTTAGATGCTTTGAGTAGAAGGATTTTGATCATGCAGGAGTGTCAAGTGAGCATATTGGGATTTGAAGACTTGAAAGAGATGTGCAAGGAAGATGCAAACTTCAAGGAGGAATATGAAGCATTTGAGAATTCTCTTAGTAGCGATAGAAGTCCTTGAATGAATTTCATGATAAAAGAGGGTTTGTTGTCCAAGGGTAGAGAACTTTGCATTTGAAGAAGCTCCATGAAAGAGAATATGTTGTCTGAAAGACAAAGTGGCAGTTTGGCAAGGCATTTTGGACAAAATAAGACATTAGCTCAATTTAGTACACATTGTTATTGGCTAGGTATGAACAATAATGTTAAGAGGTTTGTGGAAAGGTGTAAAGTGTGCCAACATGCCCAAGGGAGCAGCCAAAATGCAGGTTTGTATCAGCCATTGCCAATCCCCAATAGGCCATGGGATTTAGTAAGTATGGACTTTGTACTTGGTCTACCAAGAACTCAAAAGGGGAATGATTCAATGTTTGTAGTAGTTTATAGGTTTTCTAAGATGGCTCATTTCATTCCATGTACAAATACAAGTGATGCTTCTAACATTGCCAACATGTTTTTCAAGGAGATAGTTAGATTAAATGGACTTCCTAGGAGCATTATCTCTAATAGAGACACTAAATTCGTAGGAATCTTTTGGAGGACATTATGGAATAAGTTGGGCACCAATCTGAGTTTCAATTCAACTTACCATCTTCAGACTAATGGTCAAACAAAAGTAGTCAACAACAGCCTTTGAAACATCTTGAGGAGCTTGGTAAGTATGCATCCAACACAATGGGATTTAGTGCTTGCACAAGCAGAATTTGCATACAATGACTCACCTAACAGAAGTGCAGGTATGAATCCTTTTGAAATTATGTATGGTATGCATCCTAGAGGAGTGTATGAGCTACGAAGTTTGGGTAAAATAGACACAAGAAGTGTTGATGGTGAAGAATTTGCAAGTGCAATGCAAGACTTGCATGAAAAGGTGAAGATGAAGTTTGAAGAGAACACCATCAAGTACAAGAAGGGAGCTGATCAGAAAAGGAAGGAGATCATTTTTAATGTTGGTGATCTTGTTGTTGCTCATCTCAAAAAGAAAGGTTTCCAAAGGGTGAGTACAACAAGCTGAAAATCAAGAAAATTGGTCCTTGTAAGGTTCTAAGGAGGTTTTCAAGCAACGCATATGAGATAGAACTCCCAAAAGGAATTGAAATTTCTCCTATCTTCAATGTTTCAGATCTATACCCTTACAAAGGTGAGAAAAAACAATCTGAGTGCTTGAAATAGGTGAAAATGAAATCATTGAGTGGGAGCAGTAGTTGCCCAAGCAAACTCCAAAACAACTTGAGGCAAGTTTGGACAAGAAGGTGTGCAAAAAAACAAGGGACAAATAATAATTTTAGTATTTTGTCAAATGGAAGAGTCAACCAGTTGAAGATTCAACATGGATGATAGAAGGTGACATCATTAAAGTGGGTACAGGTTTGGAAAAATTGATGCACAACAACAACAAATGATGGCAGATCTTTTTGTTCCTTGGTAGTATGATGCAGGAGCATCACTGCTAGATAGGAGATAGAAAATAACATGATCATAATGTTTAGATTTCTAGGTATGTTCTAACTTTACTTCCCTCCATGTGTACGTAGTTCAAATTTCAAATTTGTGTAAATGTCGTAAATAAGGCTTGTAAATGGGTGGTAGAATTTAAGTTAGAGTGGTTATGAACTAAATAAAGAAAATAAATTATTTTATCATGTAAATGAGCTGGAAAGGGAGCTATATAGGCGTGGATCATTGATATCTAACTGATTTTCCCTTCCTAGCATGCTATTGAGCTTCTTTAGGGTTAGTTGAGTGACTTTAGGAGAGGATTTTGTTGAGCTAAACATAGGAAAAGAACCATCTCTTCATAAATATGTGAGAATATTGAATGCATAGATGTTGTTTGACAAGATTAATGCAAGTGTGTGAAGTTTGAGGTTATTTTTTTGAGTTTTATTCATATTTCCTCAAAAATGTCATTTTGTCAATGATAGGACAACATGCTAATGTTTGAAAGAAAAAATATAAAGAAATTCTTTCACATCTATGAACATTTAGACACTTCAACAAGGTCGAAAAAATGCCAACAAAATTTATTTGAGGTTTTGACACTTAGTTTTCTGATTTTTAGGCCTAATTATGTGTTTTCTGACCTAAAACTAGGGCATAGGCTTAACTTTTTTTTCCACTGTGCAAATTTTAGATTCTTGGTGCTGATTTATATATGAGAAGATGCACGAAGTTTCATAATTTTCCCACTTGTGCAAGTTCCTTTTTCACAAAGCCCTTGATTTCCTAGCTTTTATATGGCAGTTTGATTGTTTTTAGTGCAAATTCTTGTATTTTAGGAAATTTTGAAGACTAGAGAATGCTAGGTATTTCTGTTGATGTGCTTTTTATGACGACATCAACACAAAATAAAAATTCCCAATGGTCATTCTATTCTCTCTTGATCAAAGTATTCTACATGCTAAGATTGCGTGAAAGTTCATGCATTCAACTCCAAGGTTCCTTTAACGCGAATAGACTCAATTGGCTAATGTGGATATGCTAGGTATTCAAGGGGACTTACGTAGTTGTTTGATTTTGTGAAGCAGTTAAGGCATGAATGATTTGACAATATTGCTCTGACTCCTAAATTAACTGGGAAATACTGAATTTAAAGGGATAGGGATAGGGATGCTACCATCTACTCCTAAAGGGTGGAGGATGAGGATCGACTAAAACAATCTTCAAACCAGACTTTGCTTCATCTCCCTTCGAACAACTCTGAAAAAGTTGGTGCAATCTTCAAAGGATGAGAAAGGTGTTCAAATTATGACACAACATGTATATACCATCACCATGATGCATACGGACATATGAGCCACAATTGAAGCTAAGTGTCAATACTCCAGTTGACCACGTAAGGTGAACTTACCATCAATAAGCCCGCTAGTGGTATAGATGAAAGAAGATATGCTCAAATCGCAGCGCCACACTCCACAATTAACAACTGCTTGCATAAAACAAAGTCTACTCTACTCTATCTACTTGAATTGGAGAGACGAACAAGCCTTGCTAGCTACTCACAATAGAAGATAGAACCACCAAACAATGATAAATCTTTATATTATGAGAGTGTTCACAACAACTTCTTACAAAGTCCTCAATGGGAAAACTTCCTTTCCTCCTCAATCTAAGCTAACTTCTAAGCTAAATGCTATATGCCTTCTATTCTCTAGCTCAACTCTATCTTTGATTCAATTCTAGTTCTAATAATTTACAAATGAGGGGGGATGCCCATTTTATAGTTAGCCCATTTTAGTGGACGACTCAGATTCAATTACAATAAAGGGCTCAGATTGAGCCACCTATACCCTAATTAGGGTTTATGCCCTAAAAACCACCATTGAGGGGAGTGGGGTAATAAATGAACAAAAGATTCTCCACTCCCCACTATGAGCAATTAATGCCCACTATCTTCTTCCAGAAGATCCTCATCAAGCAGCGTGTTTCCACTGTCCCGTTCTCAAACTGCAAACTCGATCAGCCGAGCCAACACCGCCTCAACCTCCTGAACCGAAATTGGTGGAATATGGTTGAGCTGAAATTCCAAGACCGCTATCGTCTGCCCGTGCCGAGTGTAAGACTTTCTCCATGCCGCCAAGGCATCGTGGGTATTCTAAATTATACTACAGAAAGTGGAGACATTCTCAAAGTCATCCTGGACAAGCGACCTCGCAGCTGAGAAGAATGGAGCCAGCCCACCCCTCAAGCCATTAGTAGTTATTTCCTTTGGAGCCAACCTCCTAGAAAATATGGCCAATGTATTAAGAACTCCCTCCAAGATGTTACCCATTGCCTTCTTGGTTCTGGCCGAATCTGCCCTTGCTGCATCATGAAACCCACGGCCTGTGACCACCGAGGAGTACCAACTGGTGAAGTCATACCTATCACCATCTTGAATCACACCTCCATCCACCAAAGTCAGTAGAGGTATATGCATCAAAGCCCCTAAATGAAGAACAGTCTTCATGTGATAGATGTGGGTATCGCCCTAGGCTTGATCTACCATATCCATGGCATCAAAATATTCAAGGCTTGCTGATAAGCATCGGTGAGGTCCTCCATAAATTTCTCTGTATCAGCCCGAACATGGCTAACCCATTTGTCTGCCTCTGTCTCCATCTTCTTTAGGTCCTCTAAGCCAATAACCAACTCCCTCGGAAGCTTTGGTGGGAGTTCTACTGCTGGGTTTGCCTACTCACCTGGACGTGCTAGACTCTACACATATCCTATCAAGGTTTTGTGCTCCTTCTTGAATTTCTTATACTTCCCTTCTGTTCTGAGCAATTGGTCTTTCAGCGCCTGATAGGAGTCATCAAACTCCTCGACAATTTGGGCTCCCATAGGATGACCCAACTCTACGGTGGTGATCACATAGTTTTCGGGCCTCTCCTTGGCTCGATCATATTCCTCCCTTGGGATAGCAACTTGGAGTGTGCGAGAGCCTGACTCGTCAGTCAAAATCTTTGAGAATTTTCTAGCTCTCTTCTTCTCTGGCGACGCACTAATTCTTTTGAGGAATTCCTCCATCTCAATGGCTGGATCTGTATCATCCTCAGGCTCTCTTCTCATTCTATCCGTGAGCCAATCCGGCACTATCTGATGTGTATTGCAAATGATAAGGGGCTGCTCTTCTGTTGCCTCCACCTCGTGTACTTCTTCTCTTCTTGCACTGTTCTGCTCAAGTTCATCATCTTCCACGAGTTGTGTATCTCCTAACCCTTGGGTCCCCTATTCTGTGTTTTCCTCTTCCTCTAATTTCATGTCCAACATCTGCTGGAAATGGGTGTTGGCCACTATTTCCTCTTCTTCCTCTTGTCGGCCAGCCCTGGATGCACTGACACTTATACTATCTGATTCTTGGATGTTGGGCTAATCAACCTCCTCCAATTCTTGCTCTCCATCCAACCTTGCCCTTTGATCAACAAATAGTGAGATTTCCCTCAAACTCAAAGATTGAGTTTGCGAGTGTGCCGGTGATGCTTGTTCCATCCTCAATGGTATCAGCTAGGTTGTCGTTTCCTCTCGTGCCTCTGCAGCTTGGGCAACCTATTTTCCTTTTCTCACTGTTAGGGGCCTTCGATCACCCCTCAAGTCATAAGTAAGGGTGATTGATCTGCTCTTAAGTCTTCATACATGTCTATTGACCCAAGCCCTTGTGAAAGTCAACACTAGAATAGAGAGCGTGTCCAAGTCCATGATTTCTGGCTTGGACCAATCAGGTGGTGGGATCGGAGTATCCCTGACTGAACCATATTCGGGATGTATAACATTGAAATCCTCTTCCACCTAGTCAGGAACTGGGATGATCTCACATTCCCTGATCAACTTCAGGGGAAGCCTAGAAAACATCCTTTTCCTTATTTCAACCTCATCAACAGCATTTTCCCAAAAGTCCTCAATGTGGGCCTTGTGTCGATACTCAATGTTTTGTATCATTTAGATGTTTCTATAAGGATCAAAATCTTGCCTACTTGTGTGATACGACAGATGATAGAATTGCAGCTCATCCTCTGCCTCTTGAGCTACCTACAAGGAGGGACACACCTCGATGGAATTTCCCATGGCAATAGGAAATTCAAGTCCTCTCTTCTTTTTCTTCTTCTGAATCTTATCATAGGCGATCAATTGCCTAGATACTTCCAGCATTACAATGTGATCGGTGGGGTACCTCGGTAGTCGGTATGGGTACGAAGTGAACCCCTGCAGCCTAATGTAAGTGAATTTTGGAAATTGGATGAGCCAATATCCGTATTCCTCTATCAATGCTTGTGCCTCTTTGGATATTCTTTCTTGCGTTCTCCGCTGAAGGGTCCTCGTGATGTGCATTGTGAATTCATCATTAGCCCATTTGTAACTGGCAGGGTTAGTTAGATGCAACTGTGTGCAGGCCTCATGGATTTTGAACTAATCAAGTGCATTGCCAATTGGTTCCTTGTATGTAATCCCTCGATACTTGGTCATTCTTGCCAGCATATATATCACATACTAGCTCATGTAAAAGGTTTTCGTCCTCTTCAGGCTCCTGAACTGTTCATCTACTTTATCACTAATCATTCTTGCCCAGTCAACACACTCCTTTCACTCCAAGATGATCTCGATGAAGTAGAGCATCCAAGGCTCAAAGAAGTAGGCCTGTGCACTCCCATTTATTTGGCTCAGCATCATCATCAAGTCGCAGTATTCTTGTTTCACATCTTCGGCGATTATCTACTTTGGGAGTTTAGTGCGAGGTGGCTTTGGCTTTTGCATCCAGACTCTGTTGATGACCGTAGCAACCCTCTCAAAGGAGGTGGAGTACATTTTATCTGCCCTCTCCTTTGATCTGTACAGCATCTTTTCGGCAGAAGGAATCCCAAATGCCTCTTCGATGGCATCTGGCGTGAAGTTGGCAAGCAATTTGCCATCCGGAGAGACAATAGTTCTACACTCCTATTTGTAGTAGTTCGCACACTCCATGATTAGCTCCAGGCACTGAATTGCTGGTGGAAAACCAGCGGCTACGTAGATACCACTCTTCATGATGTTATGTGCCGTGATTGATGGTTGATGGCCTCCTAGTCCGTACATCCTTGACTTGAGTGCATTTAGATTAAATGACCCAAGGTTGGTGTCATTTAATCCTGCCAACTTTGAAACAATTGCCGATTTTGGAAGAAATGAATTGGTGAGCCTTTTGATCATTGCTTGCCAGGATGAGCTAGCCTTGCTTGTTTCAGTGTTTGAAGCTCTGCCTATGGCTCTGCTTGTTCCTACAACATCCTTTGCTCCAGCCATCTGCAAGAATAAGATAGAATAATAATAAGTTAGTTTGCAGATTTTTAATAAAATAAAATAGCTTTCGAGATGGCTGTGGATATGGAGTTAGCTTTTGAAAATGAAATCTCTCAACATAAATTTCTAACTCCAAACCTCAAACTGTATAAAAGAATCTGAGCTCAAAAACTTTCAGCAACTTGGCCTCCGACTGGCAAAGAAAATTTGTAGCAAACTGACAACTTTCAGCAACTCAACAATTTTCTCAGCACAAAATAAATTAAATCTTTTGCTTCAACTTCTATCAACCTCGGCAATTTTTAGAAGAAATAAAGAGATTGCTGCAATATGAAATTTTGAATTTCTTCTCAACTCTAACAATAATCAACTTCTTCAGCACTTCGACTTTCAGCAGTTTTGAAAATAAAGATCTCCAAAGAAAAATAAATCTCCGGCAACTCTGTGAATCTGCAGCAATTCCAACAACTTGGAAATAAAGTTTCAGCTCTCTAGCATACAATTTTGAAAATTGCAGCAACACACCCTCAGCCTTTTGGAACGAAAACTCTCAGCAACATGGAAATAAAATTCCTCCAGCAACTTCGACTTTTAAAGTAAAACTCAAACTCACTCTCAGCAACCTCAAGAATATTTCAATCTCTCACAAAACTCCTCACTTCAGCAATTCCAAGCTCTTCGAAATGTATGAAGAAATGAAAGAAATGAAGTTGTTTAAATAACTCTTCGTGAAGAATCTTGCTGAGTAGTGCTGGGGCTATTTTTGGCGCCTTCATTAATTCACCACCTCTTCACTCGACATCTTCTAATTCAGGTGCGGTAGTGGGCTAGTCATCAGCCAGTCATTATGGCAGTTTCCATTAATGAGGATTCTTTCCCTGTAAAAATTTGAATTTTGCCTTCTAGTCTGCCAATTAACTGCTGGTGATTAAACAACTCGCGAGAAAATCACTCTGATTTTTTTGAGAACTCCATTTTAAAATTCTCGCATTGTTTAATTAAATTCAACTCGAAAAATTCATGGGCGTTGTAAATTTATTTCCAATCTATTAAAATGTCTGCCATTTAAATCTTCAATTTCATGAAATTTGCCTTAGACATTTTAAATTTTCTCTCTTTAAAATATTCAACTCCGAGCAATTTAAATTCACTTGCCTGCTCGAAATAATTCATCCTTTGAGATTTAATTTCTGTTGGAGAAATAATCTAGGCAAAACGAATTTCCTCTGAAAATATTAAAATTTTCCTTAGGAAATTAATTTTCTAACTCTGTCAATCCATGGGTGCCTTTTAAACGGGTTCATTTAATTTTTACTTGACCCATGGAAAAATATATCAGTTGCTTCCGCCTTGGGAATAAAATTTCACCACTTTATTAATCTCCATGCTTGCCTTAGGAAAAATAAATTTCAAGCTCACCCACATTCAGGGCTTATTTTCTTCTCATTCACCTTTTAAATTTCCATGCCTTAGGAATTTCTCCACTTCACACACTTAGTAGTGAATTTAAATCCTCACCCCCTTAGGCGTATATTTTTTTGATGAATATTTATTTCATTTAGAAAAATCTCTCACTTTACACCTCTGGCGCCCTTGACCCCTTGGCATTTTATTTTATTCAATTTTAAAATTTCCATGCCTTAGGAACTAGCTTAGCACTCTCTCAATTCTTTAGGCGCATTTTAGCTAGAGAGCTTTTATTTCCTTCCAATGCCTTAGATTATTTTCAAGACTTCACTTTACCCTTGGGTATTTTATTTCTACTGGGTTGCTTTTGTTCTGGGGCGCATTTGCTACCATGTGCTTTTATTTTCTAACACTTAGAAAATTTCTGAGGACCTTACTTCCACAAGGGTGCATTTTCATGTTCCTACTTTCACTTTCAGTGTTAGAAAATTTCTAAGACTTTACTTCTTCATGGGTGCATTTTCATGTTTCACTTTCAAGTTTCCATGCCTTATAAAATTTTGGAAATTCCATCATCTTGAGGGCACATTTAACATAGCCCACTTTCATTTCGCCATGCCTAGTAAAATTTCCATGCCTTTGCCGGATCTTGATCTCACATTCTATTTTTAGTAAGTCTTTGCTTTTTTGACTTCCATGGCTCCGTTTGGCATGAAAATTTCACCATATGACCCTCTTTGCTTGGTGAACTTGCTTTCACCTATCCCACATGTCAGCCTGCTATTTATAACCACCTGCTATTTATAGTAAGCCCCTGATTTCCTTGACTTCCTCAATTCCGTTTTTCCTAAAAATTTCACCATCTGATCTTCTTTGCCTTGTGAACCTGTTTTGCTAGTTCTCTGCCCTGACCTGCTATTTATAGCCACCTATTATTTATAGTAAGTTCTTGACTTTCTGACTTCAGTAGCTCCCTTTGACTTGAAACTTGCTATGCCTGATCCTGATAACTTGAGTGTCGTGCTCATGCCAACCTCGAGTGCAGACCTGCTATTTATAGTCGTGCCCTGACTTACTAAAAACAATGAGTTCTTCGATTCCATCAAATTTTGCCAGTAGGTACCTTGAAGTATGCTGATATTGGTGAGGTACTTCATTTTGACAATTTCTGGATTTCATCTCCTATAAAAGTGGAAACCCTAATTTGACTTGCATGTATCCCGAATGGTCTCCGCTTGACTTTGATTCTTCTGCATGTCGCTCTGTATGCTAAACTGAAGTGTTGGGTGGCTGGGGTGAAACTGCTATTTATAGAAACTTCCTGAAAAGTGACCCATCCATTGCCGGATGATTTCGCATGTCATATTGCCCGTGGGATCTCAAGAAACCTACAAAAACCCAGAAAATTGGTCTGCATACGGGCATCGACTAAAAATAGTAAGTTCTCAAAACTTGATCTTCTCTGCTTGCATGTCACACTATTGCGAAACTTTCAAAAAACCCAGAAGGAATATTTGGACATGCGTTAGAGAACTTTGCATGCAAACCCTAAAAATAGCCTTCGGAGGCTAAACTCTGAAAGTGATCATCTCGGTTTGCATGTTATATCGTTGCGAAGGTTACGAGAAACCCAGAAGTAATCTCTAGACATGCATTGAAAAATCACATGCGCAAACCCTGAAAATGGCTCTTGAAGCCTGAACTACCAAAAATAGCAAGTTGCCTGATCTGGCTCAAAATCTACGTGCAAGTAGCTTGATGTGTTCTGAATGTGTCGAAGTTGACAGAATTCCAAAATCTTGCTGAAACAGTCCCTGATTGAGTACTTACTATAAATAGTAAGTTGTCAGAATTCAATGAAAATTTAGTGGGACTTTGCTGGAAGCCTTGTGATTGGTGTACTAAACTCAGATTTCAATTTGATAACCTGGTTTGACCTTAAAAAGTCTGAAGGATAGAAAACCACAATTGTGTAGACTTAATCAATATTTTATCCTGGGTCAAACGATGGGACATCCCTGAAAAGACAGAAGGACCAGAGAGAGAGAGACGCAAAGCCAAAAGCCAAAATGGAGCAAAAATTAGGGGGTCCCCATCTGAATGGGGTGATGTGTGAAAAAGGTCACAACATCTGGTGACTCCACGGGAAAGTGTTGAAAAACACTTTGAAAATTAAACCTTGCTGAATCTCCTCTGACCATCATACATAAAGGATACTTACCTAAAAGGGGAGGAAAATCCGATATTGGATCAAAACACCTTCATCTGAGATCTCCTGAACATATGCATTTATCTCATCTCTAAACCATCTTGACTCTCGAGATTGACTACGACAAGTTATAAAAGTATCTTAACTTCAAAAGCATCTTGGACATTGCCTCACTGCCAGTCAGGCATCTATAGCCTCGATGAGGTTGTCACTACAATTCTCATGAATATTGCTCCACTTCCAGTCAGGCGTCCATAGCCCCGATGGAGTTATCCATTTTTTCCCAAACCAATGTTGTAATTACAACTTTTCTCTTCTTGTTCTTTCTTTTGATATTTCTCTTTTAACATATTTTCTCTTTTTAATTTTTCATCAATTCCATAATTGGTTGGCAAGGAATGAAGCTACCAATGGGTTTGAGAATTGCAGTGGCGTTGAAGCAAGATGTAAAATTTTCACTCGCCCTAACCTCTCCTGAGAAATAAAAAATGACTCAAAGTAGCTTGTTTGAACAAATAGGACACGGTAATCTCAGACTCATGTGTTAGGAAACAATAATTGATTAACCTTCCGAGTCGAACTTATATGAAATCGGATGATAATAAGAGGAAAACAACCTTGGCATTTATCATTTGCATAAATTCATAAAAATCCCCATGGAAGTAGACCAAACTGTGAAGAAACATCATCACCCCCATACGCAACGGGAAACCCCAAAACTCATGTCCATTCCAAACCCAAACCAAAACCACTTGAGCAGACAACTTAAGGGGAGAAACACCAAAACCAAAAACCCAAAGGGTAACAAACCAAAACCAAAACCAAAAAGGGGAAGCGGGAAACAAAACAACCTAGTCTACTATGTACAAAGTAGGATCCAGGAGGGAACCTACACTTGGAAATAATGCTTGAGGAACTACCCATTGACTGGCAATGGAATATCCTCTCCTGTTAGCATTTTCAATCTGAATGCATTATCTCCCAGGATCTCAGAAATCTGACACGGGCCCAACCACAATTTGTCGAACTTATCATGATCACCTTTTCTTTCGTGGGCCTTGTCCCAACATAAAACCAAATCTGAAATCCTAAAGGCCTTGATCCTGGCCTGCTTGTTGAACCATCTCTTCACAACTCCTTGATGCTTGGCTAGATTTTCCAATGCTTCATCTCTTCTCTCCTCCAAGTGCATCAACTAGGATAACCTAACTTGAACTCAGTCTGCTCAATCAAGATATTCTTGAATAAACTAAAGAGTAGGGATCCTTAATTGAACTGGGAAAACAGTGTCTTGCCCATACACCAAATGGTAAGGAGACATTCCCAAAGAATTCTTTGCTCTTGTCTTGTCTGCCCACAAGGCAAATATCAACTGCGTGTGCCAATCCTTAGGGTTCTTATCCAGCAATTTTTCTTGATAGCATTCAACAAATTCTTATTTATGGACTCTACAAGTCCATTCCCCTATGGGTAGTAGTTAGATGAGAACTTCAATGCAATCCCCTACTCAAATGCCCAGTTTAAAAACTTTAGTGATGAAAAGGCGGGGCCATTGTCGCACACCAAAGCGTGTGGACATCCAAACCTTGTAATAATATTTTCTTCAAGGAACTTAATGACCACATGTATTGTGCAAAGCTTGAGAGCTTGAGCCTTTGTCCATCTGGTGCAATAGTCTCTAGCTGTCAGTATGTACCTGTGTTGTGCCGAGGATGATGGGTTAATCATTCCAATAAAGTCCAACCCCCACTTAGCAAACGGCCTGACTTCAATCACTGGCTGCAAGGGCATAGCCAGATTCTTTTCTCTGTATGCGGCTATCTAAAAAATGTGGCAAGTCTTCACATGCTCATAAGCATCTTTAAAAAGTGTGGGCCAATAATACCCAGCCCTTGAAATTTGATGAGCTGTGGCCAAACCACCTCTGTGACCTGTTCTGAATTTCTCGTGGAAATGCTCCATAAGCTGCTTAGCTTCTCTTTTTCCTACACATCTCAAATAGATACCTTCGTGATTTCTTCTATAAAGTATTGATCCCTGTAGCATGAATCTCTGGCTCTTCATTCTTAAACCCCTTCTTTGTACTGGATTCAAATGTATAGGACACCTATGATTCAATAGATAATATATAGTGTCATCGTACCACTCTCCTGGAGATACTTCTTCTAGCACATATGTTTGTTGCACCAATCCAGGTCCTGCCATTGCAATTGTCTGCGCCAAGGTTTTCCCCTGAACTAACTTTATGGGCTGTATTTCCATATCATACTCTTGCAAAGTGGTGACCCACTTGCCTCTTCTTTCTCCTAGTTCATTCTGCATTAACAATGTTTTCACCATGGCGTCTGAAACTATGGCATGGACTTTGCTCCTTAGGATGTAGTGCCTGAACTTCTTAGCTGCTTTTACTAGAGCATAAGCCTGCTTCTCCACATTTGGATACCTTAATTCCACCTCTTTCAATGGTGCACTCATAAAAGCAATTGGGTGCTCATCTTTCTCCTCAGTTCTCTGGGTCAATACCGCTGCACAAGTGTGCTCTGAAGCAAAAGAGTACAGGTAAAATGGCTTTGAGTAGTCCGGACTGACTAGTATCAGAGCATCCACTATTGCTTGCTTGATTTCCTCAAATGCTTTCCTTGTTTGAGGGGTCCATTCTATCTTCGCATCTTTCTTCAACATCTCATTCAGTGGTCTGACAATCTCGGTGAACCCAGTTATGAATTTTCTCACAAAATTAATCTTTCCAAAGAAGGACCTCAACTCTTTCTGACTCCCTGGCATGCCAATATTTGAAATTACTTCGATGCGGTGTGGGTCAATTGATATGTCTTGTTCTGAAAGGACATGTCCCAATAATTTCCCTTCGGTGATTCCGAACACGCATTTCTTTGAATTGAGAGAAAAGCCAAATATCCTACATCTCTGGAAAATCTTCCTCAAGTCTTCAACATGATCTTCCCTCTTCTTGGAAAACATGGTAAGGTCATCCATGTATATAATAATGCACTTTCCGACTAAGTCTCGGAAAGCGATGTCCATAGCTCATTGAAATGTGGCCCCGGCGTTGATTAAGCCAAAAGGCATTCTCCTGTAAGTGAACATTCCCCACTTGGTGGTGAAAGCGGTTTTTAATCTATCTGCTTCTTCAACCATCACCTAGTTGTATCCTCAATAACCATCCAAGAAGGACATCATTTGGGAACCATTCACAATTTGCAACACCTCATCTAGTGAGGGCAGGGGATAATTATCTTTCTCAGATGCTTTGTTTAGGTTGCAGAAGTCAACACACAACCTTATCTCTCCATTTTTCTTTCTGACGGGTACCAAATTGGTGACCCACTTTGAGTGCCTTATTGGGAAAATGATTCTAGCTGAGAGGATCTTCCTTACCTCCTGATATATCAATGGTTCTAGCAACGGGTTCACCGGCCTTTGCCTTTGTCTGAATGGTTTGTTTCCCGGCTTTAACGGGATTGTGTGCGTGATCAAGGTAGTGTCATATGTCTTTAAGTCCTCGTAACCCCAGGCTACCACATCAGAGAACTCTCTCAATGCTTGCACTATTCCTTCTCTTTCTTCTGGGGTACAAACCTTACCCACAAATACATTCTTGATTTGTTCATCTATTCCTAAGTTGATTGTTTCGCATTCATTTCCTTGAGTGACCTGATTTCTACTTAGTTTATCAGGGTCAAAGAGTCTTTCTAACTCAACCATGCCCCTAGGAATGACATTTGTCTTTAAATTTAAGATCCCTTCGATGTCAAATTTTGCTTCCTCGGTTTCTTCTTCATCTATAATCTGTGCTTCAAATACCCCCAAGTTTGTCAAGAATTCTAAAATCTGCTTATCATCATCAAATACCTGGAAATTCTTTATATTATCCGGAATTGAAGGTGTAGAGATTAACTCTACCGTGAACTTCTTTAGACCTTCCAACTCTAGTGGCTCTAGTGAATTGGCCGCCTGTGTGAGGGAATTTGCTACTGGATTTCTAGCTCTCTACACCTACTTGATATTGAATGTGTCGAAGCTTTCAATCAAGTCCCAGACTCTGTTCTGGTAACGGCCCAATCTCTTGTCATGACAAGCATACTATTTTCTTACTTGGTGGACCACTATGTTAGAATCACCAATCGCATGCACAACTTTAGCACCCTTATATATTGCTAGGATTAACCCATGGATCAAAGATTCATATTCAGTAACATTGTTGGTGCAAGGGAATTGGAGCCTGCAAGCACCTAGATATGCTTCTCCTTTGGGGCTGATGAGTTCAAACTATGCTCCATTCCCTTTGTTAGACTTTGATCCATCGAACCTTAAAGTCCATACTTGATTCTCCATAAGATAGGTGGGTGCCTCCAAAAAATTCTTCTCCACCGTGGGCTCAATTTTCCTGTCTTCTACCGATTTTTCTGTCAGGGCATTCCTTCTTTCATTTACTTCTTCAAGTTCTTGCACCAAAGAGGCCAATGGTATTCTCTTTGAGACTTGTTCTATGGCCGTTTTGCACATGGCACATGTGAATTCTAGGTGGAATGCCTTATGGATCCTACACCAATTGGGCATTAACATGTTGCTGATGGAAACATCCTTCCCTGATTCTATTCTTTGCTTGACATTCTTCAGCACAAAATTTCTAAAATTTTCGAACATCCCCTCACCATCGCTTGAGTCATCTTCAATAAATGCTTTAGTAGAGGGGGACATACCTTCCAAGGGTTTCTCTTGATTTACACTCTACAACATGAGGGCCTCCTGCTTGACTGGCTTGTATGAGCCCAAATCAGCCTCTGCAAACAATACTTCATTATTATCACCATACTCGGTGATCATCAACCTGAGCCGTGGCATACTCTCCACTCTTATTTGGTTAGGGATTCCTCTCCAAGGCAACCACATGTTAGAAAAGTCAGTGGCGATATACCTATTCAACTTTCGGCACCAGTCTCTGCTAAGCAGCACGCCATACCCATCTGGTATATCTATAACGGAAATATTGATACGGCTTTGGATTCTAGGATCCGTTGCTAGCTGCATGTGAATGTCGTTTAGTTCCCCAACAATAGGAACTTCAGTTTTATCTAGTTGAGTCACCTTCTTGTTGGTGTGGAGCGGGACTAGGCCTAACCTTTCACATACCTTCAAAGGCATGATGTTGCTCGAAGCTTCGGAATCAATCAAACAATTGTGTAGCATTTTTCTAAATATTTTGACCGAAACCAAGAATGGGGCTGGCTCATCTTTCCCTTGATAAAACACCACTGGTTTCCTTCTCTCATCTGCTACTTCATCTTTCTTGTCTAGCTGGACTTGCCTGCCTTGAGTCGCATCCCTTGTATTCTACCTTTGCTTCACAGCATCATCAGGCTGACAGCCTCTCTCAGCCTCGATCTTTCCAAGAGTGCTTGTAGAATTTAACACCATACCCTCAAAGTTCTGAGATTGTTGTTGTGCCTCCCAAGGACTATAGGATGTTTGGGGAACATTTTGCACTACATTTGTGTTCTATGCTGGATGGGGCTCCATGAAAACCTAGGGGTTTCTTGGCACATTGGGTGCCTCTTGTGAAGTACTCTTTCCAGTGGTGGTTTCAGTCAATGTCCCTAGAAGAGTGTCTCGTACTTCTTGGACCTTCATCAACTCATAGAGTGGTAAACTGACCTTTATCTTCTTAAATTCCTCCAATACAAAGGATCTCAACTTCTTTATATCCTCTCTAGGAGAATTCTCCTTTTGTCCTTGGACTAACTGGTAAACTGGCTGCTGAGGCATTTGTGGTCCATTTGATCTTGCTTGTGTGGGTCCCTGTTGTCTATACTCCAGAGAGTCTTTTGGTGCAACCGGCAAGTTGCTTGCATTGGGGTGCGGGGGTGTCGTAAAGTTATTCAGTGGCGTTGATGAGGTCAATAGTTCTCTTTGAGGATAACCTCTTTGATACACTTTAGGGGGACCATTTCCAGTAGTCTAGAGAGCTTGTACCTCTCTAACTCCTTCCACCAAGACACTATTGTTAAGAGGTGAAAAACTATAACCATCTTTGCTTAGGGGATCATCTGGTGATGCGTACGTGGCATGAGCCTCTAAAGGCGTTTGAGCCTTTGGCATCCCCACGAGAACATTTGCCGAAGCTGGTGGAAATCTCTGATGAACCGATGGAGGTGTATAACTTTGGAATTCAGGTGGAAACTTGAAGTCTTCCAAGATCAGGGCTTGATCATATCGGGGTGCTGGAACTATTTCATAGCCCGTAACTGGAGGATTCTCTGTCGATTCTGTGTTCTTCACCTCTCCTCTAAAAATGTCAACGACAACTTGAAACTCATGGCACTGAAGCTTAGAGTGCTGATTAGTATTGTGTAATCTACACCATCCTAACAAGGCGGCTTCTGCCAGATATACTCTATCTGTAGGACAGTTCTCAGGAGGTGGCGGGTTGTCCAATGGTGAAGGGACTCCTCCGTTATTAGGCCCTGTATTCCAGGATCTCATCTGGAACCCTTGATTATTGTTTCTATACCCATGACTGTTCTCATGACCGTATCCTTGATGGGTGTCTTGATGGTGACTCAGAGGATTATTTTGATATCCTCGGTTAGCACCTTGGTGTGCTTGATTGTTTCTTTGCATGGCTTGAATCTGATTATTTTGATTTCTGAGGTATGTCACCTCAATTGACAGCCTTTTTACTTGTTCCACCAAACCTTTTATTTCATCTCTTTCCTCTTGAGTCTGTGTCGGTGGTACCATGTTCTGCAGATAAACAGGTTGTGCGACCGACACTTGAGATGAAGGTACTTCAGGGTGGAGAACCAACTAATTTGATGGTGTGGTTGCCTAGTAAGTTGGTTGTGGAACTGGATTTAACGCTGGAACTTGCTGATTCTAGGTTTGTATCTAACCATTCATAGAACTTAAGCCAGTGTATAGTGAGGGACCAATAGTATTATGTCCCATGTTCTGGCTCACTTCAATAGCCTTAGCATAAGCTAAGTTCATATTTGTTGGAGTGGGGTGAGATTCTCTCACAAACATTACAGTTAATGGGTCCAGTGCGGCGTAATAGTTCTCTCTGGCGTCTGTGATAGTGTAAGGAGTTTGTAGCCTTGTGAGGGCCATTTGAAATCTATTGTTAAATACATGAAGAGGCTCCTTCTCTTGCCTACTTACTTCCACAATATGTCTGAACAATTCTGCGGGAGTGATAGGAATACCAAACTTTTCAATGAAGGTCATCTTCATCTGTTCCCATGCTCTGATTGAACCAATAATGGGCCTCTTCCCCCAAAGAATAGGGGAACAACCTGCAAGCCACATCAACATATGTAATCTGTCTATTGCATAGGTGGTCCTCAAACATTTTGATGTGATCCTCAGTAGTGCAGTTCACATCGTGGACGTGGAATTTGGAGCAAAAACTCTCTGGGTTCTTTGGCATGTCATGATAGTCAGCGAACTCCAGTGGGGATGGGTTGGTGACCAACCAAGTAGCACCATTTGCAACTGGTTGAGCCATTGCTTTCCTTCGTTGATATACAGTTGCTTGAGCTGGTTGTTGTTGAATGTGTTGTGACCTTTTCACACATCACCCCATCCAAGATGGGGACCCCCTAATTTTTGCTCCATTATGGTCTTTTGGCTTGTGTTCTCTCTGTCTCTGATCTTTTGTCCTTCCAGGGATGTCCCGTTTGACCTCACTTGAGTAATTGACAAATTTAGGGTTGCTATCCTTTAGACCCGTTCGAGGTCAAGATTGAGTTACTCAGGTGAAATCTAAGTGCAGCAACACATTCAAAAAGCTCAAGGCAGAATCCCCCTGAAATTTCACTAAAATCCAACCACTTACTATTTTTAGTAAGTACCTAATTCGAGGCTTGTTCCTCAAGATTTCAGGATTCTAACTACTTCAGCACAATCAAGCAACTTCAAAGTGCCTCAATATGAGATTTGAACAGATTCAAACAACTGGCTATTTTTAGCAGTTCAGCCTTCGGAGGCTATTTTTGGAATTTAAACAAGCAATTCTCCGATAAGTGATAGGAGAATTGATCTGAGTTTTCCAAGACCTTCGCAATGGTGTAACATGCAAATCAAGTCGGGGACTTTCAGAGGTCAGCCTTTCAAGGCTATTTTTAGGGTTTGCATGTAAGAATTTTCAATGCATGTCTAGATATTCCATCTGGGTTTCACAAGAGCTTTGCAGTGATATGACATGCAAGTGGATTGGATCAGTTTTTAAGGACTTACTATTTTTAGCCAGTGCCAGAACTTTGACCAGTTTTCTGGGTTTTTCTAGGTTTTTTGAGTTCCCACAGGCACTGTGACATCCAAACTCGTCCGACATCCGATGGTACACTTTCTGGACACTTACTATAAATAGTAGCTCCAGTCCAGCAGCTACCTAGCACTTCATTCCATCGAGCAGAATGACAAGCAGTATAAATCAGGAGCAGTCGGGACCACGTGCAAGTCAAATTAGGGTTTCCCTGCCATATCTAAAAATAGATGAAGCAAAATGCAGAGACGTTAGAATGAAGCACGCTGCCATGATCAGCATCCTTCAAGCTACCTACTGGAAAATTTTGAGCAAAATCAGAGGACTTACTATTTTTAGTAAGTCAGGACACGGCTATAAATAACAGGCCTACGTTGGAAGTCGGTATGAACAGAGCACTCAAGTTATCAGGATCAGACATAGCAAGTTTCAGGTCGAATGGAGCTACTGAAGCAGGCAACTTTAAAACTTACTATAAATAGTAGGTGGCTAAAAATAACACTTCATCACCATAAGCAAGCATGAGCAGGTCTCTCACAGCATCAAAGGCAACTAGAGCAAATTTTAAAGCAAACAGAGATATAGGAATTGATCAATTCTAGGGTTTGCTAAAAATAGCAAATGGCTAAAAATAGCATATATTGTGCCGAATAAGATGTGAACAGGATGACGACACCAGATGGAGGCACAACCACGCCAGTTCTAGTGCAAAGTAGGGTGAAACGCAATGAAACCCTAATTTTACTAAAAATAGAAAGCCAGAATAGGGTTAGGGCGTTGGAAATTTACAAATGATAGCTGACAAGCACACACCCTCATACACGCCCAGGAGAAATGAAAGGTACAAAAAAGTTCTAAGTATGAAATTCCCTTGGGCAAGTTTGAAATGCGCCTTCCAGAGGTATGAAAATTATCCTAAGGCATAGAAATTCTTCTCAGGCAAGAGATTTTCCTCCTCATACCCCCAAATGCACTTGAGGAAGGTGAAAGGTCAAGCTTGGGCGTGGATTTTCCATCTCACATGGTGAAATGTGCCTAAAATGGAAGTTACATGGCCTAAATGCACCCAAGGAAGCTGAACAGTCACTCTAGGTGTGGGTTTTCCATCTTGCATAGGAAAATGCGCTTGAAGAATGAAGTCAACACCCTCATATGCGCCAAGAGGAGGTGAAGAGCCACCAAGGGGGGGCGTAATTCCTTCCAACACTAGCAAATGCACCCAAGAGTGGAAGCATCATGTGCTAAATGCACTAGGAGGAGGTGAAAGGTCACTTAGGATGTGGAAATTTCCTCTAACACTATGAAATGCGCCCAACTTGGAAGCCACCTAGCCCATATGCGCTTGGGGAAGCTGAAGGGTCACAAGATAATGGAAGGTTGTTTCTCACATGTGATATATGCGCTCAAAGATAAAATGGAAGTCTAGTGTAGGATATGCGCTAAGAGGAGGTGAAGGGTCATATCTTAGGCATGGGGTGATGAAGGAAATGCGCTTGAAGGCAAGGAAGCTACATAGTTAGAATGTGCCAGAAGGAGGTGAAGAGTCACCCTAGGCATGAGATTTCTTCATGGCATTTTCGCCCCAAGTAAAAGGTAGAAGGTGAAAGGTAAAAGCGTTAAGTGGTGAAGGTGAAATGTGCTTGAAGGTGAAAGTCCTCTATGAGGAATGCGCTAGAGGAAGGTGAAGGGTCACCATGTGAAATGTGCCAAGGGAAAAGTAATGCTAAGGGGGCATGATTGTTTAAAAGACCAAGGGTTATTTATATTTTTCCCCTTCACTATATGAAATGCGCCTAGTGAGTAGGGACTTAAAAATGAAGATTGCTAAGGTCAAAGCATGAAAATTGCTAAATGAGAAATGTCTAGGTGTGGAATTGCCTAAGGAATAAATTGGAAAGATGACACTCCATATGCTCCCCTCAGAGATAAAATGATCAAATTTAGATTTTAAAAAATTCCTAAGGTATTTTCTAGAGGAAAAAAATGAAGAACACGCCTAGAGGATGATGCTAGTTTCCAGAGTTAGAAAAATCTTCAGAGAGGAAAACTCTTCAGAGGAAAATCAAGAAAATTGGCCAGGATCAAAGAAATGGGAAATTATGGAATGGAACACATCAAGAAGGGGAAGAAATAAACATTAGCCATTTTTATTATTTTTAAGTAATAAAAATTAAAAGAACCCCTTCGTCCAGATACACATGAAAACAATGGATTCTAGAAGGATTTTTCTTCTGGGTATTAAACATTTGCAATTCAGAGGTGATTCAAACATTCTCCATGCCATGTCCACATCATTTCAATGGATATTTTACCTAGTGCCTATTTTAAATAAAATTCGTAAGGCAAAATTGAGAGATTTCTCTAAGGCAAACGAACAAAATGAATGAAAGGCACTTCGCTAGAAGTTTTGAGCTAGATAATTTTTCCAAAATGAAGACAAGATCAAATGACTTAGCCAAACATTTCAAAATTGTTCAAGGAAGTGAAAAATTTAATATTTTAAGAAATCAAAAGCGACGAGGCAGGCCTGTGTAGAGGTGATGAATTCATAATTCTAGAGGATGCCTCAGATGACAAGTGTTACAACAGAGAAAAGAGAGGGAAAATGAATTCGAAAATTTGCTAAGTATAGCCTCTAGAGGAATTCGACCAGGCTATAAGATTTTCAAACCCTCTTCATTCCTCTCACCAGTTGCTAAATGCAAAAATATTGGCTAAGTGAAAGTACGGCTTTTTGAAGAGATTGCAATTGCTGAGAAGTGCAGATTTGCAAAAGTTGAATATGCTGAAGGAAGTGCGACTTAACTAGTTGAGGCTGCAGTTGCTAAGAGGTATGAATTTTCCAAAAGTCTAAAATTGTTGAATGTTGAAGTACAACTTAAGGAGAAGGTTTGAAGTTTATGAAAGTTGCTAAGTTAGAGGGAAAAGTACGAACTTCAAAAGAGGAGGTTTCAAATTTATTGAAAGTAAATTGCTGCAAGCAAACATTTCCAAGTGTTTGGCATTGTGTTGCTACAACCAGAGAAGAAACTTCTAAAGATGTTGAAATAGACAGGCGTAGTTTAGGTTTGTAGCTGAAAGTGACAAAGTGTTGCAGCCTTTTTATTTAAAATAAATCTGTTGGCACCCTCAAAAGCAATATATTGTTTTATAAAATCTTGTTTTCTAATGACTCTCTTGCCTTTTTTGCAGAATGGCCGAATCAAGCAGAAGAGCTACAGGCAGAAACAACCACACCAAGTCCAGACAGGTTGTGATCAAGAAATTGGGCAAGTCATTCTTGCGAGAATCCAAATTTTCATCCAAGCTCAGCAGGCTAGCTAATACGAACTTAGGCTCATACAACATAAAAGCATTCAGAAGAAGGATAATGGGGACTAGAGGCCATCACCCGTCAGTGACTTCGCACAGTATTGTCAGAAGTGGATTGTATGCAGCTGCCAACTTTTTTCTAGCTATCCGATGCCCAGAGCTCATCATGGAGTGTGCCTACCACTACAATGCAGAACAGAGGATGGTCACTTCACCAGATGGCAAGGTACTGGCTAACCTAACACCTGAAGTGATCAGAAAGGCATTTGGGATTCCAGTTCATGAGAAGATGATCTACTCGATGAAAAAAAGAGATGGAAAGATGTACTCATCCACCACAGACCGGTGTGTTGATTTGATAAACACTAGGTGGATGATTAAACCCAAGCCAACTCGCACCAAATTGCCCAAGCAGATAGTCTCAGAGGACTTGAGACAGGAATTTGGTGATCTCATTATGATGTTAAGAAGAGTTGGAGGATGCCCCCAAGCGTTCATCTTTGAACCTTGGATATTCTATTTTGTCAACCTGGTGTTGGAGGGAAAGGATTACATGGATTGGGCACTGATGATCAGTGATAACATACATGAGTAGCTTCGTGGCATGAGGAGAATGAAGACATTTTACGTGGGCTCCTCCCTTGTCTATATGCTCGCTTGCATGATGAGATATAGAGGGATCTCTTACAAGGAACCAATCGGTTATAGATCCCATCAGTTTAAAATATATGAAGCTTGTCCATAGTTGCATCTGACAAGCACAACCAATTACAAGAGGGTCAATGATGCCTTTACAATGCATATCACGAGGAGCTTGCAGCAGAGAACCCACCATAGAATATCAAGGGAGGCACAAGAAATGATTGAGAAATTTGGATGTTGGTTTATCCAATTTCCAAAATTCACCTACAAAAGGCTGCAACGATTTTCCTCCTATCCATACAGATTGCCTCGGTATCCCACAAATAGGATAGTGATGTTGGAAGTATCTAGGCAGCTAATTGCCTATGATAAGATTCAGAAGAAGAAGAAAGGTGGACTCAGATTCCTGATTACTATGGGAAATTTAGATGAAATCTACCCATCACTGCAAGTAGCAAGAGAGGCAGAAGCGGAGCTCCAATTCTTCCACCTTTCCTATCACACCAGCAGGCATTACTATGATCCCCACCAAAACATCAGGTGGATATTGACAGAGGAGTTCAGGCACAAGGTGCAGATCAAAGACTTTTGGGCTAGTTCAGTCGATGAGATCGAAGTCAGAAAGAGAATGTTTTCTCGGATACCATTGGTTATGGTCAAGGAGTGTGAGATCATCCCAGTGCCAGATCAGATTGAGGAAGATATAAATGTAGTATAGGCTGAATATGAGATAGTAAGAGATACACCTTTTCCACTCCCAGATTGGTTTGAGCTAGAGATCACTGACTTGGATACACTTTCTATCCCAGTGTTGACATTTACATGGAGTTGGGTAGAAAGGCATGTCAGCCGACTCAAGGGAAGGTCAATTCCCCTTACCTACAATTTGATGGGAGACAGCAGATTACAGACAACTAATCAGAGGAGACAGAGTAATCCAACTCCAGAGCCTCAAGGAAAGGAGCCAGTTTGACCTGAGCCAATGGTAGTTGAAGAGTCCATGCATACGCCATCTCGGACACACTCTCCAAGCTTACAGGAGGTTTCTTTGTTTGTTGATCAGAGGGAGAGATTGGACATAGAGAAAACAGTGCGAGTGGAGGGTCAACCACCTCATAGAGAATCAGTGGGTCAGAGCATCAACATGCCCTAAGAAGATCATCAACAGGAAAATCAGCAAGAGACAAATGAGGGGACGGCTACTGATACTCAATTTCAGCAAGAAATTGAGGTGGCTCTCGAGGGTGATGCTACTTCAAATCAGGATGCCCAGAGCTCGGGAGACACGGAGCCTATTGATGACGTTGAGCCTCGTCAGAACGATGGTAGAGGGGAGGTTCACGAGGTGGAGGCTAAGGTAGAACAGCCTTTTATTATATCTGACATGTGGCAGGAGGTGCCAAAATGGCTAAGGGATAGAATGAGGCGTGATCTTGTAGATGAGACCGATCCCGCAGCCGAGATGGAAGAATTATTACAGAGGATCAGTGCACCTCCAACAAAGAAAAAGGCTAGGAAGTTCTCCAAGATATCCACAGATAAGGATGGATCTCGAACCTTGGATATGGCAGTTCTTCGGGAAGAATGTGATAGGGACGAGGCCGTTCCTGAGAACTATGTTGTGACAACCATGGAACTAGGCTGCCCTACTGGAGCACAAGTGGTAGAGGAGTGCGATAATTCCTATCGAGCACTCAAGGATAGATTCTCCTACATGGAGGGAAAATACAAAAGGTTGAAGGTAGAGCACAAGACACTGATCGGCTACTTGCAGCACTTGTCCCATCCTTGTGGGAAAGAAAATTCGGCAATTAAACTTCTAGATGAGTTTACCAGGGAGTCAATCAGTGGGTTAGAAGATTTGAAGAGAATGGCACAGCAGGTAGACAAGTGGGTTGCCAGTGTACGTACAGAGACAAGAAAGTTCATGGAAGATCTTGCACATGCCTATGGGCAAGCTTTCGATATTGTGGCTAGAGTGGAGGCTCGCATCTATCAGACGAGATTTGTTCTCTATTTAGGGGCTTTGATGAGCATACCTCAACACACTTTGGTTGAGGGAGGTGTTATCCAGTAGGGAGATAGATACGACTTCGCCAGATGGTATTCTTTAGTAGTCACAGGCTGGGGATTCTATGATGCATCACCGACAGATTCTGTCAGGGTCAGAAAAGCCATGATGAACATCTTAGATGGAATTCTCAACACGTTGGAGGCAATCTTTTCCAAGAGGTTGACTACTAAAGAGGTAACTGCAGATGGATTGAAAGATAGATTGGCACCATTCTTCTTTGAAGTGATGACCTTCACACAGGATGATTTCGAGAACACGATCACGTTCTCCAGTATCATACAGAACACCTAGGACGCCCTTGTTACCTAGAAGAAATCATGTGCCCGGCATGGGAAAATAGTTGCAGTTTTGGAGTTTCAGTTGGATCACATTCCTCCTATCTCCAATTAGGAAGTCGAGGCAGTCTTGGCCAGATTCATCAGATTTGTAGCCAACGTGAAGGAGAAAGGAAACACCCTTCTAGATGATGACCTTCTAGAGGGAGACGACATGCATTGATGGCAGGGTGTGGTGCATTGATGAGGAGTGGAGGGTGCATTCATTGCCCCACTCCTCTCGGTGGCAGTTTTTAGGGCAGAAACCCTAATTAGGGCCTAGGTGGCTCAATCTGAGCCCTTTATTGTAATCAGATCTGAACCATCCACTATTTGGATTCATTATAAAAGGGGCATCCCCCCTCATTTGTAAGGAGTTAGAATTAGAATCAAAGATAGATCAGAGCTAGATAGAGATAGAGATTGATAGAAGTTAAAGTAGAGCTAGGAGTTAGCTTAGTTGGAAAGGCAAGCAAGACTTTCCCTTTGAAATTTTTTGAAAAAGATTGTTGTGTAAGACTCTCATGATATAAATATTTCATTGATTGGTGACTTCATTTTGTGTTGTGGGCAGTTGACGAGGTCTTTTCATCTTTCCAATTCGAATAGAGTAAAGTAAAGTAGATTTTTTTTCATGCAAGTAGGGTTAATTGTGGAATGTGATATTAGTTTAGGCATATCTTCTTATATCCATACCATTGGCGAACTTGCTGATGGTAAGTCTGCTCCTGCGTGGTCGACTGGAATCTCAGCACTTAATTTCGATTGTGTTCAATGTGCCCACTTGCTTCATTGTGAAGGGGTGTGCATGGTGAATCTCAATTTGAACATCTCATCCATCCTTTGAAGATTGCACCAGCTTTGTCAGAGTTGTCCGAAGGGGAGATAAAACAAAGTTTGGTTTGAAGACTGTCAAAGCTAATCCTTGCATTCCACCCGTAGAAGTAGATTGTAGAATTCCTATCCTTACCTCCTTTAAATTCAGCATTTTCTGATCCATTCAAATACCAGAGCATCATAGTCAAAATCCTTCACTTGCTTGAACATATAAAGTTGAACAATTACGTAAGTCCCCTTGGAATACCCAGCATATTCATATCAGCCAACTGATCCTATTTGCATTAAAGGAACCTTGGAGTTGAATGCATGAACTTTCATGCAATCTTAGCATGCAGAACACTTTGATCAAGAGAGAATAGAGTGACCATTGGATATTTTATTTTGTGCTGGCGCTGTCATAAAAAAACACGTCAACAAAATTGGTGCTAGAAGGAGGGCTGAACGTAGTTTGCTCAAGACTGGAACAGGAGGAACTCTTTGCTTATCACTTTTATATCAACCATATACTCGCCTTTCCTCCTAATGCAACAGAACAACAACTAGCGTGAGTTGAACTGGTTGCTACTATTGGATTGCTACTGGCGTGATGTCTCATGTTGGTCCTTGTTTGGCAAACCTTGAAATGCTAGGTGGAGTTTTGAATAAGCTTGAGACTTCTTCACCGATCACTGCTTCTTCACTTGATTGAGCTTCCTCATTTGATAAAATCTCCTCGCTTGAGGGAACCTCACTGTCTGATCGAGTACCTTTCTTCTTCCTTGTTCTGGTAGGTAGCCCTAGCTCTATAAGTTCCTTGGATGAACTGGGTGCAGATCTCAAAATTCTCTTCAACTTATCTGGTGAGAATGAACTGATGCGATCCAGGGTGAAGCTATTTCTTCTACTAGCAACATGCGGGAGCAAGTGGTAGCCTTTTATTCAACAAATCTCTTTCAATAGCAACTTGGATTTGGATGGCTTTCTCCTCTTCTTCTTGCAACACAAAGCTCGTTCGCATGTACTCAGCTACACTCTTCTTTGTTCTCCACACGAGATTGTTCAATCCTGAAAGAATATCTTCTTGATCATCGTTGAATCCCAAATTAGGCTGCAACATCAGAAATACTTCCCTATGAGGTAGCACCATCTTGGTACATTATACTTTTATAATTCCTTTTTTGCTTCACTATAAAAAGTAGTCGCCCTCCTTCTAGCGCCAATTTTGTTGACGTGATTTTTATGACGACATCAACACAGAATAAAAATGCCCAACGGTCATTCTATTCTCTCTTGATCAAAGTATTCTGCATGCTAAGATTGCGTGAAAGTTCATGCGTTCAACTCCAAGGTTCCTTTAACGCAAATAGACTCAGTTGGCTAATGTGGATATGCTGGGTATTCAAGGGGACTTACGTAGTTGTTCAATATTGTCAAATCATTCATGCCTTAACTGCTTCATAAAATCGAACAACTATGTAAGTCCCCTTGAATACCCAGCATATCCACATTAGCCAACTGAGTCTATTCGCGTTAAAGGAACCTTGGAGTTGAATGCATGAACTTTCACACAATCTTAGCATGCAAAATACTTTGATCAAGAGAGAATAGAATGACCGTTGGGCATTTTTATTTTGTGTTGATGTCATCATAAAAAGCATGTCAACAATGGGGACCCCCAATTTTTGCTCCATTTTGGTCTTTTGGCTTTGGTTTTGGGTAGTTTTATGTCTCTTTGATCTTTTGGTCTTTCTGTCTTTCTGGGGACGTCTCCATATTTGATCTAATTTGGAATTTTGGTTGTCTACGAAATTAGGGTTTCATTCTTCAGGATAGTTTGAAGTTGAATTGAGTTGGCTAATTGACATCTGAGCTTAACATTGCTGTCAAGAGGCTTACAGCAAGTTCCCACTGATTTTTCATTGAAATCTAACAACTTACTATTTTTAGTAAGTACTCAATTTGAGGTCTTTTCCTCAGGATTTCGGGATTCTAACTACTTCAACACATTCAGGTAGCTTCAGAGCACCCACACATGAAATTTGAACGGATTCAGACAATTGGGTATTTTTAGCAATTCATCCTTCGGAGGCCATTTTCAGGATTTAAACGTACAATTCTCCAATGCATGACTGGAGAGTGGATTTGGGTTTTTCAAGACCTTCACGACGGTATAACATGCAAACCGAGATGATGACTTTTAGAGTTCAACCTACTGGAAAAATTTGAGCACAATCTGAATACTTACTATTTTTAGTAAGTCATCTCATGGCTATAAATAGCAGGTCTGTGCCTGAGGCAGGTGTGAACAGATCACTTATAGCATCATGAACAAGCGGAACGAATTTCAGAGCAAACGGAGATACAGAAATTGATCAATTTCAAGGTTTGCTAAAAATAGCAAATGGCTAAAAATAGTATGTACTGTGCCAGATGAAGATATAAACAAGGTGGCAAGGCCAAGCGGAGGCATAGCCATGCCAGCTCTAGCTCAGGACAGGATGAAACGCAAGGAAACCCTAATTGCTCCAAGTTTGCTAAAAATAGAAAGCCAAGGCATGGCTAGGACATTGAAAACTTATAAGGGATAACTGGCATGGAGATGTATCAAATACGCTTGAGGGATGGGGAAAATGTTTTAAGTGTGGAATATCCTTCACACCCTAAAATGCGCCTTCAAAGATAAAATGGAAGTGGCACATGCCAAATGCTCCCAAGATTTCCTTGAGTAGGGGTCAAATGCACCCACATGAGGCAAAGGCATGATAAAATCTTCTAAGGCACGGAAATTCCTTGAGGACCCCTCAAATGCGCCCAAGGATGGAAGTTGCATAGGTTAAATGCGCCTAGGGGAGGTGAAAGGTCACTGGATGATGGCGCTTTCCTTTGCATAGTTGAAATGTGCCCAAGGTGGAAGCACACCATGTCAAATGTGCTCAAGGAAGGTGAAGAGCCACTAGATATGGGTGGAATTCCTTCTAAAACCCTCAAATGTGCCCAAGAAAGAAGTCTACATGCTCAAATGTGCCTAAGGAAGGTGAAGAGTCACCATGGGCATGGAATTTCCTTCACTCCCCATGATTTGCGCCTTCAAGTTCCTCCTCCCCATAGCAAATGCGCCCAAGGTGGCAAGGTAAAAGGTAAAACATGAAAGGTGTTGGGGAAATGTGCTTGACTTGAGTAAGTTCCCTCACACATGGTGAAATGTGCTCCTAGTTTCCCTCATGACATGCTAAATGTGCCAAGGGTAAAGGTAATACTAGGGGTGGCGTGATTTTTTTAAAAGGCTAAGGGTTGAGTAATTTTCCTCCTCACCATGTGAAACGCGCCCAAGTGAGTTGGGACTTGGAAATGGAAAATTGCTAAGTGTGATGAAGAAAGTCTAGGCGTGGAATTGCCTAAGGAATGGAAATGGAAGCTTGGCAGGTGAAGTGCGCCCAGCTTGTGTGTGACTTATAAAAGTTTCCAAGGCAAGTAAATGGAAGCTCCTACATCAAAATGCACCCAAGGCTGGAGGAAATTCCTTCTCCCCATGCTAAATGTGCCCACAAGGCATGAAGAGGTTAGTGAAAGTTTCTAAGGCATGGGAATTCCTTCCCACCCCCTCAAATGTGCCCTCACTTGTAGATGTTCCTCCAGCACACATCAAATGTGCCCCACAAGGTATAAAAGGTGGATGACATGGAAAGTTCCCTCACATACATGAAAATGCGCCCTAACATGGGAGCTTGGCATGCAAAATGTGCCCATTAAGCAATGAAAATTCTAAGGCATTGAAAACATAAATGCTAGGGGTGAAATGCGCCCTCAACAAGTTGGAAATGTTGAAGAAATTTCTAAGTTAGAAAATGGAAGTAGAGGACTTCATATGCGCCCAAGGTAAAAGGGAGATTGTATGTTGGCTAGGAAAATTGCCTAAGGCTAGAAAACAAAAGCATGGAGTAGGAAATGTGCCCATGAAGTGAAGTGGTGTTATGAAAATTTCTAAGTATGAAAACAAAAGTCTACCCCTTGAAATACGCCCTTGAGGGAGGCTTGATGATAGAATTTGCTTAAGGCATTGAAAACGGAAGGAGCTACCCCCAAATGCACCCAGCAAGGTGAAGGGACTTAGATTTTTTTTTAAATCATGAAAAATTGCAGCTACATATTCCAAATGCGCCCTCAAAGCATACAAGGGATGTAAAATGCTAAGGCAATGGAAATGGAGGTACAAGGAGTTAAATGCACCCCCAGCAATCAAATAGAGGTGGAGAAATTTACAAAACAAGGTAAAATAGAAGAAGGCCTTCCTAAGTACGCCCAAGAGACAAGATCAAATGCGCCCGGGAATAGGAGGGAATTTCTTCAGGAAAATCAAGAAAAATACCAAGGCATAAAAAGTGAAGATTGTAGGTGTGGAATACGTCCATAATAAAATGGAATCAACCTTAGCAAATTTTGTTATTTTTCAAAAATAATAAAAATTGGATACACATGAAAATGATGATTTCTGAGGGGAAATTTCTTCTGGGTATTGGACATTTCCCATTGGGAGATGATTTGAGGTTCTTCCACACCTTGCTCGTGTTGTTTCGGCAGAGATTTTGGCCTGGAACCCATTCAAAAAATTTCCTAAGGCTCTGAGGGATAAATTTTCTAAGGCATGGTAAAATAAAGCTCAAGGGGTCAAATACACTCACAGGGTAGAGATGAAATTTTTCCAAGGCATAGAAGAATTTGAGGATGAAATGAAGCTAGAACATCAAGCATTCAGATGTTGAAAAGTTATAATAGTTTGCTAGAAATGATGAACTATATCAAGATCTGGAGATCAATCAATCAGAACATGAGAACTAGGTAAGTGAAGTAAGTTTTGTTCTGATGCTCTTCTTTTTGTTTTGCAGGATGAACATCGGAGCTAGAGCATGAGGACTTGAGGTGATGAAGCTAGACAATGCTATAACTTTGGAAAGGGAAATGACAGTGAAGATTTTTCTAAGGCATTAAGAATGTGATGCAAAAGAGGCTAAGTGCGCCCAAGGCAGTGAGTTGAAGAAATGTGAAAGTTACAAGAGAGAAATGCATCCAGGAATGAAAGCAACATGAGGGCTGAACATCAAATCCTTTCAAATTTTATTATCTGCGGAGACAATCTTAGAGACTCTTTTACTCTACTCCGAACACAATAGAATTGGTAGAGGAGAATATTGGGAACGCGTTTCCGGATGAGAATCTTCTAGAAGAAGATAGTGGGCATTAATTGCAGATAATGGTTCCTGTAGAGGAGTGGAGAATCTTTTGTGCATTTATTGCCCCACTCCTCTCAATGGTAGTTTTTAGGGAAGAAACCCTAAATAGGGCATATGTGGCTCGATCTAAGCCGTTCGCTGGACTAGGCCAACTATAAAAGGGGCATCCCCCCTCATTTGTAACGAAGTAGATATTAGATCAAGAAGTCAGAGAAGATAGAAGTTAGAATAGATGGAGTTAGCTTAGAGGATAGCTTAGTTTGAAAAGGAAGGAAAAATTTCCCTTTGAAAGTTTTGTAAATGGTTGTTGTGAACACTTTTCATAATACAAAGAGTTTCATTGCTTGGTGATTTCTTCTTTTGTTATGAGTAGCTAGCAAGGCCCTTTCATCTTTCTGATTCAAGTAGATTGAGTAGAGTAGACTTTATTTTATGCAAGTACTTGTCAATTGTGGAGTGTGGCATTTTGGTTTGAGCATATCTTCTTTCATCCATACCACTAGTGGGCTTGCTGATGGTAAGTTCGCCTTGCGTGGTCAACTGGAGTATTGGCACTTAACTTTGATTGTGGCTCATATGTCCATTTGCATCGTTGTGATGGTATGTACATGTTGTGTCATAATTTGAACACCTTTCTCATCCTTTGAAGATTGCACCAACTTTGTCAGAGTTGTCCAAAGGGAGATGAAGCAAAGTCTCGTTTGAAGATTGTTTAAGTCGATCCTCGTCCTCCACCCTTTAGGAGTAGATTGTAGCATCTCTAGTCCTTATATCCTTTAACATTCAGCATTATCTGGTTAGTTTAAGAACTCGAGCTTCATTGACAAATCTCCTGAAATTTGAAAATCCTTTCTTCTGAATGAGCAACTCACGTAAGTCCCCTTGGAATACCCAGCATATTCACATCAACCAACTGAGTCTATTCGCAATAAAAGGAACCTTGGAGTTGAACGCATGAACTTTCACGCAATCTTAGCATGAGGAATACTTTGATCAAGAGAGAATAGAGTGACCGTTGGACATTTTATTCTGTGCTGACGTTGTCATGAAACACACATCAACAATTAGTCCATTTAGTATTTGTTGTTCCATAATTGTCCTAAAAAGGAGGCCTAATTTGACAATAACAATCTAATTTTTACCTATTCCATACAAAACAAACCAATCTAATTTTCACATATGTTTAGTAAGGGCCAAAAGCATATCCAAATTAGGTGTCATATCTCCATTATCAGTTGTCTAGAAATGTGCTAGAACTTTGCTGATGGTTTTGATAGCTTAGATTAGGTGATTGTATGGTGTAAGTGTGTCTAGTAGGGTTCTATTTATTATGTATATGTTTTGGTCCTTTTTTCTTAGCCTAATCCCTAAGGAATCTTTACATTATTTGTGGTATTAGAGCCAAGTAGAGGATTGATTTTCCTATTCATTTTAATAGAGTAGTTGACTAGTTGAGAATTCAAGTTTTATGAGAAGAAAATTGTTTCTCATCCCTATACCATTACTGGTATCAAAGAAGGAACTAACTCCTACATGGGTGAAAGAAGACCTTATTTGTCAAGAGATGGCATTCAGAGCCTGTGGAAGAGGACGATGCCAAGGAAGACTAGCTACAAGTGTCAAAATTTAGAGGAGATCAAGAATCTTAGGATAAGACTACATGATGTTGAAATATCTTAGAGGAGAGGCATAGATCAAGGAGATGTCAGTGAGGAATACTTAGAGGCATAAGGAGAAGTGGATGCAATTTTCCTAGAAGAAGAAGAGAGGGTAGAAAAAAGAATGATCAAGGCTATTATGGGAATCAGTTCCAAACCTAACATGGAGATTCCGATGTATGAGGGTAGCTTGAAGCCTGAAGAACTCATTGAATGGATTGATGCATTAGATAATTACTTTGAGTATCAAGAAGAGGATGATGAAAAGAAGATGAAATTTTCTATTACAAGATTGAAGGGTCATGCATCCATTTGGTGGGACGGAGTACAAAAGGAGATTATAATAAAAGGAAAGCCTAAGATCATAGATTTGGGCAGAATGGTTGCAAAACTAAGAGGTAAGTTCATACCTAAAGATTATAAAACTAATTTATTTAGAATACTTCAAAATTTAAGGAAAAGAGACATGTCACTAAGAGACTACACAAAGAAGTTCTATAGGCTAACCATAAGAGCGAGACATATAGAGGATGTTTGGCACATAATGGTTGCAAAACTAAGAGGTATGTTCATACTAAAGATTATCAAACTAGTCTACTTAGAACACTTCAAAATTTAAGGCAAAGAGACATGTCAGTAAGAGACTTCATAAAGTAGTTCTATAGGCTAACCACAAGAGTAGGACATATAGAGGATGATTTAGAAAAGGTAGAAAGATATCTTAATAGTCTGAAATTTACCATTCTAGATGGAATTAATATTCTTTCTCCTAGATCAATTGATGAAACTTATCAATTGGCACTCAAGGTAGAAGAGAAGCTTTCCAGGAAGAAAAATTCATACTCAAGAGGAAGGGGCAGAAATTTCAAAGGTAAAGGACATCAACGGTGTAGAAGGTAGTTGCAATCATCTCAAGATGTGGCTAGAAACTCACAAATCCCAAGAGGAGACTATGCATCAAGAGGAAGAAGACCTTACCAAAGAGGAAGAGGAAGGTTTATGGGTAATTGTTCTAGATGCAAAAAAAATGCATGTCATAGATCATATGAATTTCTAGAAAACCCCTCTACTAGTCAAGAGAGATGTGTGTATGTGGCTCAAGGTTAAGAAGAGCAAGAGGTAGAAAAACCTATAGTTTATGAAGATCCACCTAAAGTTGGTGAATCACTCTTGATGAAGAGAGTATTACTAAAACCCAACAAGGAAATCATAGAACCACCTCAAAGGAAGAATTTGTTTAGTACAACATGCAAGAAAGTGCAGAAAAGTCATCATAGATAGTGGGAGTATATACAATCCTGTTGGAATAGAGATGGTGGAGAAACTAGGTTTCAAAAAGGTAATGCATCCTACTCTTTACAAAGTATCATGGCTGCAAAAGGGAAATCAACTCTTGGTTAATGAACAATGCATGGCGGATTTCCAAATACAAACCTAGAAAGATCAAGTGGCACGTGATTTCATGCCCATGGATGTTTGTCACATTCTTCTTGGGCAACCTTGGCAATATGATAGGAAGGCTATGCATGATGGGAGGCATAATACTTACAATTTTGGAAAAGATCGAAGAAATCATACTCTTACACCCTTAAAACAAAAACATGTTGCTGCTGAAACAAGCTCAAAAGTGTTCCTAATGAGTGGTGTTGACTGGTGTTTTATGACCGCACCAACATAGGATAAAGTTTCCCAATGGATACTCTATCCTCTCTTGAACAAAGTATTATGCATGCTAATATTTCCAAAAAGATCATACATTCAACTCCAAGGTTCATGTTGATGGGTGTTTTATGACCGCACCAACACAGAATAAAGTTTCCAATGGTCACTCTATCCTCTCTTGATCAAAGTATTCTGTATGCTAAGATTGCATGAAATATCATGTGTTCAACTCCAAGGTTCCTTATGCAAGGGGATAGCCTTAGTTGGTTTGATGTGAATATGTTGGGTATTCCAAGGGGACTTACGCAATTGTTCAACTCTTGAAGCAGATGTGAGATATGATTGATTCGACGATGATGCTTTGATTCCTAAACTAACTGAGAAATGCTGAATTTAAAAGGAGATAAGGGTAGGGATTCTATCTTCTAGTCCTAAAGGTGGAATACGAGGATCAACTTTAACAAACTTCAAACTAGACTTTGCTTCGCCTCCCTTCGGACAACTTCCACAAAATCGGTGCAATCTTCAAAGGATGGGTAAGATGTTCAAATTATGACACAACATGCACACACCATCACAACAATGCATGTGGACATACGAATCGAAATCGAAGTTAAGTGCCAATACTCCAGTTGACCATGAAGGGCAAACCCATCGTCAGCAAGCCTTCTAGTGGTATGGATGAAAGGAGATTTGCTCAAATCAAACACCGCATTCCACAATTACCAACTATTTGCATAAAAAAAATCTACTTTACCTACTTTGAATTGGAAAGATGAAAAGGCCTCGCTAGCTGCTCATAACAAAAGAAGAAATCACCAAGCAATGAAACTCTTTATATTATGAAAAGTGTTCACAACAACCATTTACAAAACTTTCAAAGGGAAAGTTTTCTTTCCTCTTAAATCTAAACTAACTTCTAAGCTATTCACTAAATGCCTCTTCTACTTTCTAGCTCAACTCTATCTCTAATTTCCTCTAACTATGATATATTACAAATGAGGGGGAATACACCTTTTATATCAAGCATAGTTCAGTGGATGGCTTAGATCCAAATACAATGAAAGGCTCAGATCGAGCCACATATGCCCTGATTAAGGCCTTAACCCTAAAAACCACCACTAAGAGGAGTGGGGCAATGAATGCACCGAAGATTCTCCACTCCTCTGTAGGAACCACTACCAGCAATCAATGCACATCATCTTCCTACAGAATATCATCATCCAAGAGGGTGTATCCTTTCTCCTTTTCTCTGGCTGCAAAATTAATGAACCTGGATAACACAGGCTCAACTTCCTGATCTGAAATGGGAGGGATATGATCCAGCTGAAATTCCAGCACCGTAACTGTTTTCCCATGTCGAGCACAAGATTTCTTCCAAGCAAATAAAGCATCCTGGGTATTCTGAATAATGCTAGAGAAGGTGGAGGTGTTCTCGAAATCATCCTGGACAAAGGCCTTCACCTCCGAAAAGAATGGTTCCAACCTACTCTTCAAGCCATCCGCAGTCACCTCCTCAGAAGTCAGTCTTCTGGCAAAGATAGCTTCCAGCATATTGAGGACTCCATCAAAAATATTGGTCATGGCCTTTCTAACCCTGACTGAATTTGCCTATGATGCATCATAGAATCCTCGGCCAGTGACCACTGAAGAGTACCAGCCAGCGAAGTCATATCTATCTCCCTCTTGGATCACGCCTCCCTTAACCAATACCTGTAGAGGTGTGTGCATCAAAGCTCCTAGGAAGAGAAGGAGCAACAACTCTCATCTGATAGATACGAGCCTCACCTCAAGCCTAGCTAACTGCCTCCATTCTCACCATAATGTCGGAGGTTTGTCGATAGGCATGTGCAAGATCCTCCATAATTTTTTTGTCTCAACACGAACATTGGCAACCCATTTATCTGCCTCTTGTGCCATTCTTTTCAAATCTTCAAGACCACTGATTGACTCCCTAGGAAGCTCGGCTGGGAGCTCAATTGCTAAATTTTCTTGCCCACAAGGATGGGACAAGTGTTGTACATAGCCAATAAATGTTTTGTGCTCCACCTTCAATCTTTTGTATTTACCCTCAATACAGAGCAATCTATCCTTAAGTGTCTGATATGAATAAACGCACTCCTCAACCACCTGTGCTCCCGTAGGGTGGCCAAGCTCCATAGTAGTGATCACATAATTTTCTAGAATAGCCTCATCCTGATCGCATTCTATCCTAGGCATAGCTATGTGTAACATCTGAGAGCCATCCTCATTAGTTGAAATTTTAGAGAACTTTTTGGCCTTCTTCTTCGTTGGAGGTGCAGTGATCCTACTTAACAATTCCTCCATCTCAGCTACTGGATCAGCCTCATCAACAAAATCATGTCTCATCCTATCCCTTAGCCATTATGGCACTTCCTACTGTAAGTCAACAATAATGAAGGGCTGCTCAACTTTGGCCTTCACCTCATGAACTTCTTCTACGCCCTCATGCTGACGAGGCTCATCAATCTCTAGAGGCTCGATATCTCCTGAGCTATGGGCATCTTCATCTGAAGTAGCATCATCCTCAAGGACTGCCTCAATCTCATGCTGAAATTGAGTATCAATGGCTGTCCCTTCCTTTGTCTCCTGCTGATTTTCTTCTCTAGGCATATTGATACTTTGGCCCACCGATTCTCTGCGAGGTGGTTGACTTGCCTCTCACACTACTTGTTCTGCATTCAATATTTCCCTTTGATCAGCAAACAATGAAACTTCCTACAAACTCGAAGAATGTGCTTGTGATGGTGTATGGGTGGACTCTTCAATTCTTTGAGGCTCTAGCTGCATGGGCTCTTTTCCTCGAGGCTCTAGAGCTTGAGTAACCCGCCTATTCTGCCTAGTATCCAATGACCTGTGATCTCCCATCAGATTGTAAGTAAGGGGGATTTATATGCCCTTGATTCATCTCACATGCCTCTCCACCCAACTCCGTGTGAATGTCAAGACTGGGATGCAAATTGTATCCAAGTCGATAATCTCGGGCTCTGACCAATCTGGGAGTGGGAGTGGCGTATCCCTCATTGTTTCATAATCAGCCTGTATCACATTTATATCCTCCTCAATCTGGTCTGGCATTGGGGCAATCTCACATTCCCTAATCATCTCCAGTGATATCTGTGAAAACATCCTCTTCCTAACTTCTGCCTCATCCAGCGCACTTGCCCAAAAGTCCTCAACATGTGCCTGATGCATGAATTCCTCGGATAATGCCCATTTAATATTCATGTGGGGATCATAGTGTTTTCTGCTGGTATGATAGGAAAGGTGGAAGAACTGGAGTTGATTTTTTGCTTCCCTTGCCGCCTGTAGTGATGTGCAAATTTCATTAGAATTCCCCATGGTAATAGGGAATCCAAGTCCACCCTTCTTCTTCTTCTTTGAATCTTATCATAGGCAATGATTTTCCTAGATATTTCTAGCATCACGATCTTGTTTGTGGGATACCAGGGAAATTTGTATGGGTAAGAGGAGAATCCTTGCAGCCTAATGTAAGTAAACTTCGGCAATTGGATAAACCAAAATCTGAACTTTTCAATCAGCTCTTGTGCCTCTTTGGATATTCTATGATGAGTCCTCTGCTGCAAGGTCCTCGTTATATGCATTGTGAAGGCGCCATTGACCCTCTTGTAGTGGGAGGTGCTTGTCAAATATAACTGCAAACAAGGCTCATGTATTTTAAACTGCTGAGAGCCACACCCAATCGGTTCCTTATATGAAATCCCTCTATACTTTGTCATTCGGGCCAGCATGTAGACAATATAAGAGCTCATGTAAAATCTTTTTGTTCTCCTTAGACTCCGGAGTTGTTCATGTAGATTATCACTGATCATTAATGCCCAATCCACATGCTCTTTGCCTTCTAGCACAAGGTTGATAGAGTAGAACATCCAAGGTTCAAAGATGAATGCTTGGGGGCACCCTCCAACTCTACTCAGCATCATGATTAAGTCATAAAACTCTTGCCTCGGATCTTTTGAAATTATCTATTTTGGCAGCTTCATGCGAGTTGGCTTGGGCTTGTTCATCCACCTGGAATTTATCAAGTCAGCACATCGATCAAATGTGGATGAGTACATTCTTTCAGCCCTCTCCCTTGTTTTATAAATCATCTTCTCATGGACTGGAATTCCAAATGTCTCTCCAACTGCTTCAGGTGTAAGGTTGGCCAACAACTTGCCATTCGGTAAAATGATAGTCCTCTGCTTCGTGTTGTAGCAATTTGCACACTCCATAATCAACTTTAGGCAACGAATTGTTGGTGGAAAGCCAACATTTGCATAAAGTCCACTTCTGACAATGTTGTGTGAAGTGACTGATGGATGATGACCTCCAATTCCCATTATTCACCTTTTGAAAGTCTCCAAGTTAAATGAACCAAGATTTGTGTCACTTAACTTGCCCAATTTCGAAGAAAACTTTGATTCTGGGGAGAAGGATTTGCTCAACTTCTTTATCACTGCCTACCTTGTTGTGCTTGCTCTGCTAGACTCAGCATGATTTCCTCTTCCTGCAAATCTTCTGCTTGTTTCAGCCATTCTGCAAAAATAAAAGAGAGTCATTAGAAAATAATTCTTAGAAAACAATAGCATTTTCAGGGTGCCATCAGATTTTTGAAAAATAAAAAGGCTGCAACCCTTTGACATTTCCAGCTGCAAACCTCAATGCCCTTCTCACTTCAACACTCTGAAGTTTCCTACTTGCAGCAGCACAATTCCCAACACTTGAAATGATTTTTTCACAACAATTCACTTTCAGCAACTTGAAACTTCTTCACAAGTTCGAACTTTCAGCAAATTGAGAAGTTTCCTCTCAAATTCGCACTTTCAGCAACTCTACTTAGAACCTATCAGCAACTTAGAATTCTTCTCACAAGTTCACACTTCAGCACTCTGAGAAATTCTTCTTTGCAACTTCGTATTTTTTATCAACTTAGAACTTCTCAGAATTCAGTAATTGGTGAGAAATATGAAAAGATTTAGAAGTCTTATAGCTAGGTCAAATTTTGGAAGAGGTTAAACTTAGCAAACTTTTGAATTTACATTTTCCTTCCTCTGCCAGTCGCAACACTTGTCACTCGGAGTATCAGAATATTTGACTTCTAGAACTTTTGGAAAATTCATCACCTCTGCACTGGCCTGCTTCATCATGTTTACATTTTAAAATATTAAATCCAGTATTCCCCGTAAACAATTTCATTTCAACTGGCTAAGGCATTTGATTTCATGCTTGCTTTGGCAAAATTATTCCAGTCATCTAGTTCAATTCTCAAGCTAAGCCATTTTTATTAAAAAAACATTCATCTCGTTTGCCTTAGAGAAATTTTAATTTCGCCTTAGGAAATTCATTAAAATAGGCATCGGGCAAAAATCTCTATCAAAACGACATGAGCAAGGTGTGGAACAAGTTTAAATCATCTCCAAGTGGGAAATGTCCAATACCCAAAAGAAATTTCCCTTCAAGACTCATCGTTTTCATGTGTATCTAGACAAAGGGGTACATTTAATTTTTATTATTTTGAAAAATAATAAAATTTGCTAAGGTTCATTGCATTTTTATTCTGGGCGCATTTCTTACTTGTAGCCTTCATTTTTCCTACCTTGACATCTTCCCTGATTTTCCTGAAGAATTCCCCCCTGTTCCCGGGCGCATTTGATCTTGCCTCTGGAAAATTTATCAATACCACCCTCCTTAGGCGTATTTCACATTTTGCCTTAGAAAACACCTTAGAAAAAATTAGGTTTTTGCTAATCTTACCCTTGAAGGGCGCATTTCACTTATCATGTTTCCATTTTAATCCCTTAGGAATTTCCACGCTTAGACTTCTTTTATCGAATTCTCCACAAAGACAAGGGTGCATTTCCATGTGTTAACTTCCACCTAAGGGCGCATATGAGGTGGTGTGAAGGAAATCCACCAACATTTAGAAATATTTTAACATCTTGCTTGGGCGCGTTTCATGTGTCATGTAGGAACATGGATGCTAGAGGAAATTGTGGGTGCATTTCATTTTGTGTGAAGGAACTTCCAATCAAACTTGAGCGCATTTGACATATGCCACTTCCATTTTCAGCTTTGAGGGTGCATTTGAGCATGTGGACTCCCACTTGAGGGCACATTTGAGGGGTGGTGAAGGAATTTCCACCACTTAGAATATTTTTCCAACTTCTTCATACCTTGTGGGTGCATTTGAGGTATGCAAGAGGAAATTGTGGGTTCATTTCACTATGTCAACTTCCACTCTTAGGCGTATTTCATGGATGGTGAAGGAAATCCGCCACTTAGAAAATTTATCCCTTTTGCCTTCCCTTCCTTGGCGCATTTAGCATAGTGTGAAGGATTTTGAGGGCGCATTTCATCCAAAGGGAGAAATTTCAATCAAGCTTGGGCGCATTTCACCCTATGAGGAGGAATTTGTTATACTTAGCATTTTTCATCAACATCCTTTCATACCTTAGGCGCATTTAGAGGGGTCTCAAGGAATTTCTCATGACTTAGAAAATTTCTCAGCTCCATCTTTGCCTGGGCGCATATGAGGTGGTGTGAAGGAATTTTTTACACTTATCACCTTCTTTCCCATGTCATGGGCGCATTTCATGCCTTCTCCTTTTAGCTTCAACTTGAAAATTCTTGATGCCCCGGCTACCTCTTGCTATTCTATTTTTAGCAAATTTGGAAAAGTGCTCCCTTCCATGCATTTTCACCTGTTCTGACATTGGATTTGGACGTGATTATGCCCCCTGTGATCTTGCTACCTTGTTTATACTTATTGTCCACAGTTGTCTGCTATTCTTAGCTCTCAATCTATTTTTAGCAAACCCTAAAATTGATGGACCTCTGCAGCTTCGTTTGACCTGAAATTTGATCCATATGATTGTGATGACATAAGTTTCCTATTCACACTCATCTTTGGCACATACATGCTATTTTTAGCCATGGAGTGACTTACTAAAAATAGTAAGTGCTCATATTTCATTCAAATTTTGCAGGCAGGCAGCCTGGGAGATGCCGATCATGATGGTGTACTTTATTTGACATCTTTTGTATTTCATTCAACTATTTTTAGGCATAATAGTGGAAACCCTAATTTGACTTGCATGTACCCTGAACTGTTTCCATTTGACTTGACTTATGTTGCATGTCGTTCTGCGTGCTGAACTAAAGTGTCAAAGAGTTGCTGGAGTGAACCTGCTATTTATAGTAAATGCCCGGAAAGCGATCAATTTGATGTCGAATGAGTTTGCATGTCATAGTGCCTAAGGGATCTCAAAAACCTAGAAAAACCCAAAAAACTGGTCAACATGCGAGCACTAGCTAAAAATAGTAAGTCCCTGGAAAGTGATCCATTCTGCTTGCAAGTCACATCACTAGGAAACTCTCACAAAACCCATAAGGAATATCCTAACATGCGTTGAAAAACTCGGCATGCAAACCCTAAAAATAGCCTTTGAAGCCTGAATTGCTGAAAGTCATCATCTTGACTTGCATGTTACACCATCGCGGAGGTCTTGAAAAATACAGATACATTCTCCAAAAGTGCACTTGAAAAGTATAGATGTAAACCCTAAAAATGGCCCTTGAAGTCGGAATTGCTAAAAAATAGCCAGTTGTCAGAATTTGTTCAAAATTTGCGTGCAAGCACCTTGAAGTTACCTAGATGTGTTGAAGTAGTCAAAATCCCAAAATTTTGAGGAGAAGACCTCCAAATTAGGTACTTACTAAAAATAGTAAGCTGTTGGATTCTAGTGAAAATTTAGTGGGATCCTACCTTGAGCTTTCTAATTGTACTTTGGCGCTTAGATTTCACTTTGATAACCTTATTTGACCTCAAACAAGCCTGAAGGGTGAGAAACCCTAATTTCATAAACTTAGCCAACATTTCAACCTAGGCCAAATGACGGGACATCTCCGGAAGGACAGAAAGACCAGAAAGAGAGAGAAGCAAAACCAAAGCCAAATGACTAGAATGGAGGAAAAATTAGGGGGTCCCCATCTTGAATGGGGTGATGTGTGAAAAAGGTCATAGCAGTTCCTTCATGCAGTGGATAGTCTCAATTGGCATGATGTGATATGTTGGTTATTTCAAGGGGACTTACACAATTGTTCAATCAAAAGAGAAGAACTTGTAGGACACGAATGATTTATCAATATTCCTCTAGTTTCCTAAGCTAACCAAGAAAATACTGAAATTAAAAGGATAGGGATAGAGATTCTACTATCTACTCCTAAATGCGGGATACGGAGATCAATTCTTGCAGGCTCAAACCAAGTTTTGCTTCGCCTCACTTCAGACAACCTCTATAAAGCCGGTGCAATCTTCAAGGGGATGAGGAGAGATATTCAAACCATGACCCAACATGAAAATACCATCACAACGATGCATACCAACATATGAACCGGAATTGAAGTTAAGTTCAAAGTGTTCCAGTCGACCACACAAGGTGAACCCACCATCACTGAGCCCGCTAGTGGTATGGATAACGAAGCTTGCTCAAATTATACAACGCATTCCACAACTACCAACTACTTGCATGAAATGAAATCTACTTTAATTTAATGTACTCTAAGACTCTAAGTGAATTGGAAAGACGAAGAAGCCTTGCTAGCTACTCACAATAAAAGATGGAATCACCAAGCAATGAGAACTCTTTATATTATGATAGTGTTCACAACAACTCCTTACAAAGCCTTCAAATGGAAAACTTTCTTTCCTCCTCAATCTATGCTAACAATCTAAGCTAACTTCTATCTATTCTCTCCTCTGCTCTAATCTCTAGTGTCTAGTTCTAATCTATTACAAATGAGGGGGGATGCCCCTTTTATAGTTAGCTCAGTCCAACAGACAGCTCAAATTCAATTACAATCGAAGGCTCAGATTGAGTTACATATGCCTTAATCAAGGCTTTGCCCTAAAAACCGCCACGGAGAGGAGTAGGGTAATAAATGAACAAAAGATTCTCCACTCCTCTGCAGGAATCGTAATGAGCAATTAATTCCCATCACCATCTTCTAGAAGATCATCATCCAACAAGGTGTTTTTGTTGTCCTTCTCTTTGACTACAAACTCGTTCAATCGGGCCAACACTGCCTCAACCTCTTGAATTGAAATAGGTGGGATGTGGTTGAGCTGAAACTCAAGTACTATGGATATTTTCCCGTGCCGAGTATAAGACTTTCTCCAAGCGGCTAAGGCATCTTGGGTGTTCTGAATAATGTTGCAGAAAGCTAAAATATTTTCAAAATCATCCTGCACAAACGATCTTATAGCTGAGAAGAAGGGGTCCAACCTGCTCTTTAAACCATCTACAGTCATCTCCTCTAGAGTCATCCTCCTAGCAAATATAGCCTCCAGTGTGTTTAGGACTCCATCTAGAATATTTCCCATAGCCTTCCTGACTCTAGCCGAATCTGCTTGTGCTCCATCAAGGAAACCATGGCCTATGACTACTAAAGAATACCAACTAGTGAAGTCATATCTGTCACCTTCTTGTATCATGCCTCCATCCACCAGTGTTCGTAAGGGCACATTCATCAAAGCCTCCAGATGAAGAACAATTTTAGTCTCATAGATATGGGTCTCGCTCCAGACCTGATCAACAATATCCATGCATGCCAAAACATCAAAGGCCTACCGATAAGAATGAGCGAGGTCCTCCATGAAATTTTTTATTTCCATGTGAACATGGCCAACCCATTTGTGTGCCTCCAACACCATCTTATTCAAATCCTCCAAACCACTAACTGACTCCCTTGGGAGTTCTATTGGGAGTTCAACTACCATATTTTCCTGCTCACCTGGATGTGCAAAGTTTTGCACATATCCGATCAATGTTTTATGTTCCTTCTTCAATCTCTTGTACTTTCCTTTTGTATGGAGCAATTTGTTCTTCAAAGCTTGGTAGGAGTTATCACACTCCTCAATTATCTGGGCTCCTGTGGGGCGACCCAACTCAACAGTGGTGATCACATAATTTTTTGGTCATTCCTCCTCTTAATCACATTCCTCCCTTAGAACAACAACCTGAAGCGTCTGAGAGTTGGATTTATTAGTCAAAATTTTGGAGAAATTCCTAGCCCTCTTCTTATCTGGTGACGCACTGATTCTACTGAGGAATTCCTCCATCTCCATTGTTGGGTCTATATCATCCTCAGGATCCTTCCTCATCCTCTCCATGAACCAATCAGGAATAGCCTATCATGGATTGCAAATAATAAGGGGCTGCTCCTCAGTTGTCTCCTCCTCGTGTACCTCCTCCCTAACAATACTTTGTTGAGGCTATTCTACCTACATTTGATGAATACCTTCTCCTCAACCTCGAGCCTCTTTCCCCGTGGTATTTTCTTCTTCTAGTGTCATGTTGATCATCTGTTGGAAATGATTATCAGTTGTCGTTTCCTCTTCTTCTTCCTACTGGCTTTCCCCTCTGGGTGCATTGACACTGAAGTTGTCTAATTCCCTGAGTGGTGGACGGTTTTCCTCCTCAAAATCTCGCCCTTTGTTGGATTTAATTTTTAGGCTTCCAAATAGTGGAAGCTCCCTCAAACTCGAAGACTGAGTCTGTGATCATGCGGGTGATGCCTGCTCTACCCTTTGAGGCATTGGTTGGGCTGGTACTTCTCTTCGTGGTTCAGTAGCTTGGGAAATCTGCTTTCCTTTCCTTATTGATGGCACCCTCTAATCACCCATGAATTTATAAGTAAGAGTAATTGACTTACTTTTAAGCCGACTCACATGCCTCTCAACCCAGCTCCTCATGAAAGTCAACACTGGTATGCTTAACATGTCCAAGTCCATGATTTCCGGTTCGGACCAATCTGGTGGTGGGACCGGTGTGTTCCTTACTGATTCATAGTTAGGCTGTATGAAATTGACATCTTCGTCCACTTGATCTAGAACTGGAATGACTTCACATTCTCTAATTAACTTCAAGGGTAGCCTAATGAACATTCTCCTCCTGACTTCGACCTCATCAACTGCGTTAGCCCAGAAGTCCTCGATATGAGCCCTGTGCTTGTATTCCACACTTTGTATCATCCGGATATTTTTGTAAGGATCAAAATCTTGTCTGCTAGTGTGGTATGTAAGGTGAAAGAACTGCATCTCATCCTAGACTTCTCTAGTTTCCTACAAGGAAGGACAAACTTCATTTTAATTTCCCATAATGATTGGGAAGTCCAATCCTCTTTTCTTCTTCTTATTCTAAATTTTATCATAGGCAATGAGCTACCTAGATACTTCTAACATTACCATTTGATCAGTGGGGTACCTCGACAGTCTGTATGGGTATGAGGTGAACCCCTGCAGTCTAATATATGTAAACTTTTGAAATTGGATGAGTCAATATCCATTACCTTCAATTAATGCCTGCGCCTCCTTTGATATCCTCTATTGAGTCCTCCATTGAAGAGTCCTCGCAATATGCATGGTGAAGTCATCATTCACCCATTTGTAGTTGGAGGTTCTAGTCAAGCACAGCTGTGGACAAACCTCGTAGATCTTGAACTGTTCAGGGCCACACCTGATTAGCTCCTTGTAGGTTATTCCTCTATACTTGGTCATTCGAGCCAACATGTACACCATGTACGAGCTCATGTAGAATGTCTTCATTCTCCTCAAGCTCCTAAACCGTTCATCTATGTTGTCACTTATCATTTTGGCCCAATCAACACACTCTTTCCCTTCCATTATAATTTTGATGTAATAAAACATCCAAGGCTTGAAGATGAATGCTTGTGGACTTTCATTCACCTGGCTAAGCATCGTTATGAGATCATAGTACTCCTGCTTCACATCATCAGCAATAACTTGTTTTGGAAGCTTGGTGCAAGGAGGTCTAGGCTTCTGCATCCAAACTGTATTATTAATACTAGCGCACCTCTTGAATGTGGAGGCATACATTCTATCAGCTCTATCTTTTTCTTTATATATCATCCTTTCAGAAGTGGAGATCCCAAATGCTTCTCCAATAGCATCGGGCATTAATTTGGAAAACAACTTGCCATCTGGAGAAACAATAGTCCTTCGTTCAAGCTTGTAACAATTCGTGCACTCCATGATCAACTCTGGACATTAAATTGCTAGTGGAAAACAAGTTGCTGCATAAATCCCACTCTTCATTATTTGGTGTGTCGTGACTGATGGTGGATGGCCTCCCAGCCCTTACATTCTTCCTTTGAGCACACCGAGATTAAATGAACCAAGGTTAGTGTCACTCAACCCTTCCAACTTTGAAGTGAGTTTCGATTCAAGAAGGAATGGTTTGGTGAGCTTCTTTATCACTGCCTGTCGCGACGTGCTTGCCTTGCTTGCTTCAACATTTATAGCCTTTTTTGTAGCCTTGCTTGTTCCTATAGCATCTCCTATTCTTGCTTCAACCATCTGCAAAATAAAATATACGTTAGAGTTCAGACTTAGAAAAATAAAATCATCTCGAGATGGCTGCAATATGGAGTTAAATTCAAAAATAATACCCTTAGCATAAAAATTTCTAGCTCCAAACCTCAAACTTTTAAATTCCTTGAGTTTGACTCTTTCAGCAATGTGGCTTCTGGCACTTGAAAGAAATTCACACCAGCTGGATACTTTCAGCACTTAGAAAAATATTACTCCAGCACTTCGATTCTCAGCACTTAGGAAATTCTTCTTCAGCACTTCAACTTCAAAATTTTTACTTCAACTCTTTGACTTTCAACACTCAACTCTCAACATTTAGAAAATAATCACCAAATTGATACCTTCAACAACTTCAAGAATTTTCTCTCTCTTAGCAACCTTCTCAACTTCTCAAGAAAATTACTCTCACTTCAGCAAACTCTCAACTTCTTAAGAAAATGCTTCTCACACAGTAGAAATTCGCACATGCAAATGGTGAGAAGTGAGAAACTTTGTTGCTTAAATAATTGTGCTAGAGAATCTTGCTAATTTGTGCACGAGTCAATTTTAGCAACTTCATTAATTCTCCACTCCCACTACTAAAATCTTCTAATTTTGGCGAAGTGAAGGGCGAGTTGTCAGCTAGCCGTCATAGCATTTTCCTTAATTGGAGATTCTTTCCCCTACAAAATTCAAATTTTTCCCTCCTAACTGCCAGTTAATTAAATCACTCGTAAGGGAATCATTATGATTTACTTCGAAATTTCCACTTTGACTTAATTAAATCCAACACTTAAAATTCCATGGGGAAATTAAAATAATTTCCAACCCAATAAAATCTCCCTCATTTAGAATTCCATTTCCATGACATTTGCCTTAGACAATTTTAATCTCCTTCAAAACATTTCATCACATCGATTAAAATCACTATCCATATCAATCCATTCTTGAATTTTAATCTCCCTTAGAAGATAATCCAAGCAATTTTCTAGAAAATATTTCCCTTCGGAAAAACATTAAAATTCCCTTAGAAAAATAATTCCCAACTTCATTAATTCATGGGCGCACTTTGAAGGGGGTCTTTTAATTTTCACTTGACCCATTAAAAATGTTTATTAACTTTTAACTCACCCTTTGAAAATATTTCCACCTTTGATTCCTATTTCCACGCCTTAGGATTTTTTTTTTAAACTCATTCATCTTTGAAGGCGTATTCGATCTAGTGAGATTTTATTTCACTTAGAAAATATTTTATATCATCTAACACTCTAGGCACATTTGACCTTCTTTATTGTCATTTCTATGCCTTAGAGAAAATTCTCCACTTCAGTACCTAGTTTGGGCGCATTTAGGGTGGAAAGTTTTTATTTTAAAGGCCTTAGGCATTTTTCTTTCAAAGAACTTTGATTTCATGTTCACACTTGCCAAGGGTGCATATCACCCCACAAGCTTTCATTTTCATCCTATCAAGGGCCCCTTCCCCTGGTCTTCACTTTGCTTTGCAACACCTTAGAAAATTTCCACTTAACTTCTTCATGTTGGGCACATCTGGGAGGTCGCACTTCCACTTTACTTGCCTTAGAAAATTTTCTTACCTTCATTCCATCCAAGGGCGCATTTGACCTCATGTACTTCCACTTCAAACAATTAGAAATATTTTCAAGCCACCATTCCTTGTTTGGGCACATTTTGATGGGTCTAGTTTTATTTTCACAGACTTAGAATTTTTCCTACTTAACCTCTTCATGATGGGCGCATATGGGGTCTTGATCTTTTATTTTCAAAGAATTAGAATTTTTCTCAAGGCATCCTCATCTCCCTTGGGCACATTTGGCTAGGTGTTCTTTTGATTGAGGGCGTATTTCTCCTCCCTAGCTTTTATTTTCCAACGCCTTAGCAAGTCATCACCTCTTGGGCACATTTGGAGTGGAGAGCTTTCATTTTTATTGCCTTAGGCATTTTAAAGACATCATCTTTCTTTGGGCGCATAGGAGGTAGTGAGCCCAAGGTTTTCTTGCCTTCGACAATTTTTCTCATGTGTCTACTCCTTGCTTCATGGGTGCATTTAGGAGGGTCTTCTTTTATTTCTCATGCCTTAGAGTATTTTACCAACCCCTTCTTCATCTCCTTGGGCACATTTGAGGGTGTCTACTCTCATTTCTAATTCCTTAGAATATTTTCTTCACCCAACTCCTTCCTTCGGTGCATTTCACATGGTGAGCTTTCATGTGAGGGCGCATTTGAGGGTACATGCTTTTTTTTTTGACTTAGGACCTTTCATGCCATCACCTCAACCTTGGGTGCATATGGGGGGTGCTCACTTTCATTTTTGACTTAGAAATTTTCTCTTCTTAGATGGGTGCATTCAAGGGTATTGTTGACGTGTTTTTTATGACAGCACCAGCACAGAATAAAATGTCCAACGGTCACTCTATTCCCTCTTGATCAAAGTATTCCGCATGCTAAGATTGCGTGAAAGTTCATGCGTTCAACTCCAAGGTTCCTTTAATGCGAATAGACTTAGTTGGTTAATGTGAATATGTTGGGTATTCCAAGGGGACTTACGTAATTGTTCAACTTTATATGTTCAAGCAAGTGAAGGATTTTGACTATGATGCTCTAGTATTTGAATGGATCGGGAAATGCTGAATTTAAAGAGGTAAGGATAGGAATTCTACACTCTACTTCTACGGGTGGAATGCAAGGATTAGCTTTGACAGTCTTCAAACCAAACTTCATTTTGTCTCCCCTTCAGACAACTCCGACAAAGCTGGTGCAATCTTTAAAGGATGGATGAGATGTTCAAATTAAGATTCACCATGCACACCCCTTCACAACGAAGCAAGTGGGCACATTGAACACAATCAAAGTTAAGTGTTGAGATTCCAGTCGACCACGCAGGAGCAAACTTACCATTAGCAAGTCCGCCAGTGGTATGGATACGGGAAGATATGCCTAAACTAATGTCACATTCCACAATTAACCCTACTTGCATGAAAACAAATCTACTTTACTTTACTCTATTCGAATTAGAAAGACGAAAAGACCTCGTCAACTGCCCACAACACAAAATGAAGTCACCAATCAATGAAATCTTTATATCATGAGAGTCTTACACAATAATCTTTTGCAAAAACTTTCAAAGGGAAAGTCTTTCTTTCCTTTCCAACTAAGCTAACTCCTAGCTCTACTTTAACTTCTATCAATCTCTATCTCTAATTCTAAATGCCTACAAATGACGGGGGATGCCCCTTTTATAATGAATCCAAATAGTGGACGGTTCAGATTTGATTACAATAAAGGACTCAGATTGAGCCACCTAGGCCCTAATTAGGGTTTCTTCCCTAAAAACTGCCACTAAGAGGAGTGGGGAAATGAATGCGCCCAACACTCCTCATCAATGCACCACACACTGCCATCAATGCACGTCGTCTCCCTCCAGAAGGGCATCGTCCAGAAGGGTGTTTCCTTTCTCCTTCTCGATGGCTGCAAATCTGATGAATCTGGCCAAGACTGCCTCAACTTCCTGATTGGAGATAGGAGGAATGTGATCCAACTGAAACTCTAAAACTGCAACTGTTTTCCCATGTCGAGCACATGATTTCTTCTAGGAAACAAGGGCATCCTAGGTGTTTTGTATGATACTGGAGAACGTGGCCGTGTTCTCAAATTCATCCTATGTGAAGGTCTTCACTTTAGAGAAGAATGGCACCAATCTGTCTTTCAATCCATCTGCAGTTACCTCTTCAGCAGTCAACCTCTTGGCAAAGATTGCCTCCAACATGTTGAGAATTCCATCAAAGATGTTAGTCATGGCTTTTCTGACCCTGACAGAATCTTCCTGTGATGCATCATAGAATCCCCGGCCTGTGACTACTGAAGATTACCATCTGGCAAAGTCATATCTATCTCCCTGCTGGATAACACCTCCCTCAACCAAAGTGTGTTGAGGTATGCACATCAGAGCCCCTAAACGGAAAACAACTCTCGCCTAATAGATGTGAGCCTCACCCCAAGCATGGTTAATTACCTCCACTCTAGCCATAATATCAGAAGCTTGCCCATAGGCATTTGCAAGATCTTCCATGAACTTTCTTGTCTCTGTACGCACACTGGCAACCCACTTGTCTACTTGCTATGCTATTCTCTTCAAATCTTCTAACCCACTGATTGACTCCCTGGAAAACTCAGCTGGAAGTTCAATTGTTGGATTTTCTTGCCCACAAGGATGGGACAAGTGTTGCACATAGCCAATCAGTGTCTTGTGCTCCACCTTCAACCTTTTGTATTTGCCCTCCATGTAGGATAATCTATCTTTGAGTGCCCAATAGGAATTATCGCACTCCTCTACCACTTGTGCTCCAGTAGGGCGGCCTAGTTCCATGGTTGTCACAACATAGTTCTCAGGAATGGCCTCGTCCCTATCACATTCTTCCCGAGGAACTGCCATATGCAAGGTTCGGGATCCATCCTCATCTATGGATATCTTGGAGAACTTCCTAGCCTTTTTCTTTGCTAGAGGTGCGCTAATCCTTTATAATAATTCTTCCATCTCAGCTACGGGATTGGTGTCATCTACAGGATCACACCTCATTCTATCCCTTAGCCATTCTAGCACCTCCTGTCGCATGTCAGATATAATAAAAGGTTGTTCCACCTCGGCCTCCACCTTGTGAACTTCCCCTCTGCCATCGTTCTGATGAGGCTCAACGTCCTCAATAGCCTCTATGTCTCCCGAGCTCTGGGCATCCTGATCTGAAGTAGCATCACCCTCGAGAGCCACCTCAATTTCCTACTGAAATTGAGTATCAGTAGCCATCCCCTCATCTGTCTCTTGCTGATTTTCTTGTTGATGATCTTCTTGGAGCATTTTGATGCTCTGACCCACTGATTCTCTATGAGGTGGCTAACCCTCCACTCGCACTATATGCTCTACGTCCAATCTCTCCCTCTAATTGGAAAATAGGGATATCTCCTGCATACTCGGAGAATGTGTTCGAGATGCATATGCACGGACTCCTCAACTACCATAGGCTCAGGTCGAACTAGCTCCTTTCCTCTAGGCTCTGGAGTTGGATTATTCTATCTCCTCAGATTAGTTGTTTGTAATATGTTGTCTCCCATCAAATTGTAGGTAAGAGGAATTGACCTTCCCTTAAGTCGACTGACATGCCTCTCCACCCAACTCCATGTAAATTTCAAGCCTAGGATACAAAGTGTATCCAAGTTGGTGATCTCTGAATCAGACCAATCTGGGAGTGGCAAAGGTGTATCTCTTACTGTCTCGTATTCATCCCGTACTACGTTTATATCCTCCTCAATCTGATCTGGTACTGGGATGATTTCACACTCTCTGACCATCACCAATGGTATCTGAGAGAACATTCTTTTTCTGACTTCGATCTCATCCACCGCACTAGCCCAAAAGTCTTCGATTTGCACCTTGTGCCTGAACTCTTCTGTCAATATCCACCTGATGTTTCTATGGGGATCATAGTAATTTCTGCTGGTGTGATAGGAAAGGTGGAAGAATTGGAGCTCTGCTTCTGCCTCCCTGGCTGGTTGCAGCGATGGGCAAATTTCATCTGAATTTCCCATAGTAATCGGGAATCTGAGTCCACCTTTCTTCTTCTTCTTCTGAATCTTATCATAGGCAATCAGTTGCCTAGATACTTCTAGCATCACTATCCTGTTTGTGGGATACTGAGGCAATCTGTATGGATAGGAGGAAAATCCTTGCAGCCTTATGTAGGTGAATTTTGGAAATTGGATAAACCAACATCCGAATTTCTCAATCATTTCTTGCGCCTCCCTTGATATTTTGTGGTGGGTTCTCTGCTACAAGGTCCTCATGATATGCATTTTAAAGGCATCATTGACCCTCTTGTAATTTTTTGTGCTTGTCAGATGCAACTGTGGACAAGCTTCATATATTTTAAACTGATGGGATCCGCAACCGATTGGTTCCTTGTAAGAGATCCCTCTATATCTTGTCATGGGATCCAACATATAGACGAGGTAGGAGCCCATGTAAAATGTCTTCATTCTCCTCACGCCACGAAGGTGCTCATGTATGTTATCACTGATCATCAATGCCCACTCCATGTAATCCTTTCCCTCCAACACCAGGTTGACAAAATAGAACATCCAAGGTTCAAAGATGAACACTTGGGGGCATCCTCCAACTCTGCTCAGCATCATAATGAGATCACCAAATTCTTGTCTCAAGTCCTTTGAGACTATTTGCTTGGGCAATTTGGTGCGATTTGGCTTGGGTTTAATCATCCACCTAGTGTTTATCAAATCAGCACACCAATCTGTGGTGGATGACTACATCTTTCCAACTCTCTCTTTCATCTTGTAGATCATCTTCTCATGAACTGGAATCTCGAATGCCTCTCTGATTGCTTCAGGTGTGAGGTTAGCCAGTACCTTGCCATCTGTCGAAGTGACCGTCCTCTGTTCTACATTGTAGTGGTAGGCACACTCCATGATGAGCTCTAGACATCGGATAGCTGGCGGAAAGTTGACAGCTGCATACAATCCACTTCTGAAAATACTGTGCGAAGTCATTGATGGGTGATGACCTCTAGTCCCCATTATCCTTCTTTTGAATGCATCTATGTTGAATGAGCCTAAGTTCAGGTCAGCTAGCCTGTCGAGCTTGGATGAAAATTTGGATTCTGGCAAGAATGACTTGCCCAATTTCTTGATCACAGCCTGTCTAGACTCGGTGTGGTTGTTTCTACCTGTAGCTCTTCTGCTTGATTTCGCCATTCCGCAAAAAAGGCAAGAGAGTCATTAGAAAACAAGATTTTATAAAACAATATATCGCTTTTGAGGGTGCCAGCAGATTTTTTTTAAATAAAAAGGCTGCAACACTTTGTCACTTTCAGCTGCAAATCTCAACTACACCTGTCTATTTCAATGTCTTTAGAAGTTTCTTCTTTGGTTGTAGCAACACAATGCCAAATACTTGGAAATTTTTTCTTGCAGCAATTTTACTCTTAGCAAATCTGAAACTTCTCCCTTGAAGTTCGTACTTCTCCTTCAGCTCTCTCACAATTTTGAACTTCTCAGCAATTGCAATCTCTTCAAAAATTCATACTTTTAGTTAGCCAATATTTTTGCATTCAGCAACTGGTGAGAAGAATGAAGAGGATTTGAAAATCTTATAGCCTGGTCGATTTCCTGCAGAGGCTATACTTAGCAAATTTTTAAATTCATTTTCCCTCTCTTTTCTCCGTTGTAACACTTGTCATCTGAGGTATCTTCTAGAATTATGAATTCATCACCTCTGCATAGGCCTGCCTCATTGCTTTTGATTTCTTAAAATATTAAATCGTTCACTTCCTTGAATAATTTTGAAATGTTTGGCTAAGTCATTTGATCTTGTCTTTGTTTTGGCAAAATTATCTAGCTCGAAACTTCTAGCGAAGTGCCCTTCATTCATTTTGTTCTTTTGCCTTAGAGAAATGTCTCAATTTTGCCTTAGGAATTTTATTTAAAATAGGCACTGGGAAAAATATCCATTGAAACGATGTGTACATGGTGCGGAGAACATTTGAATCACCTCTGAATTGCAAATGTTCAATACCCAAAAGAAAAATCCTTCCAAAATCCATCGTTTTCATGTGTATCTGGACGAAGGGGTTCTTTTAATTTTTATTATTTAAAAATAATAAAAATGGCTAATGTTTATTTCTTCCCCTTCCTGATGCATTCCATTCCATAATTTCCCATTTCTTTGATCCTGGCCAATTTTTCATGATTTTCCTCTGAAGAGTTTTCCTCTCTAAAGATTTTTCTAACTCTAGAAACTAGCATCATCCTCTAGGCGTGTTCTTCATTTTTTTTCCTCTAAAAAATACCTTAGGAATTTTTTAAAATCTAAAATTTATCATTTTATCTCTAAGGGGCGCATATGGAGTGTCATCTTTCCATTTTATTCCTCAGGCAATTCCACGCCTAGACATTTCTCATTTAGCAATTTTCACGCTTTGACCTTAGCAATCTTCATTTTTAAGTCCCTACTCACTAGGCACATTTCATATGGTGAAGGGGAAAAAAATAAATAACCCTTGGTCTTTTAAACAATCACGCCCCCTTAGCATTACTTTTCCTTTGGCGCATTTCACTTGGTGACCCTTCACCTTCAAGCGCATTTCACCTTCACCACTTAACGCTTTTACCATTCATCTTCTACCTTTTACTTGGGGCGCAAATGCCATGAAGAAATCTCACGCCTAGGGTGACTCTTCACCTCCTCTTGGCGCATATCCTACACTAGACTTCCATTTTATCTTTGAGCACATATATCACATGTGAGAAACAACCTTCCATTATCCTGTGACCCTTCAGCTTCCCCAAGCACATATGGGCTAGGTGGCTTCCAAGTTGGGTGCATTTCATAGTGTTAGAGGAAATTTCCACATCCTAAGTGACCTTTCACCTCCTCCTAGCGCATTTAGCACATGATGCTTCCACTCTTGGGTGCATTTGCTAGTGTTGGAAGGAATTCCACCCCCCCTTAGTGGCTCTTCACCTCCTCTTGGCGCATATGAGGGTGTGGGCTTCCTTCTTCAAGCGCATTTTCCTATGCAAGATGGAAAACCCACACCCAAAGTGACTGTTCAGCTTCCTTGGGCGCATTTAGGCCACGTAACTTCCATTTTAGGCACAATTCACCATCTGAGATGGAAAATCCACGCCCAAGCTTGACCTTTCACCTTCCTCAAGCGCATTTGGGGGTATGAGGAGGAAAATCTCTTTCCTTAGAAGAATTTCTATGCCCTAGGATAATTTTCATGCCTCTGGAAGGCGCATTTCAAACTTGCCCAAGGGAATTTCATACTTGGAACTATTTTGTACCTTTCATTTCTCCTGGGCGTGTATGAGGGTGTGTGCTTGTCAGCTATCATTTGTAAATTTCCAATGCCCTAACCCTATTTTGGCTTTCTATTTTTAGTAAAATTAGGGTTTCATTGTGTTTCACCCTGCTTTGCATTAGAACTGGCATGGTTGTGCCTCCATCTGGTGTCGTCATCTTGTTCACATCTTATCTAGCACAATATATGCTATTTTTAGCAAACCCTAGAATTGATCATTTCCTGTATTTCTGTTTGCTTTGAAATTTGCTCCAGTTGCCTCTGATGCTGTGAGAGGCCTACTCATGCTTGCTTCTGGTGATGACATGCAATTTTTAGCCACTTGCTATTTATAGTAAGTTTCAAAGTTGCCTACTTTAGTAGCTCCATTCGACCTGAAGCTTGCTATGTGTGATCCTAATAACTTGAGTGCTCTGTTCATACCAACTTCCGACGCAGGCCTGCTATTTATAGCCGTGTCCTGACTTACTAAAAATAGTAAGTCCTTCGATTTTTCTCAAAATTTTCCAGTAGGTAGCTTGAAGGATGCTGATCATGGAGGCGTGCTTCGTTCTGAAGTCTTTGCATTTCACTTCATCTATTTTTAGATATGGCAGGGAAACCCTAATCTGACTTGCACGTGGTCCCGACTGCTCCTGATTTATACTGCTTGTCGTTCTGCTCAATGGAATGAAGTGCTAGGTAGCTGTTGGACTAGAGCTGCTATTTATAGCAAGTGTCCAGAAAGTGGTCCATTGGATGTCGGATGAGTTTGCATGTCACAGTGCTTGTGGGATCTCAAAAAACCTAGAAAATTGGTCAAAGTTCTGGCATTGGCTAAAAATAGTAAGTTCTTGAAAACTAATCCGATCCACTTGCATGTCATATCACTGCGAAGCTCTTGTGAAACCTAGATGGAATATCCAGAAATGCATTGAAAATTCTTGCATGCAAACCCTAAAAATAGCCTCGAAAGGCTGACCTCTGAAAGTCCCTGACTTGATTTGCATGTTACACCATCGTGAAGGTCTTGGAAAACCCAGATCAATTCTCCTATCACTTATCGGAGAATTGCTTGTATAAATTCTGAAAATAGCCTCCGAAGGCTGAACTGCTAAAAATAGCCAGTTGTTTGAATCTATTCAAATCTCATATGTAGGCGCTCTGAAGTTGCCTGATTGTGCTAAAGTAGTTAGAATCCCGAAATCCTAAGGAACAAGCCTCGAATTAGGTACTTACTAAAAATAGTAAGTGGTCGGATTTCAGTGAGATTTCAGGGGGATTCTGCCTTGAGCTTTCTGAATGTGCTGCTACAATTAGATTTCACCTAAGTAACTCAATCTTGATCTCGAACGATTCTAAAGGATAGCAACCCTAAATTTGTCAATTACTCAACTAAGGTCAAACGGGACATCCTCGGAAGGACAAAAGATCAGAGACAGAGAGAACCAAAGCCAAAAGACCAGAATGGAGCAAAATTAGGGGGTCCCCATCTTGGATGGGGTGATGTGTGAAAAGGTCACAACAGGTATGAGTTTCTATTTTTCCATATTTAGAAGAATTTTGATGCCTTCAGTTGATCCTCATGAGCCTTCTATTTTTAGTAAATTTTGGAGATGTGTGATTCCTCATGGATTTTCACCTGTTTTCAACCGAGAGCTAGCATGTTGTGGCCGTCGTGGCTTGATTGCCTTGTTTATACCTATTGTTCATGCTCACCTGTTATTTTTAGTAAACCCTTGATTACCTTGACTTTTGCTGCTCCGCTTGACTTGAAATTTTCTTCACATGATCCTAATGACTTATATGACCAGTTCACACTTGTCTCTGGCATAGACCTGCCATTTCTAGCCTTGAAATGACTTACTAAAAATATAAATTTCTTGGATTGTGCTCAAATTTTACCAGTAGACTACCCGAAGGATGCTGATTGTGATGGGATATATGAATTTAACACTTTCTTGAATTTAGCCCCCCATTTTAGGCATAAAAGTAGGAAACCCTAATTTGACTTTCATCTACCCCAAATGACCTCTATTTGACTTGATTCCTGTTGCATGTTGCTCCATTTGTGAACTGAAGTGTTGAGACTGCCTGGAGTGTACCTGCTAAAAATAGTAAAGTGATCAGCCAACTGTCGGATGTATTTGCATGTCATACTGCTCGAGAGATCTCAAAAAACCCCAAAAAAACCCAAAAAGTTGGTCCACATGAGAGCACCTGCTAAAAATAGAAAGTCATCATTTTGACTTGCATGTCACATCATCATGAAGCTCTCGAAAAACCCAAGAAGAATATCCTTACATGCATTGAGAAATCTTACATGCAAACCTTGAAAACTGCATCAAAAGGCAGAACTACTAAAAATAACAAGTTGTCCAAATCTGTTCAAATTTTGTGTGAGTACTTTGAAGTGTCCTGAATGTGGTGGAGTAATTGGAATTGCAAAATTCTGAAGAAAAGACCCCAAATTATGTACTTACTAAAAATAGTAAGTTGTTGAAACTTAGTGAAAATTTGATGGGATCTTGCCTAAAGTATTCTGAATGCAGTGCCAAGCTCATATTCCAATTTGCCAACTCAATTTTTTGTCCAATAAACCTAAAGAATGAAAACCCTAATTTCATAGACTTAGCCATAATGTCAACCAAGTCAAACGATGGGACATCCCTGGAAGGACATAAAGATCCGAGAGAGACACACACACAAAACCAAAGCCAAAAGACCAGAATGGAGCAAAAATTAGGGGGGTACCCATTTTGAATGGGGTAATTATTCTAGATGCAACAAATATGCAAGTCATAGATCATATGAATTTCCAAAAAATCCCTCTACTAGTTAAGAGAGATGTGTTCATGTGGCTCAAGGTGAAGAAGAGCAAGAGGTAGAAAAACCTATAGTTTATGAAGATCCACCTGAAGTTGGTGAATCACTCTTGATGAAGAGAGTATTACTAAAACCCAACAAGGAAATCATAAAACCACCTCAAAGGAAGAATTTGTTTAGGACAACATGCAAGAAAGTGTTGCAAAGTCATCATAGATAGTGGGAGTACATACAATCTTGTTGGAATAGAGATGGTGGAGAAACTAGGTTTCAAAAAGGTAATGCATCCTAATCCTTACAAAGTATCATGGCTGCAAAAGGGGCATCAACTCTTGGTTAATGAACAATGCATGGTGGATTTCCATATACGAACCTAGAAAGATCAAGTGGTGTGTGATGTCATGCCCATGAATGTTTGTCACATTCTTTTTGGGAGACCTTGGCAATATGATAGGAAGCCTATGCATGATGGGAGGCATAATACTTACACTTTTGAAAAAGATGGAAGAAATCATACTCTTACACCCTTGAAAGAAGAACATGTTGTTGTTGAAGCAAGCTCAAAAGTTCTGCTAATGAGTGGTAAATAGTTCTTACAACAAATGAAGAAGGAAGAGGTAAACTTTGCTTTGATAGGAAAGCCTAAAATTGTAGTCACTAGCACAAAGTTGATTTATTTGCTTCAATAAATTGAAGATATGTTGGATGAGTATGTAGACATAGTAGTGGATGATCTACCTAATGATAAGCATCAGCAATCATATAGACTTGGTTCCAGGAGAAAACATTCCAAATAAGGTAGTTTACAAGATGACTCCAAAGGAAAATCAAGAAATCAAGAAATAGGTGAAAGAATTGTTGGAGAAATGATTGATAAGGGAAAGTTTAAGTCCTTATGCTATTCCAACACTTTTGAGTCCTAAGAAGGATGGAGGTTGGAGAATGTACACAAATTCTAGAGCAATCAACAAAATTACTATCAGATATAGATTCCCTTTTCCAAGAATTGATGATTTTTTGGATTGTTTGAGTGGAGCTAAGTATTTTTCTATGATAGACTTGAAAAGTCGCTATCATCAAATTAGAATTAGAGAGGGTGATGAGTGGAAAATAACTTTTAAGACAAATGATGGACTCTATGAATGGATAGTTATGCCATTTGGCTTAACCAATGCTCCAAGTACTTTCATGAGGCTTGTGAATGAAGTGCTTAAAGCTTTCACAAGTTAGTTTGTTATAGTATATTTGGATGATATTTGGTATATAGTCAATCAAAGGAAGAGCATATTAGGCATTTAAGGATTGTATAAGACAAGTTGCATGAAGAGAAGCTACTAATAAATCTTAAGAAGTGTAGTTTATTGAAGACATAATTGATCTACTTGGGGTTTCTTATCTCACAAGAAGGATTGAAGATGGACAAGGAGAAGATAAAGGCAAGCATTGAATGGTCTACTCCTAAGAGTATTTTTGAGGTAAAAATTTTTCATGGTTTGGCTGACTTCTATAGAAAATTCATAAGGAATTTTAGTGGGATTTGTGCTGCAAAAGTAGATACAATTAAAGGAGATAAGAAGACATTCCATTGGACTGAGTCTACTGATAAGAGTTTTCAAATGCTTAAGAAGAAGATAATAGATGAACCTCTTTACTTAATTTTACTAAGATTTTTCAAGTAGAATGTGATGCTAGTGGGATTGCTATAGGTTTTGTTTCGAGCCAATATGGAAAGCCTATTGCTTACTTTAGTGAAAAACTCAATGATGCAAAGGAACTTGGTGAGTATGCATCCGAAACAGTGGGATCTAGTGCTTGCACAAGTAGAATTTGCATACAATGACTCACCTAAAAGAAGTATTGGTATGATTCCTTTTCAAATTATGTATGATATGCATCCTAGAGGAGTGTATGAGCTAAGAAGTTTGGGTAAAATAGAGACAAGAAGTGTTGATGGTGAAGAATTTGCAAGTACAATACAAGACTTGCATGAACAGGTGAAGATGAAGTTTGAAGAGAACACCATCAAGTACAAGAAGGGATCTAATTAGAAAAGAATGGAGGTGAGTTTCAATGTTGGTGATCTTGTTCTTTCTCATCTCAATGAAGAAAGGTTTCCAAAGGGTGAGCACAACAAGCTGAAAATCAAGAAAATTGGTCCTTGTAAGGTTCTGGGGAGGTTTTCAAGCAATGCATATGAGATAGAACTTCCAAAAGGAATCGTAATATCTCCTATCTTCAATGTTGCATGTCTAAACCCTTACAAAGGTGAAGAAAAAACAATCCAAGTGCATGAAATAGGTGAAGATCAGATGATTGAGTGGGAGCAGCAATTTCCCAAGGAGACACCGAAGCAACTTGAGGCAACTTTGGACAAGAAGGTGGCAAAAAAAGAAAGGGACAAAGAAAAATTCCAGTATTTGGTCAAATGGAAGAGTCGAGCAGATGAAGATTCAACATGGATGACTGAAGGTGACATCATTAAATTGGGAACACAAGTGTGGAAAAATCGATGCACAACAACAACAACAACAAATGAAGGCAACTCTTTTTGTTCCTTGGTAGTATGATGCAAGAGCATCACTGTTAGATAGGAGATTAAAAATAATATTATCATAAGGTTTAGGATGCTAGGTATGTTCTAAGTCTATTTCCCTCCATTTGTATGTAGTTCAAATTTCAAATTTGTGTAAATGTCATAAATAAGGCTTGTAAAAGGGTGGTAGAAGTCAAGTTAGAGTGGTTATGAACTAAATAAGACTATAAATCCTTATTATCACATAAATTATGTGGAAAGGGAGTTATATAGGTGTGCAACAGTGATATCTAACTAATTTTCCCTTCCTAGAATGTTGTTGAGCTTCTTTAGGGTTAGTTGAGTGACTTTAGGAGAGGATTTTGATGAGCTAAACATAGGGAAACAACCATTTCTTCATAAATCCATGATAATAATGAATGTACAGATATTGTTTCACAAGATTATTGCAAGTTTGTGAAGTTTGAGGTGATTTTTGCAAGTTTTATTCATATTTCTTCAAAATTTTCATGTTGTCAATGATAGGACAGCATGCCAAAGTTTGACAAAAGCAATCTAAAGCAATCATTTCACATTTGTAAAGGTTTAGACACTCCAAAAATGTCAAAACAAGGCCGACAAAATTTATTTGAGGTCTTGACACTTAGTTTTGTGATTTTTAGGCCTAAATATGTGCTTATTGGCCTCAAACTAGGGCATATGCTTAGCTTTTGTTTCCGCCGTGCAAGTTTTCCAAAATTTTGGATTGTTGATGCTTATTTTTATATGAGAAGATGTTCCAATTTTCATGATTTTCCCACATGTGCAAGTTCCTTTTTAACAAAGCCCTTGATTTCCTAGCTTTTACATGGTAGTTTGACTATTTTTAGTGCAAATTCTTGTATTTTAGAAATGTTCATGTCTCATATCTCCATTGATAGTTTTATGGAGGGATTTATAAAAGAAAAGGTCTCTGAGAAAGGCTACAAGCTCCTAGGTCACCTACTAAGGGAAATGGGGTGTAGGAATGTGCTAGAACTTTGTTGATGGTTTTGATAGCTTAGATTAGGTGATTGTATGGTGTAAGTGTGGTTAGTAGGATTCTATGTATTATGTATATGTTTTGGGCCTTTTGTCTTAGCTTGATCCCAAAAGAAGCTTGCCATCATTTGTGGCATTAGAGCCAAGTAGAGGATTGATGTTTTGGTTCATTTTAATATAGTTGATTAGTTGAGAATTCAAGTTTGTATTAGAAGAAAATTATTTTATTATCTCATCCTTCTCTTGGAAGTCCCTGCAACAGTTATATTATCTTCACTATTCACATGGCACAAGTTGGTTCAATAGTATCTACTGAGTGCTATACTCATGCTATTGGGTGTTGTCTATGTACTTGATAAAACTATAAAGTGACCTGATAGTATTTTCTTTGACCATGCAAATGAGTCCTGTATGAAGACAAATGTTGACTCAACCTATCCATGACTTCTATGTTTTATAATGTGTTCCAATCTAAGCAATACAATTATGCAATCAAGCATATAAATAACTCTATGCACCAAATGTTGTATTCGATGAGCAATCAAGAGAATAAAAAAAATTTCTTTGAACCCTCATACGTCATCAAAAAAAATGATACATTACAATCTAAGCTATCAAGATGGGTCCAATGGTATTTTTTGGATGCAATTTCAACATTCTAGGAGCTCTCCACACTTTTTGGAGAAGTTTTTTGTTTTAGAAAAGCAACAATTTTCATAAAGTTTGATATCCTATTGGTGTGTTGAGAATTCATATTTGATCCATTTTAATATTTTCCGTAACTTTGGGTGTATGTGTGGAAAATAATTAAATAATTAAATAGTTAAATGTAAGTTGTCAAAAAAGTAAAAATTAAAAGACAACTTATATTTAATTATTTAAAAGGAGTTTAAAGTCACTTTTTGGGGGGAAAATAAGAGGACACCTCGATTGTATAGCTACTATTGCATAGGGCAATTGAGTGTAATGTTTGAATCTTTGAGATGAATAAAACATGTTTTTGTTATCAAAATGAATGTACTCTATTTAAATGATTGTCTCATTTGATTGATACTTCTATCAATGTTATCCTTGATGTTATGTTGCATGCATAGAATTAAATTATGAATATTCTAACTTAAGATGTTTTGTCTATTGTTGACGTTGTGAACAAGTAACTACCAAGATTGTATGTCTATGGATGTAGGAATAGGAACCATTCTTCCAGGCGGAGGGGAGACATCACTCGAGAGAGGGGCTTGGTCGAGTAACCAGTAAAGTTGATCAAGTTGAGCATACACACACTTCACTAAGGGTTTTGGGAACTGAGTTTGATTGAGTTATCTTGATAAGTCATCCTTAGGCTTAGGAGTTTTGGATTACTTCTTTATGCTTTATGAGTGGTGTTACTTGTTGACTGACTTACTGTTCTGTGAGCCTTGAATGTGAAATGTGAACTGATAAGTGTGGTATAAACAAGATGTATATGCGTATACATGTACCACTCATATGTATGTAACAACATGTATGACATATCGATACAGATGTATGATGGGAAATTATTATGCCATACACATGTGTCGACATGGCATACATATGGATACGTATACATGGATGGCACACCTATAAACATATGCACACTAGCTATAATGTTGTTATGATGTTATATTGATGCCTGGAATTTACAGTTAAATATATATATACATGTTTGTACAAATAGGTGTATTAAGGGTACGTTGACTAGCCTGTAATACACGTATTTGGATAATTAAATACAAATACGTATAGATATATTTAAATGTTACAATTGATGAATGTGTTTATATATATATTTCATATTATATTTAATATAAACGTTATTATAGTTTTACCTGGAATAAGATATATAGATATATCTATAGTAATATTTAAATATTATATAGATATATACATATATTTAAATACGGTAAACAAAACTATAATATGATATATATTTAATATAATGAAAAATATAAATATAATATCTTGTTTTTATTTTAAATAAATATTACCTTGGAAATAATTAAATTTGACTTGTATAGTCATTTGGAAAATAAAATGTATTTACCATATGAAAGAAAATAAATTCGACTTCTATAGTCTTTTTGGAAAATACGTTTGAAATGCCATGATAAATTTAAATGATAAACATTTTAAACTTTTGAAAGGTTTAAGCAAATACATTTTAAACCTTAGCTATGCTGAAAATCGTGAAATTCCTCACTGTGGAAAAACACAAACTAAGGAAATGGCCGAAATGGTTAACAAAAATGAAAACACGGCTACAGAACTCACGCGAATGACCAGGTCGCGATTTGCATCCTCCATTCTGGAAATGCATGGGCGGAATGAAGCCAGATGGCTGCATATTTACTTTGATTTTTTCTTACTGAGATTAGTCTGCCATTTCTAAGCGCCTATGAAGAGTAAAACCTGTAGGTGTCTGCCATTCGTAATTTACCATGTGAGAGTTGAAACATTCTTCATAAATTAGGTCGAATCATCTTCCTTTTTGCTGAGTATCATGCTAGATTGCTGCCACTGCATAATTTGACATTTTCAATGAGAAAGGTGTCGAATTCTTATGCCTAAAATGTAGTAAGCATGAGAATTCGAAACCTATAAATATAGGAGTTTCTCTCATTGTTAACACACGAATTTCCTATCTGTTTTTGCTTAAAAACGAATTCCTTTTGAGAGCCATATTTTGACATTGTTGTAGAAGCATTTGTTGGATAACCATACTCTGTCATTGCTGTAGAAGCATTTGCTTGAGAGCCATATTCTGTCATTGTTGTATAGCATCTGTTTGAGAGCCAACTTGCATATATCCCATCACCATTTCTGAGAGACTAGTAATTATATGCTGCAAGCATAAAATACAGAACCAGTAATAGAAACCAGAATTGAGAGGAGTGATACTAAAGAAGGAGGAGAAGAAGCTGCAGACTGGAATCATTTATAGCAAGGAAGCAGGCATGTGAAATGTCTTTGATTAAATCTGTATGTTAATTGATCTGCTTGAATTAGAATTTGCTTTGTGAAAGGAAGTAAAATAGGAAAGTACTAGAAGAAATTCAGTTGGAATAGAATAGCTTGTTATTATTTTGAAATAATAGGGAAAACTTATTTGTGAAAGGATAGCTTGTTATTAAGGAAATACTTAATTTCATAGGGAAAGCTTGTTTGTGAAAGGATAGCTTGTTATTAAGGAAATACTTAATTTCATAGGGAAAGCTTGTTCTTAAGGAAATACTTAATTTCATAGAGAAAGCTTGTTTATAATGGAATAGTTTGATTTCATAAGAATAGATTGATTTCTTGGAATAGCTAGTCCATGGTATAAAGGGAATGTTTGAATTGAATTTACTTGAATACTGCTTGAATTCCTTATATAAAGGAAAAGAGGAACTAGTTATTAAATACTAGGTCGAGGATGGAATCAGTACCAAGGTAGTCTAAAGCTTTAAAGTTAGCAGGTTAACTAGGAAAATCTATGTACTCCATGGATAAAGAATTCCATGATAGAAGTTACCTGAGGGACCCTTGTTGACTACATTTCATTTCCTGATTAAGTAGTTTGTTTGAAGGTAGGTTGGCTGAAACAAGATATACCTCCCTTATGTAGCTATTGAAGTTGAATGTCTAAAGGTAGGTAATCTGAAACAGGATATACCTATCTTCAGTAAATCTCTTAGAAAAATGTTGTAGGTTAGTTTGGGATAAAAGATTATCCAAAAGTAAAGGATGATACCTATGCGTAGTGTAAGATAGCCTTAAGTCAAATTGACCTTGAGTAGTGTATATGATAGATGACCTTCATTCAAAGTACTGAATGTGAATACTTTGGCCAAAGTAGTGGAAGGTACGACATCCACTTAGATGTGAGATAGTCGAGACTACACTATCAATTCATTGTGATCCATCATGCTAGTTCGGGATTGTGAAATAGCAAGTTCTAGATGTATAAGACACAACACTATGCTTAGTTGGGTTGTCACAGCCAGTTACTTTACCAATCTTTTCGTTCGAAGGGAGGGCCATCTATTGAATAATAGATGTGCGGGGGACTGCATTAACAATCCATGGTTGGTAGAAAAGCACCTGAGTGATGTTTCTCCTCCACAGTAGGCGACAGATACACCAAGATTTGAAAGGAAGGGAACCTGGACCATCTTACTACTATTTGTGCAAAAGCTTACGAGCTATGTATGTAAATGTTTTACTTTTGTACTCCGATTTATATTTACAATGAAAATGGAATTCATGTGGAAATATATATTGTAACTTACATGTATTTATCAATAAAGAAAGGAAGAATTTTATTGCAATGTCTTTGTTACTTGTTACATTTATATGTTTGAAGTGAAATGTTAGAAAAAAATTTAATTACCCGGTTTGGGGGTCGTTACAATTTTTTGGATGCAATTTCAACATTCTAGGAGCTCTCCACACTTTTTGGAGAAGTTTGTTGTTTTAGAAAAGCAACAATTTTCATAAAGTTTGATATCCTATTGGTGTGTTGAGAATTCATATTTGATCCATTTTAATATTTTCCGTAACTGTCAAAAAGTAAAAATTAAAAGACAACTTATATTTAATTATTTAAAAGGAGTTTAAAGTCACTTTTTGGGGGGAAAATAAGAGGACACAATAATACTTTAATATTCCAAAAATTTCTTATAAAAGTGGGATTTGAAAAAAGAAAGCTCCTTTTGAATATTTTTATCAAACCCTTGATTATTTGGGAGATTGAACCAAGTTCATTCTTCAACCAATGGATGAAAACCCTTTTGGCCATCAATTTCATGGACAAAAACCCACCTAGCTAATCAAGTAGATTCATTTGGAATTCACCGTTGTGCTAAATGTTTGTGCCATTTGATTTTGCAGTGTTTAGTTATGAGATTTGTGGAGTTGGTGCTACATATCCAAATAACATTCCAGGAAAATAATTAATTTGGAGGAGTTTAAGTTTTCTCATACCTAGCCATACATTTTAGGTTAGATTCTTGGTTCATACTTACTGGCCACCCTTTTGTTGCATATCCAGATTGTGTATTTGCAGGGTGAAGGGGGTGTGGAGTGTTGAAGGAATATTGGAGGTTTTCTTTTAGAACATTTTTTTCTTATTACCATTGAACTTGTTAGCTGTCCAAGCAAGAGGGGGGCATGAGGATTGTTTGGGATGAGTTGTTTCATGTTTGAAGGGTGTCTCTAGAAATTTGCGGCTCCATGTGCAATATTCCATTTGCTTGCAAGGCGGATTGTATGATCTTTATTTGCCCAGCTGAAGGAATATGTGTTGAAGGTGTGCAAGATACCACAACCTTGAATACATAACAATATTGGTCACCAACTCAGCAATACAAGGTCAGATTCATGATATTTCCAGCTCTATCACAATGGAAACTTATGACAGTAGTATGATACTTCCAACAACAAAATTTGAGTTTATTATTTCAGTTTTCTAATTGCAACAGCAGTTTCTATCATTGTATATCACCTTTCCTTGACATTCTAATATTGAAAACTTACTTGGTGATTGATTGGAAAAAATTATTCATTGGGCATTATCAAGTTTCCCTATTTTGGGTGCATTTAAATCATGCATTGTGCAAATTTACACAAGTCTCAGGTGTTCCCACAACTGTTTGATGAAATGCCAATGAATTCTTCAATATATGACATTTGTTTGTAAATATCCCTATGATCATCAATATTAGTTGTAGCTGTTCTTCTTTATTAAACTAAGAAATATTGAATGTTCAATGTCCCACCAACTATTTGACGAAATGTTAGTGAGCTAACATTGAGAGATTTGCAAGTTTATTGAAAAAAATTTGGTAGGGACATTATAGTGGTGCTAATTAAAAGTGAACATGTTGACCAAGGACCTCCTTCAAACAAGACTCATGGAAAATAGGATGTATCTTGGATGAAAATGGTTGGTCCAATTTGTATGCACCTTTTCCAACCCATTGTCGCACTCAATAAGTTCCATAGGATTTCGGGACTAACTTCTAACTACCTCTAAGCTTCAAGGATGTTTGCTTATATAGTTGTAAGCATAGAAAGCCCATGTCCCCTTTGGTGAATGTTTACATGGAATAATGTTGATTTATTTGTCATTCACACAGTTCTAAGCCAGGGACAAGTTGTACTTGAGAGTCTTGAGTAGATCATCCTAGAGGCTAATAATTGAATCAACGACCTATACCTTGGAAGTTCCTAGAAGGTAGGGTGTGAGAGATGATGGTGATTAGCCATAACTTCGTATGATGTCATCTTGGTTAAGAAATGTTAAGAGGTGTCATATCACCATTAGCAAGAGGTGGCCACTTGGCCCAATGAGTCTACTACTCTAAAGCAAAGCAAGTAAAATAGGTATTCATGCATTTATTGACTATTTCAGTCTAACTATCAATTTGTGGATGATATGTCAAGCTCAGTTTTAGTTGTGTTCTCTATAACTTAGACAATGCTTGTCAAAAGTAACCAATGAAGGTGGGATCATAATCATAGATAGTGGATGGACATACCATGGAGAGAGAATATTTAGTAAACGAAGACTTGTACAACAGTAGGGTTTTTATAAGAATGGGCCAATGAACAAAAATGGGCATACTTAGATGATCAACCACCACAAAATGATTGATTTGCCACTTGAATCAAGCAACCCCTCAAGAAAATATATGGAGAACTTTGTCTGTACAGTAACTAAAATGGGAAATGGTGATAGAGTACCTAGATCCTTGATGGTTTCTACACTATGGCATTGACACATATCACACTAAATTGATTTTCTAATACTTGTTTCATGCCAACTCAGAAGAAGATTTATTTTTCTTATTCATACATCTTTAATAAGTCAGAATGCCTTGAGGGTGATAATGATGCATGTAATTCATGTAGTGATTTGTCTTGAAGAGAAAAAATAACTAAAAGTACAATATTCCCTTTACAACACAAGTATTGGTCATCCGAAGAGTACCCTAGCTTAGCTATGGAATTAGTTGTTAGCTAGTGAATGAGTTGTTGAACATATGCATCCTACTACCACTCTTGTTTGACCTCCTATAGCCAATCTAGAGTTGGTAAGGATAAAGCACATAATGTCCCATGGTCTTCAAATTTGCAATATTGAGCATCTCCCATGACATTCTCCCTTCCCTTTTTGTAGATAATTTCACAATCATAACCCAATAGTTTAGTGATCCATTTTGTTGTTGAATCAATGAGACTTGTTCCAAGAAATACTCAAGGTTATGATGATATTTCTTGATGTAGAAAGGTTTTCTCAAAACATATGGCCGCCAATGAGTTACATCATGAAGAATCACTAACAATTCCTTCGCACCAAGGGTCTTCTTGTGCCAACATTGTACCAATTCCTACACCTGAAGCACCACTTTCAATGACATAATTTGGAGAAATATGGCATGGAAAGTACAACTATAGTACACGTGGAATGTTTGAGAATATTAAAGGCACACTCCACTAATTAACTCCAAATGAATGCACCTTTTCTGAACATTTTTGCCAAAGGAGCTGCAAGTTTACCAATATCTAATGAATTTGCAATATAATATTGAGACCTAAAAATCATTCCAAACTTTAAAAAGAAATTAGTTTTGGATAGTTTTTTATGTCCTCAATTTTCTCAGGGTTTCCTTTAATGTGTTCTACAAAGATAATACAGTGGGGGTATTCTACCTTTGTTGTATCAAAAAATCACTTCGAATGCTTCACACATTATTGACTATCTAATAGGAGGTGTAAGGTCCAATGTAAGTGAATTAGATGATCCTCCCATGTCTTGTTGTAAACAAGAATGTCAACAAAGAAAACCAATATGAAGTTTTGAAAGAATTGCTGAAAAAATGGTTCATTAGAATATGAAATGTGAATGGTGCATTTGTGAGGCAAAATAGTGTTGTGACCTTTTCACACATTATCCCATCCAAGATGGGGACCCCCTAATTTTTCCTCCATTCTGGTCTTTTGGCTTTGGTTCTCTCTCTCTCTGGTCGTTCTGTTCTTCCGGGGATGTCCCATCATTTGACCTAGGTTGAAATGTTAGTTGAGCCTGTGAAATTAGGGTTTTTATTCTTCAAGCTTGTTTGAGGTCAAATAAGGTTATCAAAGTAAAATATGAGCATAGCAGTACAATCTGAAGGCTCAAGGTAGGATCCCACTGAATTTTCACTGAAATTCGACAACTTACTATTTTTAGTAAGTACCTAATACGAGGCCTTTTCCTCAGAATTTCAGGATTCTGACTACATCAACACTTCCAGGTAACTTCAAGGTGCCTACACGTAAAATTTGAACGAATTCTGACAACTTGCTATTTTTAGCAATTCAGGCTTCAAGAGCCATTTTTAGGGCTTGAACATATGATTTTCAAATGCATAATCGAAGAATGTATCTAGGTTTTTCAAGACCTTCACAGTGATGTAACATGTAAGTCGAGATGATGAATTTTAGCGGTACAACCTTCAAAGGCTATTTTTAGGGTTTGCATGCAGAGTTTTTCAACACATGTCAGGATATTCTTTATGGGTTTTGTGAGAGATTCACAGTGATGTGACTGGCAAACAGAATGGATCATTTTTTAGGGACTTACTAGTTTTAGCCAGTGCCCACATGTTGACCAATTTTCTAGGTTTTTCTAGGTTTTTTCAGATCCCACAGGTAGTTTAACATGCAAACTCATCCAACATTAGATTGATTGCTTTCTAGGCGTTTACTATAAATAGCAGGTTCACTCCAGCAGCTCCCCGACACTTTAGTTCAACACGAATAACAACAAACAACAGAAATCAAGTCAAACGGAAACAGTTCAGGGTACATGCAAGTCAGATTAGGGTTTCCACTATTATGCTTAGAAATAGGGGGAACGAAATACAAAGTTGTCAAAACGAAGTACACCATCATGACCAGCATCTTTCAGGCTGCCTAGTGGCAAAATTTGAGCAAAATCTGAGCACATACTATTTTTAGTAAGTCACTCCATGGCTAAAAATATCATGTATGTGCCAAGGACAAGTGTGAATAGGACACTTAAAACATCTGGATCAGGTAGAGAAAATTCTAGGTCAAACAGAGCTGCAGAAATCAATCAATTCTAGCGTTTGTTAAAAATAGCAGGAGGGCTAAAAATAGCAGATAAGCTTCAACGACAAGTATAAACAAGGTAGCAAGGCCACCAGGGATGTATCACACCAATTCCAGACTTGAAGTTGAGGAAAAGACTTGGGGATCCACACTTCTCCAAAATTTTCTAAAAATAGAATGACAAGAGGTAGCTGGGGCATTGAGAATTTTCAAGTTGAAGCTGATAGGAGAGGCCATGAAATGCGCCCATGGCATGGTAAAGATGGAGCTAATAAATTTTCTAAGTCATGAGAAATTCCCTGAGACCCCTCTAAATGCGCTGACCTCAAGTTAAATGGAGGGAATGAGAGAGTGTTGATAAAATTGCTAAGTGTGCAAATTCCCCCTCATAGGGTGAAATGCACCTTCAAGTTCCCTCACCACATGCTATATGCGCCCTAGCTAGATGAAAGTTCCTTGAGCATGGGTGAAATGCGCCCACAAGTGAGGAAGGCAAGAGAAAATATTCTAAGTGAGGAAATTCCTTCACCACCCCTCAAATGCGCCCTCAAGGGTTGAAAATGGAAGTAGCATAGGCTAAATGCACCCAAGGCTTGAGGAAATTCCTTCTCCCTATGCTAAATGCACCCACAAGAAGAGAAGGCATGATAAAAAATATTCTAAGGCATGTAAATTCCTTCACACTAGGAGAAATGCGACCTCAAGGTGAAAGTTTCCTCACCACATGTGAAATGCACCCTAAAATTCCCCCTCCCTATAGCAAATGCGCCCACCTCAAGTTAAATGGAAGGAATGGAGATGAAATGTTCTAAGGCATGGGAATTCCTTCCCACACCCCTAAATGCACCCACAATTTCCTCTTGCCCACCTCAAATGCACCCACCTCAAGATAAAAGGTATGAAGAAGTCGGCAAAATGTTCTAAGTGGTGGAAATTCCTTCACCACCCCTCAAATGCGCCCAAGGCTTGAGAAAATTCCTTCTCCCTATGCTATTTGCGCCCACAAGAAGAGAAGGCATGGTAAAAATATTCTAAGGTAAACAAATTTCCTCACCCCATGTGAAATCCACCCAAAAGTTCCTTCTCACCATGCTAAATGCGCCCTCAAAGGTTGAAAGTGGAAGTAGCTTATAGAAAATCCGCTCAAGTTTGATTGGGAATTCCTTTCCACCCCCCTGAATGCGCCCTCAAGTTCCTACATGACACATGAAATGTGCCCAAGCAAGGTGTTAGGATATTCCTAAGTGTTGGTGGATTTCCTTCACACATGCTCATATGCGCCCTTAGGTGGAAGTTAACACTTGGAAATGCGCCCTTGTCTTTGTGGAGAATATGATAAAGGAAGTCTAGGCGGGGAAAGGTAAAGAGGGTAAAATGGAAGTTCATACCCTCAAATGCGCCCCTCATGGGTAAGTTAAATAAATTTAAAATTCTCTAACGCATTACAAGGAGAAATTAGAAAATACACCTAAAGAAGAGGTGATATTAAAATTTTCCAGAGGCAAGATCAAATGCGCCCGGGAACAGAAAGGAAATTCTTTAGGAAAATCAAGTAAAATGCCAAGGTAGGAAAATGAAGATTGCAAGTCTAGAATGCATTCGGAATAAAAATGAGCAGACCTTAGCAAAATTTATTATTTTTTCAAAATAATAAAAATTAAATCTACCCCTTCGTCCGGATACACATGAAAATGATGAGATCTAAAGGGAATTTTCTTCTGAGTATTGGACATTTCCAACTAGGAGATGATTTATAATTATTCCACACCTCGCTCATATCGTTTTGGTGGATACTTTTTCCCGACGCCTATTTTAATGAGTTTCCTAAGGAAAAATTAAAATTTCTCTAAAGGCAAATGAGATGAATGTTTCTACAAAAATGCCTTAAGCTTGAGAATTGAACTGGATGACTTGAATAATTTTACAGCGTGAAATCAAAGGCCTTAGCCAGTTGAAATGAAATTTTTCATGGAGGATACCGGATTTAATATTTTAAAATACAAACATGATGAAGCAAGCCTATGCGGGAATGACAAATTTTAAAAAATTCTAGATAGAAGTCAAATATTCGGATGCTCTGAGTGACAAGTGTTGCGACTAGTAGAGGAGGGAAAATGGAAATTCGAAAGTTTTCTAAGTTTAGCCTCTTCCAAAATTCGACCTGGCTATAAGAATTCAAGTTCTTTCATTCTCTTCATCAGTTGTTGAATGCAAATTTGAGTCTACAAGTGAGAAGGCACGAACTTGTGAAGAGAGTGCTAGTAAAGTGGGTTAAGTTGAGAGCAAAAAATATTTCTAAGTGCTGGATGTGAGTGGCTGCAAGTAAGAAAGTTTCAAGTTGCTGGAGTGCGAACTTGTGAGGACACTTCTAGGTTGCTGAGAAGTTCTAAGTTGAGTTGTTGGATGCAAGGTATTCTCAAAGGCTGAAAGTACGAATTTGAGAAAGGAATACTTGAGTTGCTGAAAGTTCAAACTTGTGAAGAAAGTGAGTTGTTGAAAGTGCAACTTTAAAGAGTGAAGTGCCAATTTAAGAGAAGTTTCAAACTGTTGAAAGAGGATTGCTGGAAACAACTACTTCCATGTGCTGGACATTGTGTTGCTGCAAGTAGGAAACTTCGGAGTGTTGAAGTGAGCAAGCGCAGTTGAGGTTTGCAATTGGAAATGTCGAAGTGTTGTAGCCTTTTTATTTTTTGAAAATCTGCTAGCACCCTCAGAATACTATTGTTTTTCTAAGACTTTTTTTATAACGACTCTTGTATTTTTGCAAAATGGCTAAAACAAGCAGAAGAGCTGCAGGAAGAGGGAATCATGCTGAGTCCACAAGAGCAAGCACATCAAGACAAGCAGTGATAAAAGAGTTGAGAAAATCCTTCCTGTCGGAGTCAAATTTTTCTTCAAAGTTGGGAAAATTGAGTGACACGAACCTAGGCTCATTCAACTTGGAGACTTTCAGAAGGTGAATAATGGGAACTGGAGGTCATCATCCGTTAGTCACTTCACATAACATTGTAAGGAGTGGAATTTATGCAGCTGTTGGTTTTCCACCAACAATCTGGTGTCCAGAGTTGATCATGGAATGTGACAATTATTACAACACAGAGCAAAAGACTATTATTTCACCAGATGGCAAGCTGTTGGCCAATCTTACGCCAGAAGCAATTGGGGAAGCATTTGGAATTCTAGTCCATGAAAAGATGATTTACAAAATAAGGGAGAGGGTTGAAAATATGTACTCATCCACATTTGACTGATGTGCTGACTTGATAAATTCCAGGTGGATGAACAAGCCCAAGCCAACTCGCACGAAGCTGCCTAAGAAGATAATTTTAGAGGACTTGAGGCAAGAATTTTGCGACCTGATAATGATGTTGAGCAGAGTCGGAGGGTGCCCCCAAGCATTCATCTTTGAACCTTGGATGTTCTATTATATCAACCTGGTGTTGGAAGGCAAGGACTACATAGACTGGGCATTGATGATCAGTGACAGTTTACATGAGAAACTCCGTGGTCTAAGGAAGACAAAAACATTATACATGAACTCTTACATCGTCTACATGCTAGCCCGAATGACAAAGTATAGAGGGATTTCGTATAAGGAACCAATCGTGTGTGGCTCCCATCAGTTTAAAATACATGAGGCTTATCTACAGTTACATATGACAAGTACCTCAAACTACAAGAGTGTCAATGACACCTTCACGATGCACATAACGAGGACCTTGCAGCAAAGGACTCATCATAGAATATCCAGAGAGGCACAAGAGCTGATTGAAAAGTTCAGATGTTGGTTTATCCAATTCTTGAAGTTTACATATATTAGGCTACAAGGGTTCTCCTCTTACCCATATAGATTGCCCCAGTATCCCACAAATAGAATTGTGATGTTGGAAGTATCTTGGCAGCTCATTGCCTATGATAAGATTCAAAAGAAGAAGAAGGGTGGACTTGGATTCCCTATTAGCATGGGGAATTCTGACGAAATCTATCCATCACTACAAGCAGCTAGGGAGGCAGAGAATGAACTCCAGTTCTTCCACCTTTCCTACCATATCAGCAAACAACACTATGATCCCCATAGGAATATCAGATGGATATTGTCCGAGGAGTTCAAGCATAAGGCATAGATTGAGGACTTCTGGGAAAGTGCAGTGGATGAGGTTGAGGTTAGGAGGAGGATGTTTTCACGGATACCATTGGGGATGATTAGGGAATGCGAGATTGTCCTAGTGCCAGACCAGATTAAGGAGGATATAAATGTAGTATAGGCTGATTACGAGACAGTGAGGGATATGCCACTCCCACTCCCGGATTGGTCTGAGCTAGAGATTACAGACTTGGATACACTTTGCATCCCAGTTTTGATGTTCACACAGAGTTGGGTAGAGAGGCATGTGACCCGACTTAAGGGCAGATCAATTCCCCTTACTTACAATTTAATGGGAGATCACAGATCACCGACTGCTAGGCAGGGAAGGCAGGTTGCTCAAGCTCCAGAGCCATGAGGAAAAGAACTAGTCTGGCCTAAACCTCTAAGAATTGAAGAATCCACCCATACGCCATCACAAGCACACTCTTTGAGTATGCAGGAAGTGTCATTGTTTGCTGATCAAAGAGAAAGGTTTTTTGTAGAACAGGCAATGCAAGTGGCAAATCAGCCACCTCACAGAGAGTCAGTTGGCCAAAACATCAACATGCCTAGGGAGGAAAATTAGCAAGAGACAGATGAAGGGATGGCCACTGATACTCAATTTCAGCATGAGATTGATGCAATCCTTGAGGATGATGCTACTTTACATCAGGATGCCCAGAGCTCAAGAGATATTGGGCCTATAGATGATGAGCCTTGTCAACACGAGGGCATAGAGAAAGTTCATGAGGTGGAGGCCGAAGTTGAGCAACCCTTCATTATTTTAGACTTATGGCAGGAGGTGCCAAAATGGCTAAGGGATGGGATGAGACATGATCCTGTTGATGAAACTGATCTAGCAGCTGAGATGGAAGAATTGTTGAGTAGGATCAATGCACTTCCAACGAAGAAGAAGGCCAAAAATTTCTCTAAAATCTCAACAGATGAGGATGGCTCTTAGACGTTGCATGTGGTAGTGCCTAGAGTAGAGTGTGATCAAGATGAGGTTGTTCCAGAGAATTATGTGATTATGACTATGGAACTTGGCCGCCCTATTGGAGCACAGGTGGTTGAAGAGTGCAAAAATTCATGTCAGGCACTCAAGGACAGATTGTTCCATATCGAGGGCAAATAAAAAAGATTGAAGGTAGAGCACAAAACATTGATTGGCTATGTACAACACTTGTCCCATCCTTGTGGGCAAGAAAATCCACCAATTGAGCTCCCAGCCAAATTTCCCAAAGAATAAATTAGTGGCTTAGAAGATTTGAAAAGAATGGCACAGAAGGTAGATAAGTGGGTTGCCAATATTCGTGCAGAGACATAAAAGTTTATGGAGGATCTTGCGCATGCCTATCGGCAAGCCTCTGACATTATGGCAAGAATGGATGCAGTTAACCATGCTTGGGGTGAGGCTCGTATCTATCAAACGAGAGTTGTTCTTCATTTAGGAGCTTTGATGCACACACCTCTACAGGCTTTGGTTGAGGGAGGTGTGATTCAGGAGGGTGATAGGTATGACTTCACCAGCTGGTACTCTTCAGTGGTCATGGGCCGAGATTTCTATGATGCATCATAGGCTGATTCGGTTAGGGTCAGAAAGGCCATGACAAACATCTTTGATGGAGTCCTCAATACGCTAGAGGCTATCTTTTCCAGGAGGCTGACTTTTGAGGAGGTAACTGTAGATGGTTTGAAGAATAGATTGACACCATTCTTTTCTGAGGTGAAGGCCTTTGTCCAGGATGATTTAGAGAACACCTCCACCTTCTCCAACATTATTCAGAATACCCAGGATGCTCTAGTTGCCTGGAATAAATCTTGTGCCTGACATGGACAAACGGTCACGGTGTTGGAATTTTAGTTGGATCATATCCCTCCCATTTTAGATTAGGAAGTTGAAGCTGTGTTGACCATGTTCATCGAGTTTGCAGCCAAGGAAAAGAGAAAGGAAATGCCCTTCTGGATGATGATCTTCTGGAAGGGGATGATGTGCATTGATTACAGATAGTGGTTCCTGTAGAGGAGTGGAGAATATCTAGTGCATTCATTAACCCGCTCCTCTTAGTGGCCTTTTTTAGGGGTAAAACCCTAATTAGGGCATACGTGGCTCAATCTGAGCCTTCCATTATATTTGAATCTAAGCCATCCACTGGATCGGGCTTGATATAAAAGGGGTATCCCCCCTCATTTGTAAAATATTAGAGTTAGAAAAATCAGAGATAGAGTTGAGCTAGAGAATAGAGAGTATATAGCATTTAGTTAGAAGTTAGCTTTGTTTGAAGAGGAAAGAAAAGCTTTCCCTTTGAATTTTTTTGTAAAAGGTTGTTGTGAAGAACTCTCATAATATAGAGAGCTTCATTGATTGGTGATTCTCTCTTTCATTGTGACTGGTTGACAAGGGTTTTTCGGCTTTCCGATTTGTTGGCATAAGAACTAACACCTCTAGAGTGTGAGTTTGTACGTATAGCTATGCACACTACGCAATGAGTGCTCTTCAAATTAGGAGGGGAAGCTCCCTCGTTATGCTGGAATGCATGAAATAGAAAACTAAACTAATGTCCTATATTTTTGTTCTTAGCTGTTAGAGGCACAAGGTTAAGAAAACCTAGAACATCGCAGCTAAGTATTTTCTGGTTTCGCAGATCATGTAACTACAACTAAGCTAACTTCTTTAATATCTATCCAATTTCCTCAAGAAACATAGCATGAGGAAATGGAGCAGGAATGTATTGTACAATAAACTCTAGGTGCGGGCTCACAACATGAAGACAAGGGAGGCGCAACTATTTGCTAATTCGGGAAGAAGTTTATTAAAAAAACAAATGAATGGTAAACTTGCTACAGCTTCACAACATGAAGGCAAGGTAGGTGCAACTATCTACTTGGCTGAATGAGTCTACTATAACACACATCATACGATAGGCTTTAAGTACGAATTCTCAACATGAGGGCAAGGTGGGCATAACTATTTGCTTAATTTGAATAGGCCTATTGATAACAAAACACAAAAGATAGCCAACTAGGACAGCAAATTGCATAGGCGAGACATGCGTACAATTTACGATTGAACTAGCCACTATATCTAACTAAGGAAAGCATTCATTATAATAATTTCATGGAACCCGAGTGGCATAACAATTCATTATCAAAATAAATACTCTAGAACAGATCCAACAAAGACAATATTGCAGGAAAGGTAGGCGCAGCATATATTAATCTCCTGTAAAAGCTCCTTGAACAGATACAATAATAGCAATACTACAGGAAAGGTAGGCGTATCATGTATGCTATCAAGTAAAAGTTAAAATACAAATGAGCTGAAAGCTCTTATTTATAGACTTCAAGGTGTAGGCAACCCTAAAATCACCTTGAGTCAACTACAATCTTGCAATACATGCAAGATCTTATTCCTAGACCCTAATTGAATTAAACTATACAGTTAATTGGGAAACTATCATCAGTTAACTAAAATATCTAATCTAAATGGACAAGGTGTAACATGCACATCCTTATTGAAAGCAAGTCAACTGGAATGCTATCATTAGTCAATTGAAAAATCTAATCTAATCTCCAAGTATATGTAGATGTTTCCAAGAAAGACATGCATGCAATATATAATAGCAAGTTAACTTGAAAAAAGCCTCGAGTTAACTACTTCTGATGACTCATCATTGTAAGCAACTGCATGGTCTAACTAAAAGTCTACTCCAATTTTATCATCTCCTCCAAGAATTTATCAATAGTATCATCATCTGGCACTCTAACGCTGTCAACGATGATTAACTGCTTGTCTAACTCTTTGTCTCCATCTCGAATCTCCCTCTGACTATCTCTAACCTCTGTGGTCACCTTTTTGAAACTAATAGTCAGCATTGTAAACTCCTCCATCTTGGACACCTCTGGCTCTCCACATAGGTTATTACAAACTAATTCTTCGAACTCAGCTTGAACTTCCTCTAGCTCGGTGTAGGTACCATCCTCATCTCGATAATGACATGGGATCTTAGTGATGCACTCGTTGATGAAACGAAGAGCTGCAACAACCTTTTCCTGAATCATGCTCATCTTAGCAAAAATCTTGTCATATGCCTCCACCTTGCAAAGATACAACTCTCTCAAAGTGAAGACCTTCTTTGATCTCCATCTGCTTTAATGGCGTCATAGATTCCTACAAGTTGTGATATCAGAATCACGTCCTTCGGCTTACGCTCGGCTATGAAAATCTCGAGCTCCTGAATTCTCTGGTGAAGACTATGTGCGTCAGCCCTCAACTGATATAGCTCTGTGAGGAGGTGTCGACCAGCAACAATAAAGTCTCCAATCTAGGTATCTAGTAGCTTTCCTCAATTAACCAAGTGTTGAATCTTCTGTTGTTCTGCAGCGGTCTCTCGAAGTTGTGGAAGTAAAGGTGCTTGCCCCTCGTTGCCATGAAGCAAACCCGAGATGTACTTGTGAAGTTGTCTGATCTCAGCCTTGAGAACTACCTTCTTCTCACCATCTTTCATGACGCACTCCTCTAGATTACTCGCGATCACTCTGAATAGATTCACATCGATGTGTCGAGTATTCTTACCCAGATTAGTTTTGACAAAGGTAAAATCACCAACATTAACTTCATCCAAGTATTTTCCTTCTGGAGGAGTAGCAACCTCTATGATGATCTCTGTCTCAAGGTTCTTCTCAATGTTAATCTGCTTTCTTGCCCTCTTATTCAACCTATTCTAATAGGGCTCACCAAACTCAGATAAATCAAGATTATATAAAGGCATACGCCTCTCCCTCTCCAATGACTTCTCGAGCCAAGATGAATAAGGAATACTATCTTCTCAAGGTGGAGCCATTTCTACTGTGTCAGCTGCTGGCGGATCCAATGGTATGAAGGTCTCATGTATCGAAGTCTCAGGCTCCGAATCAATATCTATGGGAGACGAGTGTGGCAAAAAAGGTGAACTTGGAGATGACAAACTGGCCTCAGTTTGAGTAACTGGTTCTGATGAAATAACTGGCTCTGGAATTACTATCTCTGTAACTGGAAGTGTTGGCTCTTTCTCAACCTGTTTCCTTTTGGTGATGCTTTTTCCTTTTGAATTAATTCCCATATTAACCCCTTCAGGCGGCCTCATAGTAATGTTGACTCGAGGTTTAGCCCTAGAAGTAGAAGGTAAAGAAGAAACCACCACTACTGGTGGCTCTGTAATTAGGATCACCCTTCGCTTCGGCTTGCTCTCAAGGAAGTACATGGTGTTTTTGATAATAGACCTGGATAAGTCTTTCAATGAAGTATTCACTGGGATATACCAATCAAGTTGGCGAAGTGGCTGGCAAGCAACTTGGTCTCTAATGAATGAATGAAGAAGTATCTCACCATCATCATCAGACAAACCTTCCACATCCTCTGACAAGAAATCAGCAATCTATGGAACAATAAGCCTACAATAATGATGACGATTCACCTCAAATTCATCCTCACAATTGACCCAAAAGTCCTCAAGCATTGCCGAATGTGAAACATTTCGCTCCAACCTTGCTAAATAATGACCCAACGAATCATAGGCATTCTTCTGAGGAAAACACCCAAGCTGAAGTTTCTCTAACTCATGTGCCATTAACTTGCAATCAACAACTGTTTTGCATATGTAAATACCTAAGTCAAATGGAAAGATGAAAGCTGGCTTATGTCGATTGCGAAGAAAAGTGTGAACCTCATGTGCCTGTCTCATGAACTCCATGAAAAGAACCTTATCCGATGGGTACCTCGATAGCATCAGAGGCTCTCCTATATGTCCATATACACGAATATATGTGAAAGTAGGAAATTGGATAAACCAATCTGCCAAACTCTCCATTGCTGATTGTGCCTCTGTAGAAATCCTAACATGCATCTCATTATCCAAATTTCTGACTGTTCTCATAAGAAAGTGATCATTCACTACAGTAAAGTCATGTTCAGCTTTCGAAAACTCCGACAGAGGGTAGTATTCGTGCACTCGCTGAACACCCAGAACTCCATCGATCTTTAATAATTTAAAGTTGCCTTGGAATGCAACTAAGTAAACCACAAAAGTTACCATGTGGAATTCGTGAATCTTTAGGAACTCTTTAATCTGCTGGTGAAGACACTCGCTATTAAACATGGCCCAGTCAAATGTTTCCTTCTTATCAATAACTCATGAGATGAGGTGGAACATCCACGTTTGGAAAACGCTTGCGTCTTCAGAACCTGCTAACCGGTTAAGGAAAGTTATCAAAATAGCAATCTCGTCCTTGAAATCCTCACGTGCAATCTTCCTTGGCATGTTGGTTTTCTGAATTTTCAACCACTGTTGAGCTACTTTCTTCTGTGATCTATCCTTGTCCTCTTCCCATATTCTGTCACAATCTAAAACGGATACAGCGAAATGATCTGAATGTGGAGGAATAGAAAAACATTTTTCTGCATCCCTCGGCTTAAGGCTACAAATAATCCTTCCATCTGTCGATCTGATTTGTCTGGTAGACGAGTCAAAATGCTTGACACAAGCAAGTACGAACTCAAGATCAAAGACTGAGATAGGAATGCATGTTGCTGCAAGTATACCTGAACGTTCAAGATTTTTAGTTGTAGTACTACTGATACCCTCCAATGAATTCAGATTGACGATGGGAAAAACATGACTTAAGTCGATATCGGTAGTTTTCAGAAAGTTATGAAGAAAGACTTGTTTGGCCTTATAATCTATGGGATTATACTGCATTCTGAAAAACTAGACTTTTGACTGTAAAGTCGGGTATGTTTGGACAACTTTGGAAAAACTGAAAAAGCTCGAGGATAAGCTAAAAATAGCAAGGGGAAGTGAATTTTTTCGGACAAATTCTAAGATATGGGTTTTGTGTAGAATCAAACTTTAATACAACCCAGAATGTTAGAATTGTGAAAAAATGGAATTTAGGCTTGCATGCAAAAGGTTTTCGGATGAGATTTGAACTGGCAGTTAGGGGTATTGGGCAATTTTTTCCTGCGAAAATCTGGAACATGGGTTTTGTGTAAAAATGAATCCTAAAACCACCCAGATCAACATATTTGTGAAAAAATGTGATTTAGGCCCACATGCAAAGAGAATTCTGGAAAAAAGCACAGTGCTCTAGAAAAGAGGCAGCGGGGCAATTTTCACAAAATAATCTAAGACATGGGTATTATTGTTGATGCTGAAATACTCGAACCCAGATGATGCTTTTCTGAAAAATCTGCCGTTTTCTTTGACATGCGAAGAAAACCTAAGACGAGAATAGAAGAAAATAAGACAGAAGAATAGAAGTTTTATTTTTTTGTTTTCTCTCTTCTTCTGTAAAAATTCGCCTATGCTTGAAGTAGAACTGATAAAACCTGCATGCAAATGGAAAATGAAGTCTGAAATAATCTTCCCTTGAACAATCTAAATCTGTAGCCACGAAGAATACTGAAATATGACACCTGTAGCACCTGCAGATCAATTCTATGCTCAAGAAAAGATGTTTCTTGTCAACTCTGATGAAGAATAATGGACGCCATTAGCAAAATATATAGAAAAATATCTTCTAAGGCGTGCGAAATGCATGCCAAGCATTGGAAATGGCGCTTGAAGTACAACCGATGCTTCAAAACTCACACATGGCCTATATTTGGCTTCAAACTCAGTTAACTGGATGTAGAACCAACCCAAGTTAGGGCGCCAACTTGAAGATTCAGTTAACTAGTGCATGCAAACTAAGTTTAGCCAGTTATGACTAAAAATAGGTTCAATAGAAGTCGACCTAAAAAAGAGTTTAACTGAAGATCCAAATTTAGTAAATTGAAAAATAATCCCATGCATACTTCTATTTTTTGAATTTTGAAAAGTCAACCTTTGACTTTAGGCATCCTTCCATACTTAGACATTTTTTTGAAAATTTGAATCTAGAAACCTCAAATGAAGCTCACGTTTGATCACTGATTCTGATTGACTGTTGCGTCAGATCAACTGGCTGACAATCCCATCGAAGAGCAGGACCAAATCTAACAAGAAGTTTCCTTGAGGTGATAATCCAAAATTCATAAATCTGAGGCTTCAAGAAGATGGGCGCCCCTAGCCTCCAGGGGCACTTTTGACCTCAGTGTTAGAATATTTTTAGGCATTTTCATCATTTTCATTGATAACTTGACTATATTTCACTTGATGTTTCCCGACATTTGACAAAACTTCAAAACATGCTGACTGGCTCACTACGGAGCAGGCTGAATTCTGAGTAAAGGCTCCTGATGAACACTTTGTATAAAAACATCTTTTAACCTTCCTAAATCATGGGCTTCCCAACCAATGTCATCCATTATTACAACTGGCAAAAATTACTCAACTTTCGGCTGCGGATTGCCAAGACATCTTTTGACCCGACTGAGACAAGGAATGGAAAGCTGGAGCTGACATGAACAAGATGAGTATCTGAAATCATCAAACAGATTCCATTAAAGGTCTCAAAACCTTGGGTGCCCCTAGACTCTAGGGGCGCTTTTGTCCTTTTTGAACAATCTTTGATCAAGTCTGAAACCTCAAGTTTGACCACTGATGACGGCAACTCAACAACTCAAATTCACCTGCTGGCAGATGCGTCGTGGAGCTGGACCAAAAATGGAAACAAACTTCCTGGGTGTCACTTGATCAAAAGACTTCATCTGAATCTTCAAAAAGATGGGTGCCCCTGGCCTCCAGGGGTGCTTTTTCTCTTCAAAGTTACCTACTTTGCATTTCCCTCGTTCTGTATTGAATTTTTGTTTTCAAGCGTTTTACTCCTCCGTCGGACTGGATGGCTAGCTCATTGCAAAGCTATCGAGAAACTGAAGAAGTCATCTTGGTAGAAAATTTCACAAAAAGTTGAATACAGCTTCCATAATGATGGGCGCCCCTAGCTGAGAGTGGCGCTTTTTCAATCTAGACTTAGCCAATTTTCCAGTTTTTTACATTGTCGAAAATCTCCTCCGTCAAAAAGCATAATTTTCAACATCTTTCATTGTAGAGCGTTCTTCTTTGAATTTCAGCCTTAGATATTAACACCTGGTACTGGCCAACTGCCATTAATGACCTTAGAGGTCCTAACTTTTCTCCTAAAAAAGTTATAACTACCCACCAGCCTTAAACTGACTTTTAACTGAAACTGACTTCACCACTGTGATCGTGATGTGAAATAAGCCAATCAAAATTAATTTCAGCCAATTTTGACGAGTTCCTATTTTTTAGGGTTTCGGGCTAAAAATAGATTTAAGAAACCCTAATTTTCAAATTTTTTAAATTTTTCTAGTATCTTACTAGCATCACACTGACTAAAAGCCCATACTTTATTTGCCCAAAAACTGAGTTTTGACCCCACTTTTACAAGTTTTAGACCATTTTAAGCAAAATGCCTTAATGAAGCAAAAAATTTGGTTTGGGTACAACAAGTCACGCACTTTCTCGAATCAGTGATGTGAAGAGAAAGATAAAGATGGAGGCAAAGTACAACTACCTACCTTCTATCTCACCAAAGAAGTTTGAGTCATTATCACTTTCCAAGGATATGCCCTTGGAAGGAAGTGTCAGTTTGACATTTATCTTTAGGGACCCTAGAGTTCTTCCAATGATAGAAGTAATTGTAATTTCCTCCAGTAATGAGTTTGAGGGCTATGTACCTCACAACTATGTATTTGATGACAAATCTAAAGGCTACTATCCATTCTAGGATAGGTATGAACAAATGAGAGATGAGCAAAAATCTCACCATGTAGGATATACTCCATTAAGTTATGTGTCAGAGAGTGAATCTGATGGATACTCTCCACTCGACTATCTGAATAGTCGCTCCATGTAATCAAAAGGATATTAAGACCCTTATGAAATGAATAAAATCACATGTTTATCAAAAATGTGGGCTCAATCTTATGTGGAATTCCTTATGTGTGTTTGAATGCCATTTTAATTCTTTCCATAGGATAGTTGATAACATGATTAAATCTAACATGGATAAACATTCAAGTAAAATCCATTCTTGTGAAGATGGTGAGGACACAAACCAATCCTAGCGGAAGCCAAGAAGTTAGGCAAGGACTAGTAGGGGTTGAAGATAGATTGGACCAAATCTTGGCAAGGTTGGAAAACCTTGAACAAGAATGGGTAAAGGGTAGGGTTGAAAATGAAGTTCCCAATAATGAAAATGAGGAAGAAAACTCTTCTCACGGTCATGATCAAACTCATGATCACGAGAGGTAAAAATCACCTACTCCATTTGAGGAAAGAAATAAGAAGCGTATGGCTTCTGAACTTCCCAGAGATATGAAGAAAATTACACCACCCAAGTTTGAGGGAAGCGCAAGCAGAGATGAAGTTGAGGCTTGGTTAGTCCAAATGGAGAATTATTTTGAATTCTGAGATTACACTGAGACCACCAAAGTTGCATGGGGAGCATACCATTTAGCAAGATAAGGCTCTAAGTGGTGGATGAATAAAAAGATGGAACTCAATATTAACTAATGGAAACTGACATGGGGAGAGCTTGTTGAGATTTTTCATAAAAGATGGTTTCCCCAACTCTATTTTGATCAAAAACTCACGGATTTCCAAAGTTTGAGACAAGGAAATATGACGGGCAATGAGTATTGAGAGAAGTTTACCCACCTACTTCGTTATGTTCCTATGTACCAAAAAGATGAACGATTTCACATAAGAAAGTTTATAATGAGACTTAATAGTCAAATTGGAGGAGAGGTGGATGTGCACATTCCAACAACTATGGATCTTGTGTATGAGAAAGTGGTTAAACAAAAGCAAAAGATCAAGGCTATCTCCACTCGTCAGGAAAGAAGAGACCATAAAAAGGTTACGAGGGATCAAGACAAGCCAACTCCAAAGAAGGTGGAAGTTGTGCAAAATGTACCCAAGCAAGGGGAAAAAGGATCCCGTAATAGTGGAAAAGAGTCAAAAAGGGAACGTAAGAGGAGCGGTTCTAGTGGTGGGAATACCAACAATGCTAGTGGGAAAGTTAGTAAATTTGGAGAACCCGCAAGGAAGAAGGGACCAAATATTGGATGCTTTACTAGAGAATGTCCCAATAGGTCATTTGGGTCACAATCTTATGGTAATCCATTACCCAACAAGCAATGTTCCAACAAAAGATCATGCAGCTATGGATGATCGCCAAGTAGAGTATCAAGTGACTCCAATTGAAACTCTAGGTATTTTGTTTGGCTTACCCATTTTTGTTCTTATTGATATTGGTGCAACTAAGAATTTCATTTCACCTAGAGTAGTGTTATGACCTTTTCACACATCACCCCATCCAAGATAGGGACCCCCTAATTTTTGCTCCATTCTGGTCTTTTGGCTTTGGTTCTCTCTCTCTCTGGTCTTTTGTCATTCTAGGGATGTCCCACCGTTTGACCTAGGATGAAATGTTGGCTCAGTCTGTGATTTTAGGGCTTTTATCCTGCAGGCTAATCTCAGGTCAAATAGGATTATCAAGGTGAAATCTGAGCATAGCAGTACAGTCAGAGGACTCAAGGCAGGATCCCACTAAAATTTTACTAAAATCTGACAACTTAATATTTTTAGTAAGTACCTAATATGAGGCCTTTTCTTCAAGATTTCGGGATTCTAACTGCATCCACGCTTCTAGGTTACCTCAGGGTACCTACACGAGAAATTTGAGTAGATTCAAACAACTGGCTATTTTTAGCAGTTCGAGCTTCAGAGGCCATTTTCAGGGTTTAAACATATGATTTTCCAATGCATGATTGGAGGATGTATCTGGGTTTTTCAGGGCCTTCACGATGGTATAACATGCAAATCGAGATGACAGCTTTCAATGGTACAGCCTTTGAAGGCTATTTTTAGGGTTTGTATGCAGATATTTTTAGTGCATGTCTAGATATTCCATATGGGTTTTACGAGAGCTTCACAGTGATGTGACATGCAAGCGGAATGGAGCAGTTTTCAAGGACTTACTATTTTTAGCCAGTGCCCACACGTTGACCAGTTTTTTGGGTTTTTTTGGGTTTTTTGAGATCCCATGGGCACTATGACATGCAAACTCATTCAACATCAGATTGATCACTTTCTGAACACTTACAATAAATAGTAGTTTTCACTCCAGCAGCTACCCGACACTTCAATTCAGCAGGCAAAATGATAGACAACAGAAATCGAGCCAAGTAGGAACAGTCCGGAGCACATGCAAGTCAAATTAGGGTTTCCACTACTATGCCTAAAATAGGAGGAATGAAATACATAATTTTCAAAATGGAGTACACCACCATGATTAACATCTTTCAGGCTACCTACTGGAAAAATTTGAGCACAATCGGGGTACTTACTATTTTTAGTAAGTCACTCCATGGCTATAAATAGCAGGTTTGTGCCAGAGGCAAGTGTGAATAGGACACTTAGGTCAACAAGGACAGGTGAAGCGAATTTCAGGTCAAGCAGAGCTACAAAGATTGATCAATTTTAAGGTTTGCTAAAAATAGCAAATGGCTAAAAATAGCATACCAGTAGAGGGTATAAACAAGGTGGCAAAGTCAGTGGAGGCACAGCCACGCTTGCTCCAACTCAGAACAGAATAAATGCATGGAAACCCTCACCTCTCCGAATTTGCTAAAAATAGAAGGCCAAGGCATGACTAGGGCGTTGGGAATTCATAGATAAAAATAGGCATCAACGCGGATGAAATGCGCCCAACAGAGGTGAAGAGGTTGAAAAAATCTCTAAGTGTTGAAATTGCTTCCCACCACATGAAATGCAACCAAGGCATAGGTGAAAATTGATAAAAAATTGCTAAGTATGAGTATTTCCTTCACACTAGGTGAAATGTGCCCTCAAGGGTTGAAATGGAGGTAGCCTAGGTTAAATGTGCCCAAAAAATTCCTTGAGCATGGGTCAAATGCGCCCACAAGAAGTAAAGGCATAGCAAAATATACTAAGGCATGAGAAATTCCTTCATGCTAGGCAAAATGCGTGCAAAAGTGGAAGTCCACATGGTGAAATGCGCCCTTAAGGCAATAGTGGAAGAAGCCTAGGAAAAATGCACCCAAGTTAAGTGAAGAGTCACTAAGGCATGGGGAATTCCTCCCCACCCCTTCAAATGCGCCTACAAGTTCCTCCTCCCTATGCTAAATGTGCCCCAAGGTGGAGAAGACAAGAAGAAAACGCACTAAGGCAAGAAAGTTCCCCCACCACACATGGAATGCACCCTCATATGGAAGTTGACATGATGATATGCGCCCAAGTCTAAAAAGTAAGGTGAAAATGTGGAGAAGGAAAGGATGAAACGCACCAAGGCAAGGAAATTTCCTTCACACTAGGTAAAATGCGCTCCAAGTTTCCCTCATGACACATGAAATGCACCTAGGAAGACAAGACAAGGGGGGGGAATGATTTTGAAAATTATTCTAAGTATGAAATTTCTTTCTCATGCTAGGAAATGCACCCTTGTTTGTGAAAAATGTGATAAAAGAAGCCTAGGCGTGGAAATGCCTAAAGGATTTAAATGGAATCGGGAGGTGTGAAATGCACTCTTAAGGTAAGATTTCCTCCACTACATAGGATATGCGCCCAAGGCTACAAAGGTGGATGATTTAAATTAAATTTTCTAAGGTATTTTCTAAGGCAAAATGAAAATACACCTAAGGAACGGGTGGTATTAAAATTTCCAAGAACAAGTGTGAAGTGCGCCCAGAGCCAGACAGGAATTTTTTCAGGAAAATCAAAGAAAGTGCCAAGGCAGAGAAATTGAAGATTGTAGGTGTGGAAGACATCCAAAGTGGAAATAAATGAACCTTAGCAATTTTATTATCTTTTTCAAAATGATAAAATATTAAATGTACACTTTCATCTGGATACACATGAAAACGACGAGTTCTGAGGGGAATTTTCTTCTAGGTATTGAACGTTTTCAATTGAGAGATGATTTGAACTTGCCCCACACCTTGCTCGTGTCGTTTTGATAGAGAATTTTTCCCAGTGCCTGTTTTCATAAATTTCCTAAGGCAAATCTAAAAAATTTCTCTAAGGCAAATGAGAAGGATATGTCTTCACGAAGTATTTTTCTTGAAAATTGAAATGGAGTAAGTTTACTGAAGCAAGCATGAAATAAAATAACTTAGCCAGATGAAATAAAATTGTTCAAAGAGGTAATTGATCTAATATTAAAAAGAAATGCGAATGTGATGAAGCAGGTCTATGCAACAGTGATGAAATTCCAAAATTCTAGAAGTTCAAGATTCCGATGCTCCGGATGACAAGTGTTGCAACTGGCCAAGGAGGGAAAATAGAATTCAAAAATTTGCTAAGTTTAGCCTCTACTAGATTTCGACCTGGCTATAAGATTTTAAGTTCTTCTCACAAGTTGTTGAGTACAAGACATTCTCTATGGCTGAAGTACGATTTGAGAAGAAAGTTTGAAGTGGCTGGGAAATTCTAATTTGTGAAGAAACTTGAGTTGCTAAGAAGTACGAGTTTGCAAGCAAAGAGATTGAATTGACAAAGGCATGGCTTTGCAAAGTTTAAGGATTGAAGCTGCTAAAGTGCGAACTTGAGTTTAAAAGCTGAGTTGTTGAAAGCGCAAGATTGCAAAGAGAAACTTCTAAGTTGCTGAGAGGTGGAGTACTGTACGAAATCAAGAAAGGAGATTGTAGTTGCTAAAGGCGTGACTTTTCAAGGTGAAGAGTCAAGTAGCTGAAGTACGAACTTCAAGGGAGAGGTTTCAAATTTGCTGAAAGTAGATTGTTGCAAGCAAACATTTCCAAGCATTTGACATTGTTTTGTTTCAACTAGAGAAACTTCTAAAAACGTTGAAGTAAACAAGAGCAGTTGAGATTCGCAGCTGAAAGTGACAAAGGGTTGCAGCCTTTTTATTTGAAACTTTGTTGGCACCCTCAAAATGGTATATTATTTAATGAAATCTTGTTTTCTAATAACTCTCTTGAATTTTTGTAGAATGGCCGAATTAAGCAGAAGAGCTACAAGCAGAGGAAACCACGCTGAATCCACAAGAGCAAGCACATCAAGATAGGTCGTGATAAAGAAACTCAGCTAATCCTTCCTGCCAGAATCGAAGTTTTCTTCAAAGTTGGGCAAACTGGCTGACACAAACATTGGCTCGTTCAACTTGGAGACATTCAAGAGGAGGATAATGGGAACTGGAGGTCATCATCCATTGATTACTTCACATAACATTGTGAGGAGTGGACTTTATGCAGCTGCTAGCCTTCCTCCAACCATCTGGTGTCTAGAGCTAATCGTGGAATGCGCCAACCACTACAACACAGAGCCAAGGATGATCACTTCGCCAAATGGCAAGATTCTGGCCAACCTGACACCAAAGGCAATTGGGGAGGCATTCGGGATACCAGTTCATGAAAATATGATCTACAAAACAAGGGAGAGGGCTGAAAAGATGTACTCATCCATGTTTGATCGATGTGTAGACCTGATAAATTCCAGGTGGATTAACAAGCCCAAGCCAACTCGCACGAAGTTGCCCAAATAGATAATCTCAAAAGATTTGAGGCAAGAGTTCTATGACTTAATAATGATGTTGAGCAGAGTTGGAGGATGCCCCCAAGCGTTCATCATTGAACCTTGGTTGTTTTATTATGTCAACTTGGTGTTGGAAGGTAAGGATTATGTGGACTAGGCACTGATGATTAGTGATAACATACATGAGCAGCTCCGTGGTTTGAGGAGAACAAAAACATTTTACATGAGCTCTTACATTGTCTAAATGCTGGCTCGAATGATGAAGTATAGGGGAATTTCATATAAGGAGCCAATCGGATGTGGCTCCTAGCAATTCAAAATACATGAGGCTTGTCTGCAATTGCATTTGACAAGCACCTCCAACTACAAAAGGGTCAATGATGCCTTCACTATGCACATAACAAGGACCTTGCAGCAAAGGACTCACCACAAAATATCTAGAGAGGCACAGGAGCTGATTGAGAAGTTTGGATGTTGGTTTATCTAGTTTCCAAAGTTTACCTACATAATGCTGCAAGGATTTTCCTCCTATCTGTACAGATTGCCCCAGTATCCCACAAATAGAATTGTGATGCTGGAGATATCTAGGCAACTTATTGCCTATGATAAGATTCAAAAGAAGAAGAAGAAAGGTGGACTTGGATTCCCAATTACCATGGGGAATTCTGACGAAGTCTGCCCATCACTACAAGTAGCAAGGGAGGCAGAGAATGAACTCCAATTCTTCCACCTTTCATACCATACCAATAGGCAGCACTATGATCCCCACAGGAACATCAGATGGATATTGTCCGAAGAGTTTAGGCACAAAGCGCAGATTGAAGACTTTTGGGCAAGTGCAGTGGATGAGATCAAGGTTAGGAAGAGAATGTTTTCATGGATACCATTGGGGATGATAAGGGAATGCGAGATTGTCCTAGTGCCAGATCAAATTGAAGAAGATATAATTGTTGTACAAGCTAATTATGAAACAGTGAGGGATACGCCTTTACCACTCCCAAATTGGTCAGAACCAGAGATTACCGACTTGGATACACTTTGTATTCCAGTCTTAACATTCACACAGAGTTGGGTAGAGCGGCATGTAAGCCGAATCAAGGGTAGATCAATTCCCCTCACATACAATTTGATGGGAGATCACAGATCACCGGCAGCTAGGCAGAGAAGGTAGGTTGATCAAGCTCCAGAGCCATGGGGAAAAGAACCAGTCCGACCTGAGCCTCTAAGAGTTGAGGAATCCGCACATACACCATCACGGGCACATTCTCCGAGTTTTTAGGAGGTGTCACTATTTGTTGATCAGAGAGAAAGGTTGAATGCAGAGCAGGTAGTGCAAGTGGCAAGTCAACCACCTCATAGAGAATCAGTGGGCCAAAGCATCAACATGCCTAGGGAAGAAAATCAACAAGAGACAGATGAGGGGACAACCACTGATACTCAATTTTAGCAAGAGATTGAGGCAGCTCTTGAGGATGATGCTACTTCAGATTAGGATGCCCGGAGCTCGGGAGATACTAAGCCTATTGATGATGATGAGCCTCATCAGAATGAGGGCATGGAGGAAGTCCATGAGGTAAAGGACAAGGTTGAGCAGCCTTTCGTTATCTCAGATATGCGACAGGAGGTGCCAGAATGGCTAAGGGACAGGATGAGACATGATCCTGTGGATGAAACTGATCCTGCAAATGAGATGGAAGAATTGTTGAGAAGGATCAGTGCACCTCCAACAAAGAAGAAGGCCAGGAAGTTCTCTAAGATCTCAATAGATGAGGATGGCTCTCAAACTTTACATGTGGCAGTGCCTAGGGTGGAGTGTGATCGGGATGAGGCCATTCCGGAAAATTATGTGAGTACAACTATGGAACTTGGCTGCCCTACTGCAGCGCAGGTGGTTGAAGAGTGCGATAATTCATATCAGGCACTCAAGGATAGATTGTCCTATATCGAGGGAAAATATAAGAAATTGAAGGTAGAGCACAAAACACTAATTGGCTATGTGCAGCACTTGTCCCGTCCTTTTGGGCAATAAAATCCGTCGATTGAGCTTCCAGCTGAATTTTCCAGAGAGTTAATCAGTGGCTTAGAGGATTTGAAAAGAATGGCACAACAGGTAGACAAATGGGTTGCCAACGTTCGTGTCAAAACAAAAAAGTTTATGGAGGATCTTGCACATGCTTATCAGCAAGCCTCTGACATTATGGCAAGGATGGATGCAGTTAAGCATGCTTGGGGTGAGGCTCATATCTATCAAATGAGAGTGGTTCTTCGATTAGGAGCTTTGATGCACAAACCTCTACAAGTTTTGGTTGAGGGAGATGTGATTTAGGAGGGAGATAGATATGACTTCGCCAGGTGGTACTCTTTAGTGGTCACAGACCGGGGATTCTATGATGCATCACAGGAAGATTCAGCCAAGGTCAGAAAGGCCATGACCAATATCTTTGATGGGGTCCTCAATACGTTGGAGGCTATCTTTTCTGGGAGGTTGACTTCTGAAGAGGTGACTATAGACGGTTTGAAGAATAGATTAACACCATTCTTTTCTGAAGTGAAGACGTTTGTTCAGGAAGATTTTGAGAACACCTCTACGTTCTCCAGTATTATTCAGAACACCCAGAATGCCCTTGTTGCCTGGAAGAAATCTTGTGCCTGGCATGGGAAAACAATTACAGTATTAGAGTTTCAGTTGGATCACATTCCTCCCATTTCTAATCAGGAAGTGGAGGCGGTGTTGGCCAGGTTCATCAAGTTTGCAGCCAACGAAAAGGAGAAAGGAAACGCCCTTCTAGATGATGATCTTTTGGAAGGAGATGATGTGCATTGATTGCAGATAGTGGTTCCTGATGAGGAGTGGAGAATATCCAATGCATTCATTGCCCCACTCCTCTCAATGGTGGTTTTTAGGGCTAGAACCCTAATCAGGGCTTATGTGGCTCAATCTGAGCCTTCCATTGTATTTGAATCAAAGTCGTCCACTGGACTAGGCTTAATATAAAAGGGGTATCCCCCTTCATTTGTAAGATTATTAGATATAGAATAGAGATTAGATCAGAGCTAGACAGAATTGGAGATAGAAGTTAGAGAGTAGAGCTAGGAGTTAGCATAGTTTGAAAAGGAAAGAAAAGCTCTCCTTATGAAAGTTTCTTTAAAAGGTTGTTTTGGAAGACTCTCAGAATATAAAGATTTTCATTGATTGGTGATTCTTTCTTTTGTTGTGGGCAGTTGACAAGACTTTTTTGTCTAGATTAGAGTAAAGTAGACTTTATTTTATGCAAGTAGTTGTTAATTATGGAGTGTGACGTTTGGTTTGAGCATATCTTCTCTCATCCATACCACTAGCGGGCTTGCTAATGGTAAGTCCGCCCTGCGTGGTCAATTGGAATATCAATACTTAACTTTGGTTGTGATTCATATGTTCACTTGCATCGTTGTGATGGTGTGTGTATGTTCAATCATAATTTGAACATCTTATTCATCCTTTGAAGATTGCACCAACTTTGTCAAAGTTGTCCGAAAGGAGGCAAAGCAAAGTCTGGTTTGAAGATTGTTGAAGTCGATCATCGCATTCCACCCTTTAGAAATAGATTATAGAATTTCTCCCTTTATTCCCTTTAATTTCAGTATTTTCCGGGTTAACTTAGGAACTAGAGCATCATTGTCAAAGCATTCATGTCTTAATTGCTTCACAAGGTTGAACAAACTACGTAAGTCCCCTTGGAATACTCAGCATATTCACATCAACCAACTGAGTCTATTCACGATAAAAGGAACCTTGGAGTTGAACGTATGATCTTTCACGCAATCTTAGCATGCAGAATACTTTGATCAAGAGAGAATAGAGTGACCATTGGACATTTTATTCTATGTTGGTGTTGTCATAAAACACACGTCAACAAGTAGCTAAGCAATTAACTAGAAAGGTTGGATACATGGCAACGACTTGGGATGTAGAGTATGCAAACCAGGCAAGAGCAAGGGTGGAACAATGTCTATTTGAGGATAGGATAGAACTACCTTGTTTTTCTACAAAAGTCAACCTTTATGTCGTGCCTTTAGGATCCTATGGTGTGATCTTAGGTATGAATTGGCTATCGAGACATAGGGCTAAGGTTGATTTTCATGTTAAAATAGTAGAATTCCTAGATGATCTTGGTAACCAAGTTAAGTTTCAAAGGATACCTAGAGAGGTCAAGCTTCGTCAAATCACTACAATGAAACTATTAAGGGCTAAGAAGAAAGGGTGCAAACTCTTTGTAGTTAAGATTGAATAACTTGAAGAGAACCTTGAAAACTTTGGGTCATAGAACTTCCAAGAGATGGAATATGGTGAAATGGATGAAACTGGAATGACAAATATAGAGAAGAATCCTATATTGAGAAATTTTTTGGATGTGTTTCTAGATGAGTTACCTGGGTTACTGTTGTGACCTTTTCACACATCTCCCCATTCACAAATGGGGACCCCCTAATTTTTGCTCCATTCTCGTCTTTTGGCTTTGGTTTTGCGTCTCTCTCTCTCTTTGGTCTTTTTGTCCTTCCAGGGATGTCCCATCATTTGACCTGGGTTGAAATTTTGGCTAAGGCAGTCAAATTAGGGTTTCCATTCTGCATACTTGTTTGAGGTCGAACAAGGTTATCAAAGTGAAATCTAAGCGTAGCAGTACAATCAAAAGGCTCAAGGTAGGATCCCACTGAATTTTCACTGAAATCTGACAACTTACTATTTTTAGTAAGTACCTAATTTGAGGTCTTTTCCTCAGAATTTTGGGATTCTGAATGCTTCAGCAGTTCCAGGTAACTTCAAGGTGCCTGCACGTAAAATTTGAACAGATTCTGACAACTTGCTATTTTTAGTAGTTCAGGCTTCAAGAGCCATTTTCAAGGTGCACATGTATGATTTCCCAATGCATGTTTGGAGAATATTTATGGGTTTTTCAAAACCTTCGCGGTAATATGAAATGCAATTCAAGATGGTGACTTTCAGCAGTTTAGCCTTCAAAAGCTATTTTTAGGGTTTGTATGCAAATTTTTTAGTGCATGTCAAGATATTCCTCATGGGTTTTATGAGAGCTTCACAACGATATGACGTGCAAACAAAATGGATCATTTTTTTAGAGACTTACTATTTTTAGCCAATGCTCGCATGTGGACCAGTTTTCTGAGATTTTCTGGGTTTTTTGAGATCTCTCGGGCAGTGTGACATGCAAAATCATCTGGCAGTTAGTTGATCACTTTCCAAGCATTTACTATAAATAGCAGGTTCACTCCAGCAGCTCCCCAACACTTCAATTCAACAAGCAGAACGACATGCAACAAAAATCAAGTCAAACAGAGATCATTCAAGGCACATGCAAGTTAGTTTAGGTTTTCCTACTTTGGTGCCTAAAAAGGGGGGTTAAAAGCCAAAATTTCAAAAAACGAAGGAATCCCACTGCAATCAACATCCTTCAGGCAATCTACTGGTAAAATTTGAGCACAATCTGAGCACTTACTATTTATAGTAAGTCATCTCCAAAACAGGGCTATAAATAGCAGGTCAACACAAGGGGTAGGTGTGAACAGGTTCACCAAGCGATGAGGACCATGTGGTGAAAAATTTAAGTCAAACAGAGTTGCAGAAGACAAGTAATTTCAGGGTTTGCTAAAAATAGCAGGCGGGCTAAAAATAGCAGATGATCTTGGGCAACAGGTATAAATAGGGTAGCAAGGCCACAGGAAGCATATTATGCCAACTCTAGATTCAAGACAAATAAAAAGCCATGGAAAGTCACACTTCTCCAAAACTTGCTAAAAATAGATGGCAAGGATTAGCTGAGGGGCGTTGAAAATTTCCAAGTCTATAAGTGCAAACGGGCAAGAGAATATGAAATACGCCCAAGGTGTGAGAGAATGCTAAAAAATGCTAAGTGCAAGAAAATTCCTAAACCCTACCTCAATTTTGCCCAAGGTAGAGAAATCACAAGGGAAAATATTCTAAGTGTTGGAAAATTCCTCCACCCTATGTGAAATGCGTCCAAGGTGTGAGAGGATGCTAAAAATGCTAAGTATAAAAAAATTCCTTCACACTACCTCATATGCGCCCAAGGCACAAGAAAGTTCCCTCACATACATGAAAATGCGCCCAAGCATGGGGAAGACATGGCATAAAATATTCAAGGCATTGATATTTCCTCCACCACATGTGAAATGTGCCTAGCTTGAAAGTGGAAGTAGCATGTATGAAATGTGCCAAAGGTAAAAGGGCTTGAGCATAAAAAAATGTCTAAGTATGGGAAATGGAACGTCACTAGCTGAAATGTGCCCAAGGCTGCAAGGAGGGTGAAAGGTAAATATCCAAGGCATTGAAAGTTCCTCCTCATAGCGTAAAATGCGCCCTTGAATGCAGCATGAAGTTCAAAAAATTTCTAAGGCAAAAAAATAAAAGCTTGCACATCAAAATGCGCCCTCACCTTGAAGAGGATAGTAAAAGCCTTGGGGAAATTTCTAAGGCATTGAAAGTAGAAGCTGGAAGGCTAAAATGCGCCTAGCAAGGGTTATGAGTTGAATAAATTTTCTAAGTGTGGTGAAATAAAAGCTTCACCTCTTGAATGCGCCCATCAAGGTGAAGTGGCTTGGAATGTTTCTAAGTATCACAAAGTTAAAGCACCACCTTCAAATTGTGCCCAACCTGTATGATAACTTAGAAAAGCACCTAAGGCAATGGAAATGGAAATACAAGGAGTTAAAGGCGCCCTCAAGCAAGGACATCAAATAAAAGGTTCCTAAGGCATGGAAAGTGAGAGCTCACCAGATGAAATGTGCCATAGTAGAGAAGATGTCCAGGAATATTTCTAAGGCTTGGCGAAATTTAAAGAAGTGAAAGCTCCCTAGGTAAAATACGCCCAAGCCTAGAAGAGATGATGCCAAGAAGGGAAAAATGCTAAGGCATGAAGAGTTGAAGTAGGCACATGAATATGCGCCCAAGGAAGATATGAAGACAAGGTATAGTATAGGCATGGGGAGTCCCTCCTCACCACCTCAAATGTGCTCTAAGGAGGTTGAATGAAATTGTTGTGTAAGGTAAAGGTTGCTAAGGCGTGGAAATGCCAATGGGTGAAAGTGGAAGCATGTGTTAGGAAATGCGCCCAAGGTGAGTTAATTAAATTTAAAAAGTTTCTAAGCATTTCCTAAGGTGAAGATGAGAAATGCGTCGAGAAGAGGTAACAAATTTTTTTCCAAAGGCAAGATGAAATGCGCCCATGAAAAGAAGGAAATTCTTCAGGAAAACAAGAAAGCGCCAAGGCAGGAAAAATGAAAGCTATGAGTAAGAAATATGCCCAGAATCAAAATGGAATAAACCTTAGCACCCCTTCGTCCGGATACACATGAAAATGATGATTTCTAAGGGGAAATTTCTTTTGGGTATTGGATATTTCCCATTGGGAGATGATTTAAAATTCTTCCACACCTTGCTCATGTTGTTTCGACAAAGATTTTAGCCTGGCACCCATTTAGCAAATTTCCTAAGGCTCAGAGGGATAAATTTTCTAAGGCATGAAAAGGAAAGCAAAGGGGGTCAAATGCACTCAAGCTCAGGACAAGCGGAATTTTATCTAAGTCGTCAAGCTCCTAAAATAATGTGGACAAGGCAAGTGAGTGAAATTGCTAAGGCAGGAGGATGAAAACAACAAGATGGCATGCGCCCTAGCACGTAGATGTGATAAGTTATGAAGGTTTGCTAGAAAAGTGATGAATTTTATCAAATATGGAGGTCAAGCAGACCTTGGAAGTCCGAACATGGAAATCAGGTAAGTGAGGTGAAGTTATGTTTCAAATGTTCTGATGCTCTTCTTTTTGTTTTGCAGGATGAACGTTGAAGCCAAGGCATGAGGACTTGATGAAGCTGGACAATGCTACAACTTTGGAAAAGGAAACAGCAGTGAAGATTTGTCTAAGGCATTAAGAATGTGATGTGAAAGAGGAAAATGCGCCCAAGGCAGTGGGCTAGAGAAATATGAAAGTTACAAATGCATCCAGGAATTAAAATGACAGGAGTGATGAATGCGAACGACTGAGCGAACGAACTCTGGAGACAATCTTAGAGACTCTTTTACCCTCCTCCTAGTGCAATAGAATTGGTAGGCAGAGCAGAGAAAGTCTTTCTGGATGAGAATATTCTGGAGGGTAGTGGGCATTAATTTCTCATGGTGGTTTTTGTAGAGGAGTGGAGAATCTTCTGTGCATTCATTACCCCACTCCTCTCTATGGTGGTTTTTAGGGAAAAAACCCTAATTAGGGCATATGTGGCTCGATCTGAGCCCTTCATTGTAATTGAATCTAAGTCATATGCTGGATTGGGCCAACTATAAAAGGGCCATCCCCCTCATTTGTAATCGATTAGAAATTAGATAAAGACTAGAGAGTAGAGAGCATATAGCATATAGTTAGAAGTTAGCTTAGTTTGAAAAGGAAAGAAAAGCTTTCCCTTTGAAAGTTTTTGTAAAAGGTTGTTGTGGAGGACTCTCATAATATAAAGAATTTCATTGATTGGTGATTCTATCTTTCGTTGTGAGCAGTTGACAAGGCTTTTTCATCTTTCCAATTCAAGTAGATAGAGTAAAGTAGATTTTGTTTTATGCAAGTAGTCGGTAATTGTGGAATACAATGTTTGACTTGAGCAAGTCTTCTTTCATCCATACCACTAGCGGGCTTGCTGATGGTGAGTTCGCCCTGCGTGGTCAACTGGAGCATTGGCGCTTAACTTCAATTGTGATTCGTATGTCCACTTGCATCAATGTGATGGTGTGTGCATGCTGATTCATAATTTGAACATCTTACTCATCCTTTGAAGATTGCAGATTTTGTGGAAGTTGTCTGAAGGGAGGCGAAGCAAAGTCTGGTTCGAAGTTTGTTAAAGTCGATCCTCACATTCCACCTTTAGAAGTAGACCATAGAATTCCTACCCTTGTCCCTTTTAAATTCAGCATTTCCCGGTTAGTCTAGAAATCAAAGCGTCATCGTCAAATCAATCATATCTCACATCTGCTTCAAGAGTTGAACAATTATGTAAGTCCCTTTGGAATACCCAGCATATTCACATCAAACCAACCGAGCCTATTCGCTACATAAGGAACCTTGGAGTTGAACGCATGATCTTTCATGCAATCTTAGCATGCAGAATACTTTGATCAAGAGAGGATAGGGTGACCGTTGGACACTTTATTCTGTGTTGGTGCGGTCATAAAACACCCATCGATAGTTACCACCAAAGAGGATATTTGACTTCTCTATAGATATAGTTCTAGGGTCTAAACCTATTTCCAAGGTGCCCTATAGGATGACAACCACCAAGCTAATGGAGCTTAAGGCACAATTGGATGAAAATTTCTCTAAGGGGTTGATAAGACCTAATGTATCACCTTAGGGAGCACCAGTCATCTTTGTGAAAAAGAAAGATGGTACTTTGCATTTGTGCATCGATTATCACATGCTTAACAAAGATATGATAAAGAACAAGTAGCCATTGCCATGCATTGATGATATTTTTGATCAAATGAGGGGAGATTTTGTATTTTTTAAAATAGATCTGAGATCTGGATATCACTAGTTGAGAATTAAGGATGAAGATATCTTTAAGACTGCATTCAAAACCAAATATGGACACTATGAGTTCATAGTTTTACCTTTTGGTTTAGCAAATGCACCTGTGACATTTATGAACCTGATGAACAATGCATTTAGGGATTGCCTAGATAAGTTTGTCTTAGTTTTTCTAGATGAAATCCTGATTTATTCTAAGGATGAGGAGGAACATTGCTGACATTTGGAGATAGTCCTACAACGATTAAGAAAACACAAATTATATGGTAAACTCTATAAGTGTATCTTCTTCCAGAGAAGAGTGCATTATCTCAAGCATGTGATCTCAGATGATGGAATCTTTGTAGATCCAGCTAAAATAAAGTAGTACTTGAGTGGCTAGTACCCAAGAATGTGTTTGAGGTAAGGAGTTTCATGGGTCTAGCTGGGTATTATAGAAAGTTTGTTGCAAAATTCTCCAAGATCGCCTTTTCGATTACTTCTTTGCAGAAGAAAGGGAAGAAATTTGAGTGGACCAAGAAGTGTCAAGAAGCCTTTGACCTACTCAAAGTGAAGTTAACCACTACACCAATCTTGAAAGTACTAGATCCTGAAGGTAGCTTTACTATTATAACGGATGCATGTGGGGAGGGCTTAGGGGGTGTGTTAATGTAAGATGGGCAAGTAATTTCTTACCAGTCAAGGAAGCTAAAACCTTATTAGAAAAATTATGCGTCGCATGATTTGGAATTAGTAGTCGTGGTTCACTCATTGCAAATGTGGAGGCATTGCTTGTTAGGGAAACTCTTTGAGATGAAAACTAATCATCATGGGTCGAATTATCTACTCACTCAACCTTATCTGAATGCTAGACAAAGAAGATGGTTAGAGTTAATAGCTGACTATGACTTTAACATCAGTTACATCAAAGGAAAGGAGGATCGGGTTGTCGATGCCTTGATTCGAAGACGTCATATTGCTTCAATAGTGATGATTCAAACCAACTTTAAAGGACAAGTGTTGCAGAAATGCAAGGATGATGAGTACTACTTGCAAGTCAAGCAAGCACTCACTAGCAATCCACAAGATTCTAGGTATGAAGGTTTTCATTTTGAACCTAATGGACTACTTAGATATAAAAGGAAAACATATGTACTTGACATAGAAGAGTTAAGGAATCTGGTATGGAAGGAAGTACATGAAGCATCATACTCTAGACACCCTGGAGTAACCAAAATGATGGCAAATGTGAAGCCATTATATTTTTGGAAGGGAATGAAAGGAGATGTCATTGGATTTGTGGCTAGGTGTCTTGAATGTAAAAGGGTGAAAGTGGAGCATCATCATCCTACAAGCTTGTTATACCCACATGATATACCAGAGAGGAAATCACAAGTCATAAGTATGGATTTTGTGCAAGGATTACCTATGTCAAGGAATAAGAACAATGTCATTCTTGTGGTTGTAGATAATCTTACCAAAGTAGCACATTTTATACCCGAGAATCTAATTGATGGAGCAGCTATCATAGCAAAGAAATTTTTGCAAGAAGTGTTTAGGTTGCATGGGATTCCTGAGAAAATTATCTCGAATAGAGATACACGAGTCACTTCTAGGTTTTGGCAAACATTTTTTTCTACACTAGTGACTCAATTGAATATTAGCTCAGCATATCATTTGGAAATGGATGGACAAACTGAAAGGGTGAATCAAGTATTGGAAGACCTAATTAGAATGTATTGCATGGATCAACAGTACAAGTGGGAAGACTACTTACCCTTAGTGGAATTTTCTTACAACAATTCTTATCATTCCACAATAAATATGGCTCCTTTCGAAGCGTTATATGGTTGAAAGTGTCAAACTCCTATAAGCTGGGATAGATTTGAAGAAAGAGTAAGTCTTGGGCTAGAGATGCTAGCTGAAATGGAAGAGCAAGTGAAAATTGTTAAGCAAAGATTGGCTGAAGCTAACGACCGATAGAAAAGCTATGATGCTGTTAAGAGAGTGCCCTGAAGTTTTTCCATAGGTGACAAGGTGTTATTGAGGGTGAAACCTCAAAAGAGCTCCATTAAATTTGGGAAATCTTCCAAGTTAGCCCCACGTTATGTAGGACCTTTTGAGATTCTAGAGGAAGTGAATCTAGTAGCTTATCAAATTGCATTGCCACCTGCTCTTGCTAGAATGCATAATGTCTTCCATGTGTCCTACCTAAAGAAGTATATACCCAGTGATAATCATGTGATTGATTGGATTTATTTATAGGTACAAGACCCCAGAGTGGTAACTCTCGATCCTATTAAGATGCTCAGAACACGTAAGTTTCACTTGCATAACAGGGAAGTCTTACAATACAAAGTCTAGTGGGACCAATATGTGAAAGACTCAGCAAGTTGGGAGGACTATGCTGAGATTCAGCAAAAGTTTCCTCATGTTTTAGAAGCTTTTGAGAATACTTGAGAAACAATATATTGTTCATTTGCTTTGTTTTATGTTGCTACATAAAATCATCAGGGATGATTATTCACAAGGGGGGAGTATGTTACACCCCAATTGTGTAATTACTATTTACTACAACTATGTATGGTAAATGTGAATGTAATTTGTATTTTGTTGGTGAATGAATGTTGTTTCATTTATTGTTATGTGAAGAAATGCATAAATGTGAAATGGATGGATAATGAACTAATATTCTAACTATGAGATGTATTATGTGTAATGCATGTTTTGTTGAACAACTAACTACCATGTGCATGTGTTATTTTGATGCAGGTATATGTTCAATTACTCAAAGAGGAAGGGAAGTATCACTTAGGAGAAGGTCTTGGTCGGGTAACCAGTAATGTAACCTATCTGAGCTTACACACACACACTAATAGCAGTATGGTTGAGTCGAGTTATTTATGTTGGGGAATTGGTAAGTCATCCTTAGTTTGATGTGTCTGCATTAGTAAGGGTCTTGCTTACTATTGAGTGCATTATTGGCTGATGTTTATCTGTTTGAGCTTGTGAGTTGTTTCGTATATCACTATGCTTGTATTGATGAGTAGAATGAACATGGAATACGTATAGATACACATATGCATGTCGACGATAGACCATACACAGGAAGGAACACGTACATGAGGATACATAGGTACACGTACCTATGCATACTTATGGGTTAGTTGCTTATGCGCATGGAACTATCAAATGGACCTTACGATATGTATATGTATAGATATCTCACGTAGACGCTTACCAATACAATAGTAATTGTGTATGACTATGGTGTGTAATCAAATTTGTGTATATATATATCAATACACGCGTATCATTGGCAAATGGATATGCCCTTACGAATGTATCAATATATGTATACATACATACATACATGTACATAGAGGAATATATACGTACACAATAAATATAATTATTACTACTATGTGAATGACATTTTGTTTGTATTCATTTGTCTATTCAATGTATACATAATTTTGTGGCATATGATATATATAAATATATATTAACATAAATATACATATACATATATATGTATGTGTGTGTGTTGATATACATATATATATATATATATATATATATATCAGGGAAACCCAGGGACGCATCCCCCCCTCAAAATGCCCCGTACCCATTCTCGGGACGTCTTGGGTATCGGGGGACGACAAGGGGACGACAAGGGACCGTCCCTCTTTTCCTAGAAAACCCAGGAAACGTATCGAGGATGGGGGGACGACATTGACTGGAAGAGGGACGGCTGACCGTCCCCAGGGATGGCCAGGGGACGACTGAGCCGTCCCTCGACCATCCAGGGGACGGTCATGTTGTGACCTTTTTCACACATCACCCCATCCAAGATGGGGACCCCCTAATTTTTGCTCCATTCTGGTCTTTTGGCTTTCGTTCTCTCTGTCTCTGATCTTTTATCCTTCCGAGGATGTCCCGTTTGACCTCAGTTGAAGTAATTGACAAATTTAGGGTTTCTATCCTTTAGACCCGTTCGAGGTCAGGATTGAGTTACTTAGGTGAAATCTAAGTGCAACAACACATTCAGAAAGCTCAAGGTAGAATCCCCCTGAAATCTCACTACAATCCGACAACTTACTATTTTTAGTAAGTACCTAATTTGAGGCTTGTTCCTCAGGATTTCGGGATTCTAATGACTTCAGCACAATCAGGCAGCTTCAGAGTGCCTACACGTGAAATTTGAATGGATTCAAACAACTGGCTATTTTTAGCATTTCAGCCTTCAGAGGCTATTTTCAGGGTTTAGATAAGCAATTCTCCAGTGAGTGACAGGAGAATTCATTTGGGTTTTCCAAAACCTTCGCGATGGTGTAACATGCAAGCCGAGATGGTTACTTTCAGAGTACAGCCTTCCGAGGCTATTTTTAGGGTTTGCATGTAGGAATTTTCAACGCATCTCTAGATATTCCATCTGGGTTTTGTGAGAGCTTCGCAGTGATATGACATGCAAGTGGATCAGATCAGTTTTCAAGGACTTACTATTTTTAGCCAGTGCCGAAACGTTGACTAGTTTTCTGGGTTTTTCTGGGTTTTTCTGTGTTTTTTGAGATCCCATGGGCATTGTGACATGCAAACTCGTCCGACATCCAATGGACCACTTTTTGGACACTTACTATAAATAGCAATTTCAATCCAATAGCTACCTAGCACTTCATTCCATCGAGCAGAACGACAAGTAGTATAAATTAGGAGCAGTCGGGACCACGTGCAAGTCAGTTAGGGTTTCCTTGCCATGTCTAAAAATAGATGAAGCAAAATGTAGAGATGTTAGAACAAAGCATGCCACCATGATCAGCATCCTTCAGGCTACCTACTAGAAAATTTTGAGCAAAATCCGAAGACTTACTATTTTTAGTAAGTCAGGACATGGCTATAAATAGCAAGTGTCCACCGGAAGTCGGTATGAACAGAGCACTCAAGTTATCAGGATCAGACATAAGTTTCAGGTCGAATGGAGCTACTAAAGCAGGAAACTTTGAAACTTACTATAAATAGCAGGTGGCTAAAATTAGCACATCATCACCAGAAGCAAGCATGAACAGGTCTCTCACAGCATCAGAGGCAACTGGAGCAAATTTCAAAGCAAACAGAGATACGAAAATTGATCAATTCTAGGGTTTGCTAAAAATAGCAAATGGCTAAAAATAGCATGTATTGTGTCGAATAAGATGTGAACAGGATGACGACATCAGATGGAGGCACAACCATGCCAGTTCGAGTGCAAAGCAGGGTGAAACGCAATGAAACCCTAATTTTACTAAAAATAGAAAGCCAAAACAGGGTTAGGGCGTTGGAAATTCATAAATGATAACTGGCATTAAACACCTTCATACACGCCCAGGAGAAAGGGAAGATTCAAAAGTTCTAAGTATGAAATTTCCTTAGGTGAAGAGTGAAATGCGCCTTCAAGAGGCATGAAAATTGCTCTAAGGCATGTAGAATTCCTCCTAACACTAGCATATGCGCCCAAGGAAGCTGAACAGTCAAGCTTAGGCGTGGATTTTCCATCTCACATAGTGAAATGCACCTAAAGTCGAAGTTGCCAAGGCTAAATGCGCTTGAGGAAGGTGAAAAGACACCTAAGGCATGAAGTTTTCCTCTCCCTAGGCTAAAGGCGCTCAAAGATGGAAGTCAACACCCTCATATGCGCCAAGAGGAGCTGAAGAGTCACTTAAAGGAGGCGGAATTCCTTCCAACACTATGAAATGCGCCCAACTTGGAGGTTGCATGTGTGAAATGTGCCCAAGGGAGCTGAATAGTCACCATGGACGTAATGTTTTCCCCCTAACACTATGAAATGCACCCAACAAGGAAGCCACCTAGCCCATATGCGCTTGAGGAAGTTGAAGGGTCACAAGATAATGGAAAATTTTTCACATGTGGTGAATGTGCTCAAGGATAACGTGGAAGCCACCTAGCCCATATGCGCTAGAAGGAGATGAAGAGTCAAGTCAAGGCATGGAAAGTCTTTCACATATGGTAAAAGCGCTTAAGATAGTTCCTCTTCTCCAAGGTAAAAGGTAAGAAGGTGAAAGCTAAAAACGTAGAGGATGAAATGCGCTTGAAGGTGGAGATCCACTATGGCATATGTGCTCAAGGGAGGTGAGAAGTCACCATACGCGCCTAGAGGGAAATAATGCCAAGGGGGTGTGAAAAGGGACCAAGGGTTATTCATTTATTTATTTTCCTCTTTACTATGTGAATTGCGCTTGAAGGTGGCGATTTATTATATGAAGTGCGCCTAGTGAGTGGGGACTCAAATTGAAAATTGCTAAGAAATGTCTAGGCGTGGAATTGCCTAAGGAATAAGATGGAAGAAGGACATGCTATATGCACCCTTTAGAGATGAAATTTAGATATTAAAAAATTCCTAAGGTATTTTCTAGAAAAAAAATGAAGAACACGCCTAGAGGATGATGCTAGTTTCCAGAGTTAGAAAAATCTTCAGAAGGGAATTTTTTCAGGAAAATCAAGAGAATTTGCCAAGGCCAAGAAATGGGAAATTATAGGAGTGGAAGACATCCGGGGGATAAGATTAAAAACCTTAACCATTTTTATTATTTTTAAATAATAAAAATTAAAAGAACCCCTTCGTCCGGATACACATGAAAACGATGGATTCGGAAAGAATTTTTCTTCTGGGTATTAAACATTCGCAATTCAGAGGTGGTTCAATCTTACTCCACACCATGTCCACATCGTTTCGATGGGTATTTCACCTAGTGCCTATTTTAAATAAAATTCCTAAGGCAAAATTAAGAGATTTCTCTAAGGCAAACGAACAAAATGAATGAGAGGCACTTCGAGCTAGACAATTTTGCAAAGTGAAGACAAGATCAAATGACTTAGCCAAACGTTTTGAAATTGTTCAAGGGATTGAACGATTTAATATTTTAAGAAATAAAATGTGATGAGGTAGGCCTATGCAAAGATGACAAATTCATAATTCCAGAAGATGCCTTAGATGACAAGTGTTACTACGGAGAAAAGAGAGGGAAAATGAATTCAAAAAATTTGCCAAGTATAGCCTCTGCAGGAATTCGACCAGGCTATAAGATTTTCAAACCCTCTTCATTCCTCTCACCAGTTGTTGAATGCAAAATTATTGGCTAAGTGAAAGTACGAATTTCTAAAGAGGTTGCAATTGCTGAAAAGTTCGAAATTGTGAGAGAGCTGAAACAGAAGTGCAAGTTTGTAAAAGTTGAAGTTGTTGAAGGAAGTGCGACTTAACTTGCAGTGGCCGTAGTTGCTGATAGGCACGGATTCCCAAGTTGCCAGTGGCTACATTTGCTGAGAAGGTACAAATTTGTCAAAAGTAAGGTTGCTGAATGCTGAAGTATGACTTGAGAGGAAAGTTTGAAGTTGTTGAAAGTTGCTAAGTTAAAAGGAGAAGTACGAACTTCAAATAGGAGGTTTCAAATTTGTTGAAAGTAAATTGCTGCAAGCAAACATTTCCAAGTGTTTGGCATTGTGTTGCTGCAACCAGAGAAGAAACTTCTAAGAACGTTGAAGTAAACAGGCGTAGTTGAGGTCTGCAACTAAAAGTGACAAAGTGTTGCAGCCTTTTTATTTAAAAAAATTTGCTGGCACCGTCAAAAGCGACATATTGTTTTATAAGATCTTGTTTTCTAATGACTCTCTTGCCTTTTGGCAGTCTTGGCCAGATTCATCAGATTTGCAACCGATGAGAATGAGAAAGGAAACGCCCTTCTGGATGATGACCTTCTGGAGGGAGACAATGTGCATTGATAGTAGGGTGTGGTGCATTGATGAGGAGTGGAGGGCGCATTCATTACCCCACTCCTCTCGGTGGCGGTTTTTAGGGAAAAATCCCTAATTAGGGCATGGGTGGCTCAATCTGAGCCCTTTATTGTAATCAGATTTGAATCGTCCACTATTTGGACTCATTATAAAAGGGGCATCCCCCCTCATTTGTAAATAGTTAGAATTAGAATCAGAGATAGATCAGAGCTAGACAGGGATAGAGATTGATAGAAGTTAAAGTAGAGCTAGGAGTTAGCTTAGTTGGAAAGGAAAGAAAGACTTTCCCTTTGAAAGTTTTTGCAAAAGATTGTTGTGTAAGACTCTCATGATATAAAGATTTCATTGATTGGTGACTTCATTTTGTGTTGTGGGTAGTTGACGAGATCTTTTCGTCTTTCCAATTCAAATAGAGTAAAGTAAAGTAGATTTGTTTTCATGCAAGTAGAGTTAATTGTGGAATGTGACATTAGTTTGGGCATATCTTCCCCTATCCATACCACTGGCAGACTTGTTGATGGTAAGTCTGCTCCTGTGTGGTCAACTGGAATCTCAGCATTTAACTTCGATTGTGTTCAATGTGCCCACTTGCTTCGTTGTGAAGGGGTGTGCATGGTGAATCTCAATTTGAACATCTCATCCATCCTTTGAAGATTTCACCAACTTTGTTAGAGTTGTCCAAAGGGGAGATGAAACAAAGTTCAATTTGAAGACTGTCAAAGCTAATCCTTGCATTCCACCAGTAGAAATAGATTGTAGAATTCCTATCCCTACCTCCTTTAAATTCAACATTTCTCGATCCATTCAAATACCAGAGCATCATAGTCAAAATCCTTCATCTGCTTGAGCATATAAAGTTGAACAATTACGTAAGTCCCCTTGGAATACCCAGCATATTCACATCAACCAATTGAGTCTATTCGCATTAAAGGAACCTTGGAGTCGAACGCATGAACTTTCATGCAATCTTAGCATGCGGAACACTTTGATCAAGAGAGAATAGAGTGGCCGTTGGACATTTTTATTCTGTGTTGGTGTTGTCATAAAACACACGTCAATAGGCCAGCCATCCCCCGCACTTTAGTCACTTCAAACTCATAAAAAAAAAAAAAAATTAAAAAATTTCGGCCCAGCCTACGTGGCATGTGTGGGCCCCATGGATTTTGACTCTCATATGAATGAAAAAGGGCCTCATTAAACCTCATTATTTGCATTTTATTTGTTTGAGCAGCCAAGGGTTTGAGAGCAAAAGAAGTTACAGCCATTGAAGGAGAAGGAGCAGCAGCTTGAAGGAGGAGAGAAGGTTGAAATAGTGTTGAAGGGAGTGCAAATTCACTAAAGAGGTATGCATTTTCTTTTCCTATTTTTTTTTTTTCATTTTTTTGCAAAATGTGAAGCATACATTGTCTGATTTTTTATTTTTTTTTGCATTTTCAGTTTAAAATTGCATTCTAAAAACAAAAAACATGAGTAGCAGTGAGAATGGAAGTGATAGTGAAGTTGAAATGCAAATTAGAAGGCAAAGTGGTGGGGGTGGTAGTAGAACTAGAGAGCAAAGAAGTGAAAGAACCCCAATCCAATGCCATCCTTCATCAACCAATACCAAAACTATGGAAGACTATGCAAGACACCCATTAAACCCAAAAAAACCATTCCTTCGATATGTTACACCTGTGGGTGAAAGACAAAAAAATTCAGGGGGGAGTAGGGTTTGGTTTTTCCATATTTGTGAAAAAGACTTTAGGGGCAGCTACACAAGAATTAGGTCTCATTTTTTGGTGAGGTGGGCCATGGAGTTAGAGTGTGTCCTTCATTGACAGATGACCTATTTTTAGAATGCCAAAGAATTCAAATAGAGTGTGATGGTGGTGGGGTTCAAGGTGGGTCTCCTTCTTTCCCAAGTGCACAATCATCCATGCCTATTCCTAGTCCTTCCATGGTTGGTAGTAGTGGAGTTCTCTTAAGAGCAAAGAGGAAGGTGAGTGGTAGTGGTAGTGAAAAGGCAACCTCAGTTGAGTCCCTATTTAATAACCAAGCATGAGAGAGTACTGAATCCACCATTGCCAAATTCTTTTTTGCATATGCCATTCCATTTCATGCGGCCCGTTCCTCTTATTTTAAACAAATGGTGAGAGAAATAGCCACAGTTGGTCCTTCATTCATACCCCCTGGAGATCATAAGCTACACACCACCCTCCTAGATAAAGAGTACTCCAAAGTTAATGTGTTAATGGAGGACATGAGGCAAATGTGGATGAGGATGGGTGGACTGATTGTAGATGTCGGCCACTCATCAATGTCATAGTCACATGCCCTGCTAGTTCTTATTTTCTTAGAGCCATAGATTGTTTGGGGAAACGTAAGGATGCAGAATTCTAGTTTTCCATTTTGAGAGATGCTATAGAGGAGGTTGGGGTTGCAAATGTGGTGCAAGTGATCACCGATTCTGCACGTGTGTGCAAATCGGCTGGGTTGATGGTGGAGGGTCAGTACAGGCACATATTTTGGACCCCATGTTGTGTTCATGCATTGAAAAATGCATTGAAAGACATAGGGAAGTTGGATTGGGTAAAGAAAATAGTGGCAAAAGCTAGAGATATTCAAATGTTTATTCGCAATCACCACACCTCACTTGCTCTCTTCAGAACATTTTCAAAGAAGGAATTTCTCAAACTTGTTGAGACAAGGTATGCCACTCACTTCATTTTGTTTCACTTTCAATTTGTATTCATAATCTGATTTTGTTTTTAATTTTTTAATTTTAATGAATCATTGAATCAATGAATGAACATTGAATGTAGATATGCCACATACTTCATTTTGTTAGAGAGGATGGTAGAGGTGTATGAGCCTCTACAAGCAATGATGGTCAATGCAGAGTGGGCTAGATGGCCTAATGCAAGTTCTACGGATGGAAAGAATGTCAAACAAAAGATCCTCGATGACGATTGGTGGGCCAATGTGAGGTAAGACATTAGATGGCTGATTTTCATATTAAATTTCTGATTTTAATATTTTAATTTTATTGTCCAATGTTCCAACTTTTGAAGTTTCTAACATGTCAATTAACTTGTCAACTAATTATTTTGAACTTTTTGTTTGCATTTTGTAGATATATTTGCTCCTTCACCTCCCCTATTGTAGATGTCATCAGATATGTTGATACAGACTCTCCTAGTCTTGGAGAGATTTATGAGAAATTTGACAATATGCTTGGGAAGATCAAGCAAGTTATTTAAGCAAAAGACCCCACTTTGGATTTATATGAGCAACACATTGGGCCCATTATGACTCGAAGGTGGAATATAATGAACACCCCGCTTCACATGGCTGACTTTGCTCTAAATCCAAAATGGTATGCACCAAGGCCTGGTAGGGTGCCTCCATGTGATGATAGTGAGGTTTTAGATGGGTTCACACGGGCCATTGAAAAAATTTATCCAGCAGAGCAGGCTTCACTAGTTCAGTCACAATTCCTAGACTTTGCAAATCTTTCGGGCCCAAACTTGAGTAAACCACAGGCGAGGTTGGATAGAGATATCTTATCTCAATCAAACCCTATTGGATGGTGGACCTACCATGGGAGGGATACACTACAGTTGAAGACACTTGCTACTCGCCTTCTTGCACAGGTTGCTAGTTCCTCTGTTGTAGAGAGGAATTGGTCCACTTATAGCTTTATCCACTCCCTCAAGAGGAATAGA